>JAJOZX010000102.1:5000-605000 GCA_023014485.1 Bathynomus jamesi
TTCTTTATTTATAAAACTGATACGTGTACACTTCGTTCTCTTTGACAATTCATTAATTAAATAAATTTCAATACCGCAGTAAAATTACATTAATTAGTATCATAAATAATTACCAGCTTAGTTGTCCAATATGCAACAGACTAATTAATTTCATGTAATATTAATAATAAATATCACTACCACAGTAAAATGACAGAAATTAAATAATAATAAATTTCAATACCACAGTAAAATGAGATAATTAGTAGCATATATAATTACCTCCATAGTTGTCCAATAGGCTATACAACACGAACCGCTCAAGTGACGAAGAAAACCATCTTCAATTTCAAGTTAGCAAACATAACACCTATCTTTAAGAAAGGCAATAAAGGTGTGGTTGGAAATTATAGGCCAATCAGTTTAATGTCTGTTGTAGGTAAGCTACTGGAATCAATAATTAGGGATCGTATAGTCAAACACTTAGAATTGCATAACTTAGTTAGAAATATGCAGCATGGTTTTAGGTGGAACAAATCTTGCTTAACTAATCTTTTAGAATTTTTTCAAAGCGTGGTTGATGTTTACAATAGTCATCGGGCGGTTGATGTAGTGTATTTAGATTTTCAAAAAGCGTTTGACACTGTACTGCACAAAAGACTCATTGAGGAAACTAAAGCTCATAGTATCAGGGGTGTAGTAATAAGTTAGATAGAAGAGTGGTTGGGAGGTAGGAAACAGAGGGTGGTTGTTGATGGAGCGGAGTTGTGTTGGGCTAATGTAGTGAGTGGCGTTCCTCAGTGTTATGTATTGTGCCCCTAGCTTTTTCTTATATATATTAACGAATTAGTTGTCGGTCTAGTCAGTACAGTTTCAAAGTTTGCAGATGACATGAAGCTGGGTGGTAGGGCGATTAATGACAAAGATAGAGGTAAAATCCAGAATGATCTGAGTAAAATCGTTGATTGGTCAGTCACATGGCAAATGAGATTTAATGTCAATAAGTGCAAAATTTTACATATTGGTTCGTGTAATGGTAATTTTGCATATACAGTGGAACCCTGATTTGAGTACGTAATCCATTCCAGCATGGCGTACTCAATTCGAAATATACTCAAATCGAACTTAATAACCTATGGGAATTAATTAATTTGTTCCAAAACCCAAAAATTTCACCCCACCCCTACTTTTTCTATAGAAATTGGCCTACGAAATTTAGGCCTTAACAGCCCTCATACCCTTCACAGAATCTTTACAACGCAAAATGCTCGAAATACTGGTCTTAGGAATGTCATATTCCTCAGCTAAGTCTTTGAGACTTTTGCCCTCTTCACTTTTTCTAATAATCTCCAATTTCATCTCTATTGTAAAAAGGCGTTTCTTCTTTTGTGAGTCTTTTGATGTAGATGTACGTTTAGAAGCCATCACTATAACAGTACACTATGTCACTATGCCACAATATAAAATACAGTATCAAAGTCACTGCATGTACGAATCACCAAATTTATGCTATATTTTCACTATTTTATGCTGTAATCAACAGAAACTAACATAAATAAACACTAAGTACAAAGTCAGAAAACAAAATGTATGAAATTCTAACAGAAATCCCTAAGAACACCTGTACTATTCAAAACATTAGACCCCGAATGTTCCTGCAACGAATGCTCTAGACAAACTGAAACGCGTTCGGCATCGCTGGCTGGCATACTCAAATTGAGTTTTCTACTCAAGTCGAGTCAATAGGAGCCTATGGACGAGCGTACTCAAATCAATGCGTACTGAAATCGGGGGTCCACTGTAGTATGTCAGGGAAAGTGTTGATAAGTGTAGAGCAGTAAAAAGATTTAGGAGTTATAGTCATTGGTGATTTAAAAGATTAAGATGCCAACAAGGTGGAGGTGGTGTCATGTTTTGGGCAGGATTGATAGGCAATGAAGTAGCTGTCCCATACAGAGTGCCTGATGGTGTAAAAATGAATGCCCAGTGTTACACAAACTTTCTAAAAGAAAACCTCATTCTATGGTAGAGATTGACCAACCATCAGATCCCTGAAGGGTTGCTCTTCATTCATTGGTTAACATTACAGTATTAAAATCTGTTTTCACATACTGACGCGCCCATTCAACATGCTGCTGCTTGTATCTGGGCATTAATGGTGACAATCATAGGTTTACACGTCTTGCCAATTGTTTGGAGGATTCCACATCGAGATGTTCTTGGTACATTATGTATGCCAGCCTGCTCAAAAACCTCTTTACTTGAGGACAATGGATGCTTTGCAACTTTGCACTTGATTACAGATATCTGCCACCTTGTTATTTTTCTTATAGCTCCTTTATCACTTCGCTGCCTCAGTTTGGTACCCTCTGCTACAAACTTGTTTACAGTTCGATAAGCTCTGCCAAAGTGCTTCGCAAATTCAATAGATTTTATATTTTCAGCGAGTAACTTGACTATTTTTCTTTTCTCAGTTGGTGTTAAAACCTTCTTCTTACCCATTTTCACCATTTAGATCCGTAAATAGAATACTTGCTTAATAATTCGGAACACAATATTTTACATATTTTTCAATAAAGAGATAATTTTTTTAATTATCAAAATATTTTATCAAAATGAATACCATCAATGCTTCTATATATAGTAATTATTTGCTATAAATTTCATTGAAATCTGTGAAAAACTTTTGAAAACATTGGAGAAAATGCAATCTGCTTAATAATTTGGAATGTAGTGTGTGTGTGTGTGTGTATATATATATATATATATATATATATATATATATATATATATATATATATATACTATATTTTTCGGTGTATAAGACGCACTTTTTCTCGAAAAAGGGGGTCTCAAAATCACCCTGCATCCTATACACTGAAGGTCATAATATTACCTTTATATGGGCTACAAGAACTGATGGATTTTTACAAAAATTCATCATCTCTTAGTCCCTCCTGACTCTGTATTGGTTTGGCCAATTTTACACTAAGTTTCTACTCTTCCCAACCCACTGAGAACAAGAAAAACAGTATGTATTGCATAATGATTTACTTTTATATTTCATAACATATAGTATAGTCTCCCATATACTTAATACTATTTTCTTATAATGAGTATGGGTGAAAGAAAATGTATAACTATACTTTTGATGGAGGGCTTTAACAAAAGTCAGCCTCGCTGGTAGAACATTACGGACATTTTCTGACAACTAGGCAGTTGGTCATAATTTTTTTCATGAAAAAAGACCTTGAAAATAGGGGTGCATCTTATACACCAAAAAATACGGTATATTATATGCACAATTACGAACACAGGTAGACCAGTAGGGTGTTTCACTCGTACGGAGAAAAATATCAAAGGTCAATATTTTTCTCTACTTTGCTTGTGCTTTTATTCCTTTTCATGTAAGAAAGATGTGTACCAATTTGAACCTTTTATAATAAACAATTTTCTTCAGTGTTGCAAAAGAATTCTCCCTTGGAAGCATAGAAAATAAAAAACTCTAGTATTAAAATCAGAAAATCTGAATCAATTTTTGAATTGGTAAAAGGATGTTCCTGCCTCGATTCTTTTTGGCTCCTCCTTTTGATGATGTTCAACAATCCACAACAAGAATTGTTTTTGCTTCTCATCCTTGACTGATTCCTTGAATTGCTTGATTAATACAATTCCTGTCTCTGCTGTGTTGTTTATGACTTTCAGCGCGTTGACTGACTCTCTCAAGCCATCATTTTTGGTGTACTCCTCTACGTTGTCGAAGAATGTCTTTGTCCTTTGAGTGATGAAGTTGCTCAGATCCTTGCCTTCAAAAGTCAGATTTTTCCACTGAGTTGTTTGAGTTCCTTCCTCGATGGATGCAGGTTTGTTCAAGGCCTGGAATATCTTTTCTTTCTCATTTGGCGATATCCATTCATCAAGGAAAGCCAAGCTGACTAGAATCTCAAAGAGATACCATAGATGCCTTTTGACACCTCTCAAGGCAGCCTGGCCCAGGTCCTTGTTCGGATATAAAATGAACAGTTGAGTCATGTCTAGGTCATTTTTTGGGGCCCACCTACTGACCACTGCCTCGTGCCAGAACCGGACATAAATGAAACACGTAAAAAGGGCCACATCGTGCAATCCCTTCACCTCTCGGTTGGTGAGTCCCAGTTGCTCCCAGAACAAGACAATTTTCAGCACATAGCTTTCACCATCCACCTGGCTTGATGATGAGCTCCTGGAGTCCTGAAGGAGAACTCAGCTCCACCCCAGCCTCCAAGGAAAAGGAGTGACAGCTTGAGGAGTTCCTCATAAACTTCTCTCGGGTGACATGAACTTACAATGAGTCCACGAAGATAACTCACCATCCTGATTTGTTCATCTTCCAAGTACCTAGTGGCTGGCTCTTCTTCATCGATCATGGTTTTGAAACAATTTTGGTTAATAAAGTCCCAACGCTGCTAAAATTGTCAAAACAACAGGATTTCAGGACCACTTCTTGGCCCCAGGGACTTATGAAAGACCTCCTTCAAAATGAGCTCATAAATGTGGTGATGGCAAGGCAACCACAAGAGCCACTGATGCAGTCCTGAATTCCAAATCGTTGCAGCTCCTGGATGATGGCTCAAGCCATTTGCTCACCAGTACCATCCTGGGCAACAGGCACTCCAAGAAGATGCTCAAATTCCTTCCCTGTTACCACAACAGCTACTTTGTCTTCCAAGCTTCTAGAGCTTCCGCCAGCAGCTTCGGGTAGTAGCTTGCTGTCCCAGTGCAGAACTAAGAGAGGTGGATCTTTGAAGATCGACTCCTCAAGTTGTTTGGCCATTTTCTCTCGATACTTGGCACAAGCTCGATGAAGAGTTGATGGCGAAATAATAATAATAATGTGCAATACATCTTGTCCGAGACTTTTAGCAGTTGCAATGAAGGAAGTGCTTGCTTGTCGAATAGAGGGTTGTTCTCTATCCCAAGTAGCTATGAGCTTCATTTTCTCTGAGATCTTTTCAGCTTCTTCAGCATGCTTTTGTTTTTGAAGTTCAAGTTTCTTAGCTGCTTCTTCTTTCCATTTGACAGCCATGGTGTGTTTCCTATCCACCCCAGCCATTGAAGAACTCATTCTGTCCTCCGGAACTGAACTCATGCTCATCACACCTTGACAAGCGATGTCGAAAAGGTCAGCAAGGTCTCCCTTCCACACCTGACGCTTCATAATGGCTTTGTCCGTCTCTCTCGACTTCTCCTCCTTCAAGTTTTGGTACTCTTTGTACAGCTTTAGTATAGCAGCTCTAATGTTCTCTGTCTTCATGGGGATATTCGCCTTCTTCCAAACTTCTTGAAGCTTGATACTCGTAGACTTGATGGCAAGGGGGATTGTTTCCTTCAGCTCCAGGTGATGGTACATAAAGCAGAGGAGGACTTGCTCCTGGGATGGCAATCTTGCTCCTAAGAGCTCTTTGACTGGAGTCTTTTCAATCAGCCAGATCATCTTTCTTTCCATTTTCAACACTTTTTGCACCTGTGAAAGAAAAGAAAACATTACAATATGTTGGAAGTTGAGACGTTCTTGAGATTTGGTTACAAAGGGCTAAGGTATCAGAGGTGACATAAGTGTGCAACCTCTAAATGGTGTTCAATTTGCTTCAAATTTGATACATATGCTTTACAGATCGTAAGGTGTACAGGGAAGAGCAAAGTGTAGTGAAATTCACAACTTGATAAAAATGGAACACCCTATAGACCAGCCATGAGTGGATCCTAAGGTCTTTGTTGGTCTGAAACATTATAACATATATATATATTATATATATATCAGGTCATCCCATAAGTAATGTCGTTTTTTATGATAGATTAAGTTTAAACTAGTCCTACTCGGTTTAAGCATAAATTTTCCGAAGGTTATATCTAAGAGGAGATCTATTGTGTTTCGCTACATACTTTACAGACCTTGACCAGTGAAGATGTGTGTTTTGCTTTATGTGAACCCCTCATAAACATGGTGGTATCAGAAGAGCATATCAGGCATATAATGCTTTACGAGTTCAAAAAAGGGAATAGTGCTACTGAAGCAACGCAAAACATTCAGGACATTTATGGCAATGATATTCTGCATGTGAGGAAATGTCAAAGATGGTTTCGAAAGTTTAGGAATGGTGACTGCTGTTTGACAGATGCAGCACACTCTGGACGCCCTGCTGAGTTTGATGATGACCTGCTGTTAGCCGTACTTGAAGAAGACTGTTCAACAACTGTCAAAGAATTGGCCCAGAAACAATTCATCCCCATCCACCATCCATTGACATTTGCAACAACTCGGGAAAGTGCCTAAGTTAGGAAAATGGGTGCCACATGAATTGTCAGTCGACAGTCTGAGGGTGTGGGTAAGTATTAGCACAGGTCTTCATTCCTGTGAACTCCAAGATCCGTTTTTGCACCATTTACTGACTGGTGATGAAAAGTGGATACTGTACCAGAATGTTAAGCGCTGTCAACAGTGGGTTTGTGCCAGAGAACCAGCGATACCACAGCCAAAACCAAATCTTCACCCTCGGAAGGTGTTGCTTAGTGTTTGGTAGGATAAAGGTCGTGTAATACACTTTGAAACCTTACCACACAACCAAACAATCACTGCTCAAGTCTACTGTCAACAACTGGATCGATTGAACACCACTAAAAGAAAAGAGACCTCCTTTGATTAATTGGAAAGGAATCGTGTTCCACCATGACAATGCACATCCTCATACCACTCCGATCACTTCTGCAAAAATTGAGGAGTTTGGGTGGGAAAAACTTCCACATCCTCCATATTCTCCAGACCTTGTGCCTTCAGATTATCATCTCTTCAGGAGTCTGCAAAACTATCTTGATGAGAAACAGTATACTTCTTTAGATGACCTGCACACCAGTCTTTGTACTTTTTTTGCCTCAAAACTGCCTGAATTTTATAAACATAGCATTGAAAAGCTTGTAGGACATTGGCAGAGTGTTATTGATTCTGATGGAAAATATATACTATATTAAAAAGTTTCAGTTGAGTTTTTTTTTGTCCTTCAAATTCCAATCTAAAAAACGACATTACTTATGGGATGACCTTATATATATATATATTATACTATATACGAAGTCCGAGCGCTTTTGTGATATATTCACATCATCAAGGAGAAACAAAAAATAGATGGAGATTACAAAGTAAATGAGTTAAATACACAAGCAAAAAATTCCCAATCGGCAACTCAAATTAAAGACCATGAAACCCTCTAAAGATTTTTTCAATAGATAACATAATCTGTAGGCTGCTAAATTACTAAATATAAAAGAACTGTATAGATGAAATTAGACAAAAAAAAAAACCAGTACAGAGAACAAAAATTATTATAATGGTTATTAGCACTAGTATTTAATTAAAGCAGGCAATTAAGTGGCAAGAATTTAATGAAAACAAAGGGAATGGTGCCATCGTCTTACAGAATATTCCAAAATTTCTACAAACAGTCTGAAAAAATTGTTTTCCCAATAGCCAACCAGTTGAAAAGTCCAATAAACCACCCAGCACCCGAAGATTATATATGAAAGAAATATTACAATTAAAATAGACACATAAGAATGTTAACAGTTCTTAAAATAATATTTATTTATATAACCAAGGCAAACCGTTAAGGGGCAAGAATGTGGTCAAGAAAACAATAGGCCCTTCGCCAACTTTCTAACAATGCACGAGTCTAATTTATACAGCCCAGGGCTAATATTAAGGACCAAGTCCGCATTATTCTTGATCACACTTGATTCAAGTATATTTCTGCTAATAATAGATTTACTAGACCTTAATTTGGAAGTATTTTTCCAGTCAATGGGATGATTAGTATCTCTTACGTGAATGAAAATGGCGTTAGATTCCTGGCCACTTCTTATACTGTATTGATGCTGCTTAATACGTAACTCAAGGGTCTTACCAGTTTGGCCAATGTAAAATTTATTACATATTGTGCATGGGATTTTATATACACAACTCTGTTCACTTAAAGGGGAGTTCTTAATCAATGAATTCTTAATTAAATCTAAATTTTTTAATGCAATATTTACGTTAAAAGTCCTCAGCAGATTTGGCAGATCAAGGAAATTTTCTCTGAATGGTAACACTAAAACATTTTTTGTGTTATAAGGAATCTTGTCCTTTACTTCATAGAAGGTTTTCTTTGCCATTTTTAAGGACTTATCTATGCAGTTCTTTGGGTATTTTAAATCAAACGCAATTTTGTATATTTTACTAATTTTGTCGTCAATGAACTTTGGGCTACAAATTAAAAAGTTTCAGTTGAGTTTTTTTTTGTCCTTCAAATTCCAATCTAAAAAACGACATTACTTATGGGATGACCTTATATATATATATATATATATATACTATATACGAAGTCCGAGTGCTTTCGTGATACATTCACATCATCAAGGAGAAACAAAAAATAGATGGAGATTACAAAGTAAATGAGTTAAATACACAAGCAAAAAATTCCCAATCGCAACTCAAATTAAAGACCATAAAACCCTCTCAAGATTTTTTCAATAGATAACATAATCTGTAGGCTGCTAAATTACTAAATATAAAAGAACTATATAGATGAAATTAGACAAAAAAAAAAACCAGTACAGAGAACAAAAATTATTATAATGGTTATTAGCACTAGTATTTAATTAAAGCAGGCAATTAAGTGGCAAGAATTTAATGAAAACAAAGGGAATGGTGCCATTGTCATACAGAATATTCCAAAATTTCTACAAACAGTCTGAAAAAATTGTTTTCCCAATAGCCAACCAGTTGAAAAGTCCAATAAACCACCCAGCACCCGAAGATTATATACGAAAGAAATATTACAATTAAAATAGACACATAAGAATGTTAACAGTTCTTAAAATAATATTTATTTATATAACCAAGGCAAACCGTTAAGGGCTACAAATTCGTAGGCCTCTTAGGAACAAAGTAGAAAGAACAGATCATTTTACGTTAATGTGGTGATCAGAAAAATAATGTATAAGGAACAATTAATTATTAGTGGGTTTTCTGTAAATATTGTACTTAAACTTTTTTCCAGACCTTATTAATAAGATCACGTGTTATTCCAGACCTTATTAATAAGATCACGTGTTATTCTGTGATTTTAGTGCATATACATATATGTATAATACTATATATATATATATATATATATATATATTTTTTTTTAAGTTCGGGAAGAACCGATTCACCTCTATTTAAAAGGGCATATCTTGGCGGAAAAACAAAGAAAAAGTGAGAGGAAAGACAGAGGAAAAAGAAAGGGTGGAGGGGATAGTCAAAGTGGAAAAAGACCAAGGATGACAAGGACTGCAGGGTCGAGCCCCATCATCCTTGGGTGCTAGGGCCGGGAGGGCGCACGTGAAACCTCCAGGAACAAGCACGTACAAACAAGCACAAAGAACACTCAAGAGCACGAGCTTAGAACCCCCTTGCGGGGTAATTTTTCATATGTATATATATATATATATATTATACTATATATATATATATATATATATATATATATTATATATTATATATATATATATATATATATATGATACACACAGACACTGCATGGAACAAGGAACTCTTCTGGGAAAATTAAATCCACTATAATCCAAATAAGTAATGGTAAATGACAAATACCATAGTTTTTCTTTTTCAAGATGCTAGCCCGACATGGGCAACGGGTCACTCTCAAAGAGGTCCCATAAATATAGCTTCCCTCACCAGCTATCTGCAAAGCAGACAGGATCCAGCTTTGGGACATGGATCTAGGGTTTAAAGCAGCCTAGCCCTGCTACATTTAGAACCTCAATATAAGCAAAAGACTCATTGCCTTCACGTCAGATTGAATACATAAAAGAAAAAGGGGTAACTATTATATTTTTAGCCAAAAACCAAAACTTAAACCTCAACTGGTAGAATTGAGCGTCCACTTTTCAAGGCACATAACATGTCCGTTTCAAGATGGGAATGAACTCAGGGGACCATTCTGAGTTCATTCCCATCTTGAAACGGACATGTTATGTGCCTTGAAAAGTGGACGCTCAATTCTACCAGTTGAGGTTTAAGTTTTGGTTTTTGGCTAAAAATATAATAGTTAGTAACCCCTTTTTCTTTTATGTATTCAATCTGACGTGAAGGCAGCGAGTCTTTTGCTTATATTGAGGTTCTAAATGTAGCAGGGCTAGGCTGCTTTAAACCCTAGATCCATGTCCCAAAGCTGGATCCTGTCTGCTTTGCAGATAGCTGGTGAGGGAAGCTATATTTATGGGACCTCTTTGCGAGTGACCCATTGCCCACGTCGGGCTAGCATCTTGAAAAAGAAAAACTATGGTATTTGTCATTTACCATTTCTTATTCGGACTATAGTGGATTTAATTTTCCCAGAAGAGTTCCTTGTTCCATGCACTGTCTGTGTGTATCATAAAAAACTCAGGGGACCATTCTGAGTTCATTCCCATATATATATATACACAGGGGTTAGACAAAATAATATGAACACCTGCCAATTTCACCGGTTATCTTTACGGACTGCTCAGACACAAAGTAAACGGTCAAATGACTGGCAAACCTATTTAAATGCGTAACAGAGAGTGTATACGTCATGTTATAACCCTCACGTTGTTTTTACAGATCTGAGTGAATTATGAATTAGCAGTTATGAAAGACCTGTCAGACTTCCAAAGAGGGCAAATTGTCGGAGCGCGGATGGCTGGTGCATCGGTGACGAAAACCACTCAGATGTTCAATGTATCCAGAGGAACTGTCTATATGGTCATGTCTGCATACCAAAACCATGGAAAGACAAGCACCGACAAATGCAATATTGGACGCAAGAAGAAGCTGTGTGATCGAGACCGCCGGGTGCTAAAGCGCATTGTGACAAAGAACCATAAGACCACAGCTCCAAAAGTGACTGCAGAGCTTAACCAGCATCTTGCAAGCCCGGTATCGACCAGAACTGTACGTCGCGAGCTCCATGGAGCTGGATACCATGGGAGGGCTGCAATTGCCAAACCCTTCCTTTCGCACATCAACATTGAGCGGCGCAGAAAATGGTGTAATGACCATAAGAATTGGTCAATGGACCGGTGGAAGAATGTAGTCTACTCCGACGAATCCTCCTTTACGCTATTTCCATGTTCTGGTCAAGTTTACGTCTGGAGACAGCCTAAAGATGCTTATGACCCCGACTGCCTGACCCCAACCGTTAAGCATGGAGGCGGATCTGTGATGGTTTGGGCAGCAATATCATGGAATACTCTTGGCCCAGCTGTAGTACTGCATGGTAGGGTTAACGCCCAGGTCTATCTGTCAATATTGGCTGACCAGGTCCATCCCATGGTCCAAATGCTGTTTCCCAATGGCGGCGCCATCTTCCAGGATGATAATGCACCAATCCACACTGCTGGGGTCGTTAAAAACTGGTTTGAAGAGCATGTTAGTGAAGTAGAACACTTGGATTGCCCTCCACAATCCCCGGATCTTAACATTATCGAGCGTCTGTGGTGTCAGTTGGAGCAGCAGGTCAGAAGCCGATTCCCACTGCTGGCGTCTTTGGAGAAACTGGAGCAGGGTTTGCTAGAAGAATGGCTCAGGATTCCTCTAGCCACTGTCCAAAAGCTGTATGAATCAATTCCCCGACGCATTGCAGCTGTTATTGCCGCTAAAGGAGGACCAACTCCATATTAAGAATAAAAACTGCCATTTATCAAGGTTTTCATATTATTTTGTCCAACCCCTGTGTATATATATATATATATATATATATATATATATGTATATATGTATATATATTATATATATATATATATATATATATATATATTATACTATACATTTTCAACTGCAAAGAACACGCTGTATAATTAACGTAAAGAACGATGCTTCTATAGAAGACATTCCGCGCAAGATGAGGAGGGAGAATGAACAAATGAAAAAATGAGGTAACCACCCGGGAATCAAACCCAGGATCTTCCGATTGCCGGTCAGATATGATAACCAATTACACCATGGGCCTCACTCGATCAGAAGTCGTAATTCTCCTACATACGCACAGAAACCAATGCCCCGAGGGGGGCACCTCCCACATGCCGCACATATGTACATTTTCAACTGCAAAGAACACGCAGTATAATTAACGTAAAGAACGATGATTGTATAGAAGACATTCCACGCAAGATGAGGAGGGAGAACGAACAAATGAAAAAATTAGGCCCATGGTGTATGGTTATCATATCTGACCGGCAATCGGAAGATCCCGGGTGGTTACCTCATTTTTTCATTTGTTCGTTCTCCCTCCACATCTTGCGCAGAATGTCTTCTATACAAGCGTCGTTCTTTACGTTAATTATACTGCGTGTTCTTTGCAGTTGAAAATGTACATATGTGCGGCATGTGGGAGGTGCCCCCCTCGGGGCATTGGTTTCTGTGCGTATGTAGGAGAATTACGACTTCTGATCGAGTGAGGCCCATGGTGTAATGGTTATCATATCTGATTGGCAATCGGAAGATCCCGGGTTCGATTCCCGGGTGGTTACCTCATTTTTTCATTTGTTCGTTCTACTTCCTCATCTTGCACGGAATGTCTTCTATACAAGCGTCGTTCTTTACATTGATATTATACTATATATATATATATATATATATATATATATATATATATATATAATATATGAGGGGTTGCGCGTCTTAAGATGCCTAAGCCCCACCACAGGTGAAAATGTGTTTTTGATGGATATCACTATTTTCACCCTTCCTCTGTCGCGTGGTTTGGGTTATAATGACCTTACGACACTAGAAGTATGGTTGAAAACCTTATGAAGCGAACTACTTTTTTCACCTCTATTGCCAGTCAAAAGTTCACCCAAAGTTTGGCATAATAAGAAAATCAAAAAATTAAAAAATATATATAAAATATGAAAATCTTTTCCAAAAACTCATCAACATCTTCATTAGCATACTTAGAACTCTAATTTAGCCAAAAATGAATGTTCTAGCTCAATTAATAACAGAGATACTATTGCCAGAATATTGCTGAACTTTGGAGGCAATTTCTGGCAAATTTTAATTTTGGCGCTTAGGTACCATAAGCCGCGGGACCCCTTATATATATATATACCGTGCATTCAAAAAGTCTCCCAGTGCTACACTACTGGTCAAAAGTTTAAGTACACCCTGAAATATTCATAAATTTCAAAGTTTGCTTAAAGTTTTTTATTTATTAACCAAGTTATCATGACACAAATCATAAGTACAAACATGGGAACTTAAATAACAACAAATCAGGACAATTTACCAAAAGCAAAGTCTAAATTTTAGATTCATCAAAATAGCCTTCTCTTGCAGTAATTACAGCAGAACAAATTAGAATCGCTCAACAAGAGAAAGAAGATAGTCTGGTGAAAGCTGCTGCCAGCACTCTTGTAAGAGTTCCCAGAGCTTCTGAACACTGGATTGCTGCTTGGCTTTCACTTGTCGATCCAGTTCATCCCACACTAGCTCGATGGTGTTCAGATCTGGGGACTGTGCTGGCCATTCCATAAATGTGAGCTGACATTGCTCTTCTTTCTGCTTCAGGTAATTTTGACACAGCTTGGAAGTATGTTTAGGATCATTGTCTTTCTGCATTATAAACTGTTGGCCAACTAGTCGCAGTCCAGATGGGATGGCATGGCACTGTAGAATGCTGTGATAGCCATGTTGGTTCAGTATTCCAGTGACTTTGTGGAGATCTCCAAATTGCTCCCTTGCAAAACATCCCCAAACCATCACACTTTCTCTACCATGCTTCACTGTTGGCACAACACACTACTGTATCATTCTTTCACCCGCTCTGCACCACACAAATACTCTGCGTTCGGATCCAAAAACTTCAAACTTTGATTCATCAGTCCGAAGGACAAATTTCCACTGCTCAATAGTCCATTTTTGGTGGTTTTTAGGCCAGGCTAGCCTTTTCTTTTTGTTCTGGAGTCTCAGCATTGGTTTCTTTGCTGCAGTTTGTCCTTTTAATCCTACCTCTCTCTGTCTTCTCTGAATAGTTGATGTTGCAATTGTTGTACTTCTGGAGTTGTTCAGCTGGGCGTTGATTTCAGGTGCTGTGAGGCATGTTGTGCAGACTGGTGACTCGGATATACTTATCCTCCGAGTCTGTTGTGGTTCTTGGTCGCCCTGACCTTTTTCTGTCCTTATTTTGACCAGTTTCTTCGTACTGTTTAATGGCACAAGCAACCACATTCATAGAAACTTATTTTTTTTGCAATTATCCTCAGTGATTGGCCCTCATTTTTCAAAGTTACAATCGACTGTCTTTTTTCTGTTGTTAACTGAGCTTTGGCACCAATTTTTGCTTTTTGAAACACAGAAATATACCTTAAACTACACAGTTAGCTCCCCTGTAAGGATTTTATATGTAAAGACCTGCAGCGCATGTTAATAACTGAACACGTGTATTAACATACCCCTGAAGAAACACACTACCCCAGTAAAGACTTTTAAACTGTTTTCGGACCTTTGTGCAGAGCTAATGGCATTAATTTTAGGTTGCATTTTAGACGTCACTTGACACATTTTGAAGGCTATGTTGAAGAAGCTTCTGTGTTACAACACACTGCATAGGCTAGATGCACTAAAGCATACAATATGAAAGCCAGGTAAGCAAACTCATCTCTAGTACGTGTTAAGATTACATTTGAAGTTTGTCATGAGCTAAGCAGCAAAACATTGGAAATTAGTAGGTGTACTTAAACTTTTGACCGGTAGTGCATGTTAAATGCATAGGAAATTGAAAAACTACAATGTTTTCATTCAACCATGATTTAGTGATTTTATTACATAACCTTTTGATTTTACAGCATGTGTTGAAAGTGTTTTCCACCATTTTGCAGGCACAGAGCAACTCGTCTACACTTGTTGTCAAACCGGCTTAAACACGCATATACTGGCTGTAGCACGTCGACTGCGGAGAGACTTTTTGAACGTGATATATATATATATATATATATATATATTAGGGTGGTCCAAAAAGTTAAAGCATCGACTAAGTTCTCTCCACAAGGTTGGTTTTATGCCTCTTGGTGTGGACAGTATTTGTGCAAAGTTTCACGTTATTCGGTTAATATTTAGGGGTCGCCCCACTTGCCCCCTTTTTGAAAATTTGGGAAAATATATAGACAACTGAATAACTAAATTTTTTTTTGGTTCTCAAAGAATATGAAAGAAAACAGTAAGACAATAGGACATGATAATGGGTGTATCTTCATTATTTCTTCTGCATCAGAGTCGCCTTGGATGGTATTGGTATCTGTTTTTGGTGGGCGGCTACGAGTTGTAGGAGGTACTGCTTCTGGTCCTCGTTTCGTGTCAAAGTGTCATTGTAGCGTTGTGCGAGAGCAATACCTCGCTCGGCAGCATCATTGACAACTTTCATCTTTAAGGCACGATCTCTAAGTTCCCTATAGTTCTTGTCATTTGGCCATTCCCGTGGATCTTTTTGAAGTAACTGGCGCGCTTCCTCCTTACCTCCAACTTTCAAGGCATCAAAGAGGGTCAATGTCCTTTTCGTGACGAAGGATGCCACATCATTTTCAACACCAGCTTCCGCCATGTCGATTCGTCGGGGCAGCCATTCTTTTGGGGATGTTGGAGTGTTGAACCATTCTCCTTTTGGTATCAGGATCGATCCTATTATCGAAGAAGGCCAGTCCAATCAGATGCTCCGACAAGTACCACAGGTGGCGTCTTAGAGCTGTCTTCGCTGCTTGTGCAGCTCCTCCGTGTGGATATTTTTCCAGAAGATGCAGCATTTTGAGATCATTGAGAGGAGCTTGTGTCCCCATTGGCGCTTCATGCCAGTACTTGACGTAAATCAGACTGACAAATAAAGCCAGCTGAGTCACGTTTCGTTCTTCGCGTGCTGTGAGCTTGAATTGATAGTGAAAGAGGTAGATTTTGAGCGCATAAATCGCCTTCACCATCCATCTCGCGTGGTGCATGGGACCCAGAGCTCGGATAAAGAGTTGACCACCAGTCTTTCCCCCCAGGAAGAGCAAAGATAGTTCAAGGAACTCCTTGTAGTCGTCACGAGGTTGGCTTGCCTGAAGAGCGTTAGGTAAGTAAGTGAGCATCTCTTTTCTCATCTCTTGGAGTTGAGGGTTCTCGAACAAGCTGTCCGATGCTGAGACAAATGCTTCGTGGGAGAGAGATGGCCATTCCTTTTGAAATCGCTTAAAAAGGCCTGTTTCAGGACTTCCTGTTGAGCCAAATATTGAGGCAAAGACATCAGCAAGTACGACTTCAAGTACAGGGTGGGGCACGGGAACCAAGTGTTTTTGGAATAATCAGGAAAATGATATTTAGTTTTGTAAAGAAAATATATTGGTAGAACAACATTCGTAAGAACATAGCATTTCATGTCATAATAATCATGTACCGAAAATTATATCTGGCATATGATGTCCTTGGCCGTCGACGCATTGTTGAAGGCGTTTACGAAAATTGGCCTCCACTCTTCCCAGCAGGTCTCTGTTGATTTGGATGATTTGTTGATGGATCGCTTCCTTCAATGCATCTAATGTATGGGGCTTGTCCTCGTAGACACGTGACTTGAGGTACCCCCATAGAAAGAAGTCACATGTGGACAAGTCAGGGGACCGAGGGGGCCATGCAATGTCACCAAATCTCGAAATGAGATGGTTGGGAAACAGGGGGCGAAGAACAGCCATTGACGCTCTGGCGGTGTGTGGCGTGGCCCCATCTTGCTGAAACCACAAATGTTGACGAGCAATACGCCTTCTTCGTAACTCAGGGATGAAAAAGGTGTTCACCATCTCAATGTAACGCCCAGATGTTATGGTAACGGTAACCCCATTTTGTTCGAAGAAGTAGGGACCGATGACGCCAAACTTTCCCACCGCGCACCAAACTGTAACCTTAGGCTATGCAGCAGTTTTTTCATGGAGTTGTCGCGGATTTTCAGCAGCCCAATACCGACAGTTTTGATTGTTGACGGCCCCATTAAGGTGGAAATGGGCTTCATCACTCATTACCACCATCATGTTTTCATTCTGCTCATAAAATGCAAGCATTTCCTGTGCAAAATTCAGTCATTGGGGGCAATCGTTTACATTCAATTCCTGCACCATCGCTAACTTGTATGGGTGAAATGTAATTCTTCATGCAAAATCCGTCTAACAGTACGATTGCTGATTCCGAGTGCAGCTGAATGTCTCCGAGCAGAGCGGCCTGGGCTTTGCAACATCGCTTGTCTGACCCTTTCAACGTTCTCTGGAGTACGCACAGTGCGTTGCGGCCCCTTCAGTTTTGTTTTCATTATTGAGCCTCCTGTTCGAAGATTGTTAACCCAACGTAAGATTGTGTCATGAGCGGGAACAGAGTCATTTCGATGAATGTTGAATCTGCGGCGAAACGCACGCTGAACTGCTGTCACTGACTCGCCACTCCTAACAAAATGATCATACGCGAACATGCGGTGTTCTAACGTCCACTGCTCCATGATGGCACCTGAAAGATAAAGGTGAGTGTTAGTTAAAGTTAAATGCTATGAACCCAGGAATGGAATGCTACCTACCGCATGCCCCTCCCATTCCTAATGGCCGATTACTAGCTATTCAAAAAACACTTGATTCCCGTGCCCCACCCTGTATATGATGTCGACAACCGATCCAAACTAGCTCGTGACCCAATGCTTCTTCAATCCTGACACAGGCTCTGCGATGTAAACCCGTGTTTGACGCAGTGGTATCGAAGACGAGACCTCTCACATGCTGTTCCACGTTCCATAATTTCATAGTTTGAAGGCATGCCTGGGCCTGTGCTTCTCCAGTTCCTTGTTTCATCTTTGGGACACCAAGCAGCTTCTCCTGTCCATTGAATGTTATAAGGATTGCTATCCGATGCACATTCGTCTTCTTCCCTTCAATGCCGGGGAGAAGCTTTCCGTCCCAATGGAGAAGGACAGGGTCTTCTAGAGAGAATGATTCTAGGTCTTCTCGAGCTGCCTGTTCTCGCCCACTTTCTCTGTAGCGATGAATAGAGCTCCGAGAGCACGTCATCCCAGACAGATCATGCCCCGCGGCCTGTAATACAGCTCCAGTTACGAAAACAGCATTCCAGTCAGAAAGATTGGTGCGATCCATTGCTCCAATGACTTCTGGAGATTGGAAAATGTTCGTAACCTTGTTCTTGGGACACTTTGGTGCCGGAGCTTCAGACGAAGAAGGAATCGGAACCGATGGTCTATAGTCGTCGTCGTCTTGCGAAAAAAGGGAAGAAGAAGAAGAGGAAAGATCAATTGATGACACTCCTGCTTCTTCCAATCTTTCTGTGTTGCTTCATGCCTTGCCTTCCTCTTGGCTTCCTTCTCCATTCTGGATCGCTTTCTGTCCTCTTGTGTAGTCGTTTCCTTATCAATGCCAGCCATGCTGCAAGAATTGACGTCCTTGTGCTGCATGGACAGGAAATTTCGGTCCTCAACGTTGACGATTGTGCTCATGGCATCACTGGTTGCGATGTCAAACAGTTCCTGGATGTCCGCTTTGAAGATGTCTTCATTCATTCTATCGCTGGCACGTTGCCTGGTCCTGTGCTTCTTGAGTGTTAGCGGTCTAAAAGCTTTGAAAGCTTACGGACACAGGAGTCGATCCGTTGAGTTGGGATCCGCGCTCGGGTCCAGACTTCAATCACCCTCTGGCATGCCTGGTTCAGACTGTCGGAGGTGGTTTGCTTTTGATTGATGTGGTGGTATTGCCCCAAGAGGAGGGCGTCAAGGCATGTAGGGAGCCTTGACGTGGATAAAGTTCCAGTTGCCATCCCTAGAAGCCAAACTTTTGGAATTGATCGAGTTTGAGCCATCGGACCTACGGAAGAAAAAGTACATTATATAATATATATATTCAGAGTGGGGCGACCTCTAAATATTCACCAATCACGCTGCAATTTTGCACAGACCATGTGGACACTAAATGGACAAACACCACACTTGTGGAGACTATCTAAGACAATTTTGAAATTTCCCCCTATGGATTTGGACCACCCTAATATTATATATAGTAGACGCCGGATTTAGTGTCCCTGGATATTTTGTCTCCGCTTATAGTGTCTCAAAACTAGGAAACAGTTACTTTTACATGGTAATTGCTATGAATAGAGTGTCTCTGATTACGCTTATAGTCTCTCTTTTCAGCTAGTATAGTCTACTTTGCAGCTCTAGTTTACACTGGCGCCTCACTTGTATTTGTGATACCCTGCTGTTTAGACGTGTCTTGCTCTGCTTTACAGGATTACTAGATGGCCATGGAAGGAAAATGGGTGTTTAAGCCTGGCACAAAAAGTAGAAGTCAATTTTAATGAGAAATTGCATAATAAAGGTGTTTATGTTGTAAATATATTGATATACAGTATATGTTTTGTTTTGTTTTAATGTAAAATGAACATAGTTTTGATGTTTCAGTTGAATTGTAAAACAATTTTAATGAGAAATTGCATAGTTGAATAAAAACAATTTTAATAAATTTTAATAAAAACAATTTTAATGAGAAATTGCATAATAAAGGTATGTTGTAAATATATTGATATACATTACATATTCACTATTTTTAACCTTGCAACCCTTGAGAGACCAAACTGTGGATATAGTGTCCTTTTGGCTTGGCACCGAGTGGGACACTATAAACGGCGTTTACTGTATATTATATTATTTTTATCTATATATATATATATATATATATATATATATATATATATATATATATATATATATATATATATATATGATACAGACCGTGCATGGAACAAGGAACTCTTCTAGGATAATTAAATCCACTTTAGTCTGAATAAGTAATGGTAAATGACAAATACCATAGTTTTTCTTTTTCATGATGCTATTCCATGTTGGGCTAGCATCATGAAAAAGAAAAACTAAGGTATTTGTCATTTACCATTACTTATTCCGACTATAGTAGATTTAATTATCCCAGAAGAGTTCCTTGTTCCATGCATGGTCTGTGTGTATCATAAAAAAACCTCAGGGGACCATTCTGAGTTCATTCCCATCTTGAAACAGACATGTTATGTGCCTTAAAAAGTGGATGCTCAATTCTGCCAGTTGAGGTTTAAGTTTTGGTTTTTGGCTAAAAATATAATTTAGTTACCCTTTTTCTTTGATGTATTCAATCTGACGTGAAGGCAGCGAGTCTTTTGCTTATATTGAGGTTCTAAATGTAGCTGGGCTAGGCTGCTTTAGACCCTAGATCCATGTCCCAAAGCTGGATCCTGTATGCTTTGCAGATATTTATTGGACCTCTTTGCGAGTGACCCATTGCCCACGTCGGGCTAGCATCATGAAAAAGAAAAACTATGGTATTTGTCATTTACCATTACTTATTCGCACTATAGTGGATTTAATTATCCCAGAAGAGTTCCTTGTTCCATGCATGGTCTGTGTGTATCATAAAACCTCAGGGGACCATTCTGAGTTCATTCCCATATATATATATATATATATATATATATATATATATATATATATATATATATATATATATATATATATTAGGGTGTGACCGTTGCCCTCCAAAAATCAAAAAATGGTCCTACAATGCTGTTCAAAGTTTTAGTGTTGTGTATTATCTGGGAAACCCCTGTAAATTTTCTTGGAGATCGGTGCATGTTTGAGCTAGCACTGTCGTACCAGCAAGTATTGCTATTTCAGCTTATGAACTTCATAAATAAGTGTGAAAATAACATATTTTATCAGATTTTCATTTCCGGGTCTGGAAAGCTGACCCACAAATTTTCCACGTATTATTTTATTGCATTTAATTTTAATGATGCTCTTTTCTTTTCCCTTGACAGTGATTTGATGTTGTGAATAGAGAATTTAATCATGGATACACGGCAAGATGATGAGTATATCAGAATGTTATTGGGCACCATACCCCGAGAAGAAGAAAAGGAAATAAAGGGCTGCAAACTGCCAACTAATAGGCAGGTCTTACTATGTCTGTTAGCAAACCTTCATGATATGCATTGGGACCAGGCTTTATCTGCCACCATTGACAATGTGCTTTTGCATTACCAGAAGGCGAATGTCCCGACCATTACAGGCAGGAACAATATTGGCCGAGTGATTAAAACTTACTATGACAAAGACTACATGATGCTTATGAAAAAGAATGAGGATAGAAGATGGGCTGATGATCCTGGAATTATGAAGTTTAAATCAGAATTGAGCCTGACGATGAAATTTTATAAGAACACAGTGTTGAAAGACATGGTGGCTGCGAAAAAGGGGAAAACTCAGGCCGAACAAGATGCCATCGATACTGACATACTCTTTATGAAAAGCATGCTAAGTGACAGAGTAGCTACCTACTCTGGGGTAAACAAAGTACTCACAGAAAAGGTTCAGAAGCGACAGAAAAGGCAGATGCGAGAAGAGAAGCGACAAGAGAGAGAGCAATGTGACCATGCTGAGAATGTACAGGCTGATATTGATTCACCTATTAGCTCTGATGAGGATGATGACATTGATGAGGCCAGCACTGCTGAACCAAAGAGAAAACATCGGAGAACAGTGAAAGAGGGAGTTTCAATTTTTGTGCCCCATGATATTCTGAAGTCAGCAGAACTTGTTTCATGCAGTGTTCGAAACAACATCTCGCCGACCCAGCTGAGTGCAATTGTGTACTCCCTTGTATCTGCATGTGGTGGAGATACATCAAAGCTAAGTCTAAATGCAAGGACGGCCCACCGATACCGAGCTTCCATCGTGTCAGAAATAAGTTTCAAAATCATGGATGAATGGCAACCATCAGACAAAGTACTGGTGCACTGGGATGGTAAACTTATGGACACGCTGGATTCCAAAGGCACTGATGACCGCCTGCCCATTCTTGTGTCTAGTGTCAATGGCACAAAGCTTCTTGGAGTCCCACCTCTTCCGCATTTGACTCAAAAAGCTGGCCTGGTTCAAGGAGACTTGATATCAACAGCAACCAAACAACTTCTGGTCGATTGGGAGTGTGAACAGAATGTCATTGGTATGGTTTTCGACACAACTTCATCCAATACAGGTAAACCTATTTCAAACATCAGCGTGAATTTATCACGACATTAATACCAAAGTACAGTGAATGATTTAACAGAAATCTGCAAAAAGCACATGCCTGAAATGGTGGCCTTAAACTACAATTACATTTTTTTTTCAGGACAAAAAACAGCTGCTTGCGTCTCCCTCCAAAAGGAATTAGAGCGTGCCGTATTCTGGTGCGCCTGTCGCAGGCATGTGGGCGAAGTCATCCTAGGTGTTTGCTGGGATTGCTTGAAAGTGGAGGGCTCTTCAAGTCCAAACATAATGGTTTTCCAGAGGTGAGTCATAAGCTTTACAAAATAACAAGGAATATTATTATCTAATGAACAAATTTAGTGGAATTTCTTTTATTAGACTTATAAGATATACTAACACCAAGCAAATGATCGATCATATCAATCTTAATACCCCTAAAACAATATTATAGATTAGTACAAAATACAATAATCCCAATAATTGCATTTCTAGGTTCAAGAACCATTTCTCTCAACTGCCGTACAATGAAAAAAAGAAATACTACTACCCCGCAATGCCTGGAGTGTTTGAGGAGCGCCAGCAGGAGATGGCTGACTTCTTCCGTGAATCTCTAGCCCAACCATTTACACGTGGCAACTACAAGGAGCTGGTAGAGCTTTGTCTGCTGCTTGTAACTAAAGGATCCGAGCCAGTGAACTTCACAATGGTCTACCCCGGCGCACTTCACAAAGCAAGGTGGATGGCTAAACTGCTCTATACCCTCAAGATTGTTCTTTTGTCAGGCCAGATCAAAGAGCAGTTTCCCAAAGCCGAGGTTGTGACTAAAAGTCAAATCAGCAAGTTAGAACGGTTTGCTGTGTTCACAGTCGCTGTTTATGTCCCATGGTGGATTGTTTGCCCCGTTCCAGCAAGTGTGCCACTGAATAACTTGAATTTGGTCGAAACCTTGGCTGAATTTGCCCCATATGACGCCACAATAGTTGACAAAGCACGTGTGGCACTCGGTAGACACACTTGGTACGTAACTGAGGAGTTGGCCCCACTGGCTTTGTTCTCGTCCCAAGTACAAGAAAGGACAAAAGAGGAGATGAGGAAGGCCCTTCTTTGCCATGAAGGCACTGAAGTTACTAAGAGAGGGGCTCAATCATGGGGGCTATGGAAAGCCATATCTTCCCCCTGTCCCAGAAAGTGGCACTGCCCTGGTGGACCTAATTGGGCCTGACTCAAGCTGGTTCTTCACCATTTTAAGCATGCCCTATCAGTTTCTCCACAGTCCAGCCAGTGAATGGGCGGATCATGATGACTACCTGAACATGAAACGGGTTGTGGACAAGCTTCAGGTCGTCAATGAGGCTGCAGAGCGTGGTGTAAAACTTTGCCATGACTTTCTTAATGTTGCCAGGATGAGGAGCGCTTTCAAGAAGTCCTTCAAGTAGTGAAAATGACAGACTCCGCATTCCTAATCAGCGCAAACAATCATCTGTTTCCGAACAGAAATCATGGTTCTTGCTCTAGAGAAATAATACCTTGAATATATGATAAAACCCCTTAATGTACCAGAGAATAAGAATGATTAACTTTTTGTGTTAGTGAAACAGCTTTTAATTAAGACAGGCAAATGATTTGTGTTAATATCCCTTATGATGGTTGTGTAATCTTATATATAGGCACGTAGGCTGTATAAGCAAAATTGCTATTTTTCAAATTGCTGGTGCTCACTCGAATATGCATGAATCTTCAAAAAATTGCACATGGGTATTTTTTATGTCAATATGCAATACCAAAATTTTGAACAGCATTGTAGGACAAAGTTGGGGCAACTGTCACACCCTAATATATATGTATAATATATATATATATATAGGTATATATATATATATATATATATATAATAAATAAATAAACCCTTTCACATCCAATTTATATTTAAATTTAAAAATATTTTTGCCATAAGGATTAAAACTATAAATTTTATGATTGCCTTTTTGACCATATGGTATGCAAGGGTTTAACCTGTAGATAGTAATGTAGGTATTACCATACAATAATACTTGCTGTATACTTTCAGGTTTTTTATTTCTGATAGCCTAAGCCAATAATGAATGGGCATATACTTATAGTGATGACAAATTTTTGTTTTTTTAATGAAATTTGCTTATTTATACTTGGTAGAATGGTGAGAATGAAAAGGGAAAACCTGAAATTGTACAATAAATATTAGTATGGTAGCTACATAGCTACGGTACTTATGTAGTAGGGATATTCCACATTCCAGGACAAATCATGCAAAAAAAAATTAACTTTAATATCACATTATATTTGATTTCCCTTTAATCACAGAATATAAATTTATAGCTCATTTGAAATAATGGTTAAAAGATTATGCCCCCCGTTCCCCCACCCCATATTTTTTTGGGGTTCCACATACTAATTTTGAAATTGTCATCTCTCAGTCCCTAATTTAGATAAAAGAAAGCATCTGAAAGGCACTGTCTCAAAAAATAACTTATAAACATAAAAAACACCTCGTACAGTCAGTGAATAAGTTGCATAATTTTTTAATTTTGGGGGACCTCTCACCCTTGAAATAAATTTATTTATTTTTTTTTTATGAAACTGAGCTTCAATTCACTCCAGTGGTGGAAAGTGAGAAAAAATTGTTTTTACATTTGAATATTGCAAATTTCACTGAAAAATACACTTTGTCCTAAAATCAACACTCATTCAAATGTATAGGACTCGGTTGTTGTTACATTATTAAAAATATATGCCACTGAGGAATATATAATATTTATGAATTTTTCATTATATACCTACCTACCCACCTACCATACATATAGCTATATATATAATCAGTATTTATACTTTTTTTTAAATTGTACTAAGTAGTTAGAAAAGAGAGCTTGAATCAGAAGCCAGTGGTATAAATTGCTATATTACCTCATCAAACTGTAGCTTAATTCATGGGAACTGTTTTCAGTGGTGGCAATGCAGTGAAAAGTTATTAGCTAATATTCAGTAATCGCTTAAATCATACTTTCTATATGGCAATGTTTGACATCTAATTCATTAGTTTTGAGTTAGGAATCATCCTTTGTTTTACTCACCTTTCATCTTGCTCTTCTTTTGTTTTCTGTAGCAGGTTTATGAAAGTGTTTTAATAGGAAAATGCATAAAAAACATCTCAACTACTATTGTAACCCTTTTAAAAAGTACATCTTGAAAAGTTTGAGGCCACTTCTAAATGTTGTAGCAGAAAATAGTGTTCCTGAATATAGTTTGTCATAGATCATTAGTTTATGCAAATTGTTTGAAAAAATTCAATCAACATGGCCAACATAATTTATTCAGAACCTTAAAACAAAGTTCAAGTGAAGTTTCTATACCTCATAAGTCTCCAGCAAAACATTCAGTTAGTGGTGGTGGTGGTGGTGAAGTAGAAATTAATAGAGAAAAATCTGACACACCTCTTGAATAGCTTGCTGTCACCCTACTGAAATTACGTAAGTATTGAAAGAAATGGCATGTTAAATTTAATATATAATAAACGAATGAAAGTAGCTCTATCAAAGGTAGAACATGCAATACTACAGTAGTTTCTTTTCTAAATGTCTGATAGTACAAAACCTCATTTTCAAATGGCTTTTAATACAAGCAATAAGTCAAAGATGGTTTCTGAAAAATATAAGGGAGCTTCATCATCTCTAAAAATGTTAGAAGAAACATTTTCATCAAAAGTTCCAGATGATGCCAGATTATCCAAGAAAATCAATCCAATGCTGAAAGACATTGAAAGGTAAGGAACTGTAAAACTGATATAGAACCCTTTAATTAGCTTTAATATATCTGCATTTATGCATCCAAATGCCAAATATGAAGCATGAATGTGGTAACTACAGCAGATTGGTTAACTTATACTTATAATATAGAGGTAGCTCTGATTGAATTTGATTATATTGCAAATTTATCTAATCTGCATTTTGTCTAGTTTTAACTTATTCCAAATGAAATTTTGTCATGCAAGTATGACAGAACCAGTTAAATCTAGCTGCTTGTGTATCTGTTTCTTTTTTGCACATGTGAGGCACTTATGATTAATCTCAAGGAAAAATTCAATTGTACATCTTCCTATCAGTGACAACTCCAAATGCTTGCTTTGTCTCTCTTTATAATTTCAAAAAGACAATTGAAATCCTTTCAGAAATGATCTTGCTTACTCATCATTACTACATTGCAAAAAGTCAGAGGTTTAAAATCAGTATATGAAAACATTGAACCAATCTTCATCATGAAGTTCTTGCGCGATGAGATTTTGCTGAAAACTATTCATCTATTACCCAAGATGCACCTCAGTTTCCATTGGACAAATGATCGGGTGACAGCCCACCCATTTGTAAAAAACAAGGATGGGGAATTAAATTACGCTAGTTACTGCTTCATTAGTGACTGTCTTGAGCGTACAACTTCAGCACTTTTCACATTCCAACAGCATTTGATGAAGGATGTAAAAGAACAATTCAGTATTGTACAAAAAGTGCATTATTTTTCTGATGGCTGCAGTGGCCAATAAGAAAACAGATTTAATTTCAGCAGTCTGTGCTATCATGAACAGGATTTTGGTTTGAAGGTTGAGAGAAATTTCTTTGCTACCAGTCATGGCAAAAGTGCTTGTGATGGTATTGGAGGAACTGTTGAAAGGGTTGCAGCAAAGGCTAGTTTGCAATGAACTGATGCTGGTCACATTTTGGCACCGAGTTTTTTATGATTTTTGCATCAAGCACTTTGATGTAATCAAATTTTTTTTGTTTCAAAAGAGCAATTAGGTATGGCTAATAAACTACACCTGCCTAGTAGGTTTGATGAAACTTTAGCAGTGAAGGGTACAAGAGGATACTGCAGAATTGTACCAAGGTCAAAGAATCAGATATATACAGGCTTGTCAGACTTCATGTACTGTTCAAGAGATTTTTTTTTTGTTCAGAATTAGTAGAACTGAACAGGATATCAGCAATCTGCCAGTCAACAATGACAATGAAGACAGAGAGTATCATACTGGCCAATATGTTGCCTGTGAATATGATGATAAAGTTTGGCTTAGAATAATTTTAGACACTTCAGAGTAGTTTGGTGATTATCAAATTAGCTTCTTGACCTCTTCAGGAAGTCCAAATAATTATTTTTCATGTAAAGATGATATTTGCTGGATAAGAAAGGATGTAATTTATGCTATGTCAAGTCCAAATATCCATCCTGGTATTAAAATTATTTACTCTTTTCATCCAAAGGAAATCAAAGTAGTGAACTTCTCAGTTTGTGTACATAGTGTATAAATATATGATACAGCTATCTGTAAATAAAAAATGGCTCTATTGAGTCAATGTTCATCTAAATGTTCACATTAAATGATACCTTTTTGTAAGTTTTGTTGGACTGTACTTACACTTGTGAATAAAGTTCTTCATTGGATATGAATAGATTTTTTAATTTCTTTACTACTGTAAGGTGTAAATTTATGTATCACCACCACCCCATTCAGTAAATTAACTCATTAATAAGGATGGCAAGTTAAGTGTTAATGAATAACTATTGTAAAAGTGAAATGTTATGATTTTTCAGTGAAGTTGGCTTCATTTAAATTTAAAAACACTACCTTTAGATGCTGAAACAGTTTTTTTACTTTCCACTGATGGAGAGTTGTTCAATTTCATTCAAAGAAAAAAAGATGAAAATTGAAGATGGTGTGGTGTTATGCACCACATGATTTGTCCTGGAATGCTCCAACAATTAATGTATTACCTTATAGCTACTCTCTTTAAAAGCTTTTGCCTATATAAATTAATCATAAGGTAGATTAAAATTTTAGTAGTATGTCTGGATATCTTTAAAAGTATTTGAAATTTAATATCAGTATCTTGGCCCTACACCCTATCTGGTTAGAAAGATGTAAATTATGTAGACTGGGTATAGAATAGTCACTCCCATATTTCAGAGGTAAAAATCTGAGAATTCTGATTGAAAGTAATAGCTATATGATTAATTATATTTTCAATCAAGTATTCTCTTTGGTTGACTGTTAATGATTGCTTATTTTTAGAATTTGGTAGATTAAAATACAACTATGCTTACGATTTATCTTAGCCTTAAAATTTTGTGGAGAGATTCTTTGACATTGAATTGAGAATGTAAGTAGATTTAACACTGTATAAGTAAGCACACCGGACAAAAAATTAGTCACCCCTAATAGCACCGATAGTAGGAAGTTCAAGGTCACACAGAGGGCGCTGATGTAGCATTGGTAAGTGACAAGTAGCGGTGACGTAGCACACAGGATCATGACTCCAGATTTGAAAACATTTACTGGAGCACAGCTCTGAATTTACTTTTTTTCCCCTTACACCACTAGATAGGTTAATGATAGTAAACTCTTGAATTGACGACATACCAATTACAAATTGTTTTAGCTAAACATAATAATACAATAATGTACAGTTTATAACTCACCTTAAGTTTATTTATTCATTGCAGCAGCAACAGTGGATGATGTTAGACCTTGCATGTAGGCATTTGTTGTGAATTTACTGCCATGTATGCGTGGCCACTGATCAATGGCTTTCTGTGTGATCATTACAGCAGATCTAGTGCCTGGAGCTGGACCCTCCTTCACAATTCTGCACAGCTTAGTCAAATGAGATGGCTTAATGGATCCTTTGTGTTCAACAATGTAACCAAGAATGGAGAATGTCCCTTCAGTTGGTGCTTCACTCCAGGCAGTTGATCCATCTTTATCAAAATGCTTTAATCCAGGGTTGGCACTAGTGGGCCCAGCCCGAAAAAACCCACCTGGGTTTTTTCAAAAAAACCCACTTGAAAAACCCCACTATTTTACCCACTTATGGGTTTTTTCATGAAACTTAAGAAGTGCATATGCAATTATTTTTAAAAATTGTCATATAGGCGCCTATAATGATTTTACATGCAAAGCAAGCAAACATGAGTCAACAAATAGACCTACAGGTATAACTCTTTGGGTGTGGTAGCAGGTTATAGAGTGTAGACATCAGCCAATCAGGGTGTTATACATCCTGATTCTTCAGTCAACTGCATCTTCAAGGAATTTTCTACTTCATGGATTGTATTTAAAAGTGGACCAGACAAATTTCGACGGGAAGGTGGAGTGTAGCCTGGTCTTAGAGTCTCTATCATTTCATTAAATACTTAGACTCTGCACATAGAAATGGAATATTATTTGCATAAAAGAATTTGGCTATTTTGTTATCAATGACATTTTTCTGCAAAGTTGTTGTTGTCATGCCAAATCGCTTACTTTCTTTGAATTTTTCTTTTTTTCATCTGTAATTGTGTCAGTGGTGGTGAGGATGAGTCTGGATCATCTGAGAGGTCTATGTCATGGCAGTATGAAGATGATGTACTGGCAGTATTGTCAGTCTTGTTTCTTGATTCCATGTGTTTCAAACATTTCATTAAATGCATTTTTATTCGCTCTATTTTATTACTTATTTCATTACTGCAATGTTTGCATCTAACTTTACTAGTCCCATCAATAATATTGACTTCACTCCATTCATGCCCTGATTTTCTTCCTGATCCAAAGGTCTTTGGCATTATTTAATGCAGTTATAACTTCAAACAGACTAATTCTGTAGGCTAGCAGTAAAGATAAATATGCTGTTGCCAGTTTGTTTTATTTAACTGTGAAATAAAAGAAAAAATATTCAGTAATATGAATTAAATAGATATAACTAGCTGAATTAAGTTCCCTTTGGAGCTGTAATTCATCTACTTCCAGCAGAAGACACAGGGGCCTGTCTTCCATAGGAAGTATAGCCTAACAAATAGGATAATTTACCACACCAAATTTAGTTCAAATTGGTCCATGTTTTCCAAATTTTGTTGTGAAGCTCAATCTGAGAAAATAATAACTTTATGCTTAATTGCCTGGAAGGCAACCTTTTTGCTAAAAACAAGACAAATGTTATATTAATAGTGTATGGTACAGTACAGTATTATTATAAAAATAAGAATAGGTAGGTCTAATATGAACTACCATATGGACATATGAAAAAACCCAATTTTACCCGGGTTTTTTCGGGTTTTAGGTGAAAAAACCTGAAAAAAACCACCTGGGGTGGGCTTTTTCAAAAAAAGTGGGTTTCTTGCCAACCCTGCTTTAATCTCTCTGTGATTCCTTTCCACAGCTGTTCTATATATTCTGTCAGACAATTTATCACTGAGTCTTTTGTAAAACTACTATCAGATCTGGTTCTGGATGGTCTAGCAACTTCAGCAACCTGGTAGTAATCAGAACGTTTCTTGATGTATTTGTAAACTTCATTTAGGATGTAATCCTCAGCTGTTAGTTCCTTTTGCTGCCCTGTGGTATCGTGCTTAAATTCAGAAACTACATCATTTGCATTTCCTCCATTAGCTAATTTGGAAATTGTTTCCATCACTCTTAACATAACAGTTTTCCCTCCTTCTTTATAAAATATATTTTCTACAAATTCTGCACTGACTGTGGTTTTTTGAGCTACTTGCAACATAATCTTTGTTACATAGGAAATCAATACATAGAACTTGGCACTAATTTCTTTCTCTTGTGGATGATCAAAAAACACAATTTTCCACAAATCTGTCAAATTGATCAAATTTGTAATTAACCATGCGAGTATCAGATTTGAGTTTTGGTCTCTTAAAACCAATGATATTGTCAAGAACCATATTGGTATAGTCAAGGCCTGATCTCAGATTTGAAGAGTGATTCTGAATAAAGTCTAAAAGCTCACTTAGTTTACAAATTTTCTTCAATGCATCAACGTGGGCTCTGTTCACAAGATGCATTAAGTTCCATCGAAATTTGAAATTTTCTCCAAACAACTTTTTCATTTCGTTTTTAAATGGCTCGTTGTCCTTACAAAAAGCCCCATCTCCAACCATTCCAGATACCTTGGATTTAATTGCTTCTTCAGATAGTTTCAAGTGATTAGGAGACTTCAACACATCAAAAATTTCATTGGCCAAATAAACTCCTGATTTGCTGCGTACTAAATTTATCCCAGCAAGTTTTACAGTCTTATCTTCTTCACTCATAACTAATACAACTAGCATGCTTAATCCCAAAATTGTTCCAATGTCAGCTGTTATTGTTACTGAAGTTTGTTCTAAGAACCACTTTACAGTTTGTTCTTTAAGTTGATTATCTAATAGCTCACAAATTGTCTCGCACGCATGTGTGCTATGATTCAAATTTCCAACCTCACAACCTGACCTATGTAATACAGCTAGAAGTACTGGATATAGAGCCCATGCAGTGTTTGTTTTCATTATGTAGTATAAGATGTTGCCACATAAGTCTTCTATGCGTTTAGTAGTGTTCCGAGAAGATGTTTTCATCACTTCATAAACAGCAGCTCTTTGATGATGCTGAAGTTTAATTAAATGTCTCTTCAGGTGGGTTTTCAGATTTCTAAACCATCTCTCTTGATTTTCTCCTTGTTTGCATACATAGGTTAAATCTTTAACATTGAAGTAACCTTTTATGTTAGAATGTTTGTCTGAAGCACATGCTTTGGGGTCTGTGCAAGCTATGCAATATAATGTAAACATTTTATCATCAGAAGCATCATCAATATCTTCTTGATTATCATCATCTTCATCCTCAACAGCTATATCTACATCAGGCATATTAGTGTCACTATTTGCAATGTTTTCCATTATATCACTTGGTACTGAAAATGAATCATCAGCATGCCCTAGATCCTTCTTTTCCACCAATTTGAATGTAGATTTGATCAAATCATTGTTCAGGATTTCTTGTATTGATTTACACTTGCTTAAATGGGCTATGGAAATGTCAAATTTGTTGCTTTTTGCTTTATTAGATTTGGATGCAACACTTGAACTTGAAGGCATATTTTGACTCTTCTCTTTATTAACCACAACAGCTTGGTGAGTTTCTTTTGTTAGGCGCAAAATTGCATTCAATGTCTTCTGGATTTGGGAATTTTCAAATTCCTCTAAAGCAGTTTTGTTAGTCTGATGCGCAGATTCCTCACTTACCTTTTGTTTCTTAGGTGGAGGAGAAGCACTTTCTTCAGTCTGTGAAACATCTAGTGAAAAAGTTTCATTTTCTAGATTAGCAGTTGATGAAGTTGGTTCATTTTTCTGAAGTCTAGCACTAGCACATTTTGTGAACAAACTAAATGACTGCTTTGCCATATCTCTTTGCTGCACTTCATCCTGGTATTTCTTTACTGCAATATCTAAGCTGTGGGCCCAAACTCTGGGACCTCTTGTATTGTAACAAATATTTTTTTTGGAATTAAAATGTTCCTCCCAGTTTTGCTTCTTTGAATATTTGTTCTTGCATTGACCACAAAAGTAACCCCTTTTAACACCCTCACTTTTCTCTCCAACTTCATCAATATTAGGATCCATTATTGATTATTGACTACCTGAAAAAATACAAAATAAGTAAAAGTTAGTAAATATAGTATGGTAAAAGTGAGTAAAAGTAAGTAAATATTACAATGAAAGTAAGTAAAACTAAGTGCTTTAAACTTAGTAAAAGTAAGGAAGAGTAAGTAAAAGTAAGTTTAAACTTAACTAAACTTTTCAATTCTAGAGTCATGGTGGATTACTTAAAACCGCACAAGTAATTATCTGGCCAATTTATCAAACCTGGCCGAGATCAATGGAACATAGTCCAATCCTGATAATTTTATATTAAAAAAATATACGTTTTAATAAAATTTTAATTATCAAAACATTGAAGCTTAACAAAAAATAAAAATAATTGTTAAATATGGAATTACCAACTAAACTTAAAATAACTAAATTTGTAATTTAAAAAAATTGGTTTGTACAAGAACGTATACGCAAAAAAATTGCATAACGTCTAGTGGATGAACAAAACCCAAACCCAAATTTACTTTTTCTCATGGTCAAATTTACTGGAGCAATGCTCCCAAGATCCCAGGAATCTGGAGTCATGCACAGGATCAGATCTGTTTCGTGAGGTGGTGAAGAACAAAGTGTGTGTTGGATATAGTCTGCAAAATGGGTCGTGAGGCAGACGTTACTCAGTGGCAAAAAGGAGCCATCGTGTTTGGCAGAGCCCACGGACACAAAATGTCTGAAGTAGCCCAATTTGTTGGTGTGTCAACGCGTACTGTCCAGCGAGTTTACAAAGAGTGGTGTAGTTCGCAATCAACTGACAATCGACGGCGTAACTGTGGCTGGAAAACAATTCTCGACAATAGGGGCCGCCGCCATGTTTCTCGTCTAGTAACTGCAAATCGTTTTCAAACCAGAGAACAATTGCTCCAAGAAACCAATGAGGTTCTCCAGCGACCAATTTCCGAACGGACATTGCGACGAGAACTGCATGCGATGGACATCTGGAGCAGGGTACCACGGAAGAGGCCGCTGTTAACAGCAAGTCACAAATTGGCACGTTATAAATGGGCTCAGAGGCACAAAAACTGGACTGCGGCAGATTGGAAACGTGTAATTTGGTCCAATGAGTCCCGTTTTTGTTTGTTCTCCAATGATGGGAGGTGACGAGTACATCGCAGGTCCAATGAAGCCTTTAATCCTGAATGCGTCGAAGGTGTTGTTCAGGCTGGAAACAGAAAGTGAAGCGCAGGAATAGACACCCACGGACTCTGGCGGAACTTCGGGACCGGCTGATGAACGAGTGGCAGCAAATCGATGTTCAGTACATGCACAACCTCATAGAGTCTGCCTCTCCGGATTCGTGCGGTTATCAAGGCCAGAGGCGCCATCACACGTTATTAGGTACATTCTGAGAGGGGTGACTAATTTTTTGTCCGGTGTGCTTATCTTTGAAATCAATTTTTAAATATTAGTTAAATTTCTGTACCAAGATTCTTTGGTTATAGTAGCTAGTACAGTGTATATATATATAGTGGTGGACTGGATATCTGCATCCGCATCATTTTTAACATCCACACTTCTGACTGTGGATGTTATGCAGATATTACCTCTAATAAATTATGCAATTTACAATTAAATTAGCTTATGAAGTAGCTTATAAGGCCCAGTCATGCACATTTCATGTAAAGTATTAATTATTAACGAACAAACATATATAAACCTGAAAATCTAAATACCTGGTAACACAGAAAATTGAATGAAACTTGTTTCATTGAATTTTCTGTGGCTGAAACTCTTGAGAAAGTTATTATTTTTATCATAATGAAAACATTAATATTAATTTCAATTCTTATGCATTGCTTGCCTTAATAGTAATATCATGAAATTTGAAAAATTGTCATATATTCATAATTCTATTGATAGATCTAATAATTATATATTGATAGATTAACTAAATATCTGCATCTGCAGATATTGAAAAACTGACATCCAGTCCACCACTAATATATATATATATATATATATATATTTTTTATTTTTTATTTTTTATTTTTTTTTAAGTTCGGGAAGAACCGATTCGCCTCTATTTAAAAGGGCATATCTCAGCGGAAAAACAAAGAAAAAGTGAGAGGAAAGACAGAGGAAAAAGAAAGGGTGGAGGGGACAGTCGAAGTGGAAAAAGACCAAGGACTGCAGGGTCGAGCCCCATCATCCTTGGGTGCTAGGGCCGGGAGGGCGCACGTGAAACCTCCAGGAACAAGCACGTACAAACGAGCACAAAGAGCACTCAAGAGCACGAGCTTAGAACCCCCTTGCGGGGATATATATATATATATATATATTTATATTATTATTATTATTATTATTATTATTATTATTATGAACATCAGAGAGACAAAGAACATTCTTCAACCTTTAATTACTATCAGTGTTTTGGAATAAATACATTCCATGATGATGAGGGCTTAATTTGCAGAGTATGTCAATTGAGGATTGATCAGAATTCAAATTCAGTTTGGGTTTGTAAATAAATAATAATTCCATAATTTTAAGTTTGAGATTGGAATTACTGTATGTAAAGATCCTAAAATTAGATTAATTTTAGTGTTCTTGCTAACAGTAGTGTTGACTTCAACTTAAAATTATGGGATTTTTACATAGTTATAAACTCAAACTCAATTGACCTACTTGACCTAATTGATAGACTGTCTTGTTGCTAAAATGTTGTTCGCCCATTTCATGTACCATCAAATTAGAAGGATTTCTGCGCAAAACATTTGTCAAATAGTTTCAAAAGCAAGTTTCTAGCGAGTCCAGAATATGCCTGGAAAGGATCAAGTCATTAAAAATTTCACAAATTTGATTTATTATCTTAAAGATTTTTTTAAGGGTAAAGTAGCAGAAAAGTATAAAGTTAATGATACATTATTGGGAAAGATGGAATTGTATGCTATTATCAGTTTTTTTTTAAGCAACTGCAATAATGAATGTTAATAAAGGTCATGGATTTTTGCATCATTCCTTCAATGATGTGTTTGGATTTTAAGAACTAGGAAACTACTGATAATATATTATGCTCATTGGTACTCTTAAAGTAGGGTGTCCAGATTTGTGCTTGGAAAAACCAGGACAGGGGTGGATCAGTGAATTTGAAAAGGGTGGAGGTTGAGTGCAGATATAATTATGCCTGAAATATATGCCAAATGAATACTAAATATAATAATACACACCTTATAGTTTCACATTCACATAGTATATAGTTAATAACTTAAAATACGTAAAAGTGAAACAAAATATTTTATCAAATCCTGACTCTTATGAAGAAATAAACACCAACCCCCTTGGTAATGTTGGAATACCAACTAACTCCATAACTCGCATGAGCCGCAACTCCTTTAGCTCACTCACTCACTCAAAATTTCTGAAATCCAATGACACTAAACCCCAGCTAATTTGTGACACTCAGGGCTCTGGCCTAATTGAATTACTGAAAATCGCAAATTATCCCATCATCACAAACTTCTTTCCCAATTTGTGATTTTTCCACACACCTTCACCATATCATGAAAAATTTGTGAGAATCATGGGAATCTCTGATTATTGCACCAAAGTTGTGATTATTTAGAAATGACCACTTGCTATTGCTTTATTTTCCTCACTACTGCTTTATATGGATGTGTTCATGGGCGCCCGCAGGGTTTTTTCCAAGGGGGGGCAAAATTTAATGTATTAATAGGTAGGGACCGGAGCAAGCAAAAAACTTTTGACCCCTTAGGAACCAGCAGGTTAATTCTACTGTAAGCAAGTTTAGTGTTGCATTTTCTGTAATGGAAAATGCAAATATACTATATTGTATATACATACAATGCACATGATAACAATCATTTATTTTATTTATAACAAACATGATAGAATGAAGAAAAAAGCACACTGAAGTAAATGATGTACCTAATTTGAAAATGGTGTTTCGAGCATCACCAGGGGCATTTCCAGGGGAGGGCAAGCGCCCCCCCTTGCCCCTACCTGCGGGCGCCCATGGATGTGTTTTGAGGCCTACCAAGAACAAAGAAGAAATTAATAAACCTAACAGTATTTTAATAATAAAGCCCTGACACAATCATACAGGAACTGTCCTGTACGCATTATCATGTAGGTAATTTGATGATGATTTGACTAATTCATGATTTTTGTTCAATCTCACAAAATCTGTTTCGCTATTTCACTGGTGCAAAAAAGTCACAAAATAGCCTGACAACGAATTATGAATCCAGAAATAGTGGGGGTTTAGTGTATTTATTAATCATTATTATTATTACAGTATATATAATTTAATTAATTAATAAATAATAATAATAATAATGAAATCTCTATAAGGATCAGCCACTTGCATGAATTGCTTTTCATTTTCCCAGTTCAAATGCTTATTCATGTTGTTTTTGCTGGTTATCTGGATCAATAAAATCCAGATATACAGATCATATTTTTCTATCTGATGTTAGTCATCTACAGTTATGAAGGGAACTTTATACCTGTTCACGCAATTCTTTACCTGATCTTCTGTTTTTACCTCTTTTATTATCAAATAATTTTTGATTATCATTTTGTTTAGGGATTAGTATATACCTATTTACTCGCCCTTTCTTATCTTTATTTTAAAACTGACTTCCATTCTTAGCATTTTTTAATCTTGATTAATCTTTTAATTTGATAAAGGTGGTGCTTTTCAAACTATAAAAGGAGGGGGTTGTATCCTTAGCATTGATAATCATTAAGGAAGTCGGAGAAGCTCTTGCAGTACTGCAATGACATGGTGATCTGTAGCAGTGCGCCAGTTAATAACTATTTTAAAATTTATTGTAAGTGTGAACAGACTGGTGAAAATTTAATAGTCTAATCTTAAACAATCTAAAATTCGATAGTTTTTTAATAAAAATTAAAAATTTAAAAGGATTGTTGAAATATACTGACCTCATTTGTTTATACAGAACTGAATATAACATTTTCTGATCTTAGGTGACTGTCAGTTATATGGATCAGCCGCATGTAAGGATCAGTTTGCGATTGTCTGACATGATCCCTATATGTGGCTTTGATTGTATATATGTATATATACACTAATAATGTCAAAAAGTATTTGCAACTTGGTGTTCCAATGAGTATGATAACTTGTAACCAAATGAAAAGAAATACATGTATTTTAGAATTTCTTAACATTTCTGTGCACCTTCATCAAACTTAGTGCAAAAACACTTTGAAGAAAAAATGTTTAATAAAGATTAAAAATACATTTTAGAATTTTATTTAAATTAATATATTGTGTGCTGAACCCCACTTTTTCTTGACGACAATATGCAGGTGGTGAGGCATTGAGTTAACGAGTTTCTTGCATGTTTTCTGGATAATTTTGTTTCATTGTTACTCCATACCGTAATTTCAAATAGATGATCCTTGTTTGTTGGTTGTGGGTTTTGTAATTGGATTTTTCTTTCTACTTCATCTCAAAGCTATGAAATTGGGTTTAAATCTGGACTTTCTGAAAGCCAATTAAGCATGATGAATCCTCTTTCTTGAAGTTTTTTGATAAAGCTGTTTCACTGACTTTGCACATGAGTTTTGGATCATTATATAATCTTGTTGGAATGTAAATTTTCGAAATTTGTGTGTATTTATTTGTTGTAGGAATGGTTACTTTTAAAAATATCATAATTGCTTAACCCTTTAGAAATGATGTTTGACTGTAGTAGAATGATTTTTTATTAGCATAAAACACAGCAGGGTGCTCTGGGGTCAAATGGGTCTATTTTAGTTTTGCCTGCATAACTCTATTAATTATTGATACTTTTTAAATCTCTTTGCTGCTATGAATAGGCCTACTCAAAGCCTAAATTTGACATAAATATCTCTTACCTGGGTCATGTGCAAATTCCCTTTTTTTTTCCCTCTGAAAAAAAAGTATCGAGTGGCAAAATTTTTGTCATGTAAAACTTTGAACAAAAAAATGAGAATTACTGCAGACTTCTTGCACATAAATAGAACATACTGCTGCGGTGGCTGTATAGGCTGTAGTCCCCAAGCATCTGTATTGTTGAGCCACCCAGCACCCTTTCACATTTCTGGGTTTGTGATAGTGAAAAGACTAGGCAAGGAGATAGTTTCCTCAGGTATCCAGTAATGCCTCTCTCTCATCAGTTGCTTATTTCCAGTCTGAGATTATGCAGGTCTGACTTGCATGTTAACTATAAAGGACTTCCCAAATTTCTATACACAAACTCCTCGCCTTCTTTCTGGTAGATTATTCAGGTCCAACTCACACATTAACTGTAAAAGACTTCCCAAAGTTCTGTTTACTAAAGCCTTATCTCCACTGAGCAAGAGAACCAACCACTCAGTCCAAGAAAGAGGCTGGAATTCCAAGGTAAACCTAATAGAAATAAACTACTCTATGGTTTTTTTTTATTTTATCTGGAATAAACATAATTATTCAGTATAAAAGTATAAAGAGACAAAACAAAACTGATAATGAGTCACAATTAACAAAAACCTCTGGAAAACAAATAACATTTAGTGAGATTCAGCAGAAATGATAGACAGCAAGTGGGAGACAAGTACCAGAAATGAGTTTTACAGACTGTGAACCCTTGTCCCAGCCCAGCTACCCTCCAAACTTGACCCCTGTGACCTGATTTTTGTTATACAAAGCAGCTATCTAGTTAGTAGTGTTAGGGTCACAAGCCTGATTCCAGGGCAGATCCCAGCGGCCAATAGTGGTTAACACAACCTCAATGGACTTCTTAGCTTCAACTGCATTGGATCCAACTGGTTGCCTAGACAACACAAGATTATTAGTTACATGCATGAGGAACTATTAATCACAATAATAAAATAACAGACAATTAATCAACACACATTAACTGGAATCATGACTTCATAATTGATCACTGGAAAACATAATTTACTCATGAAATCAAGACACATAAATAATAAATAACCAACATAAAAATAATAAATACAAAAACTGACAATTATGGCAAACTTATCTCGAATGTAAGTTAATCAACCTATAATCAGTGCTACACAAGCATGGGCAAAACCCAAACTCTGGAATAATGTGACTGGTGTCCTATACAGTAATAATGATAGTAGGTTCTGTAGCTAGTTACATGAATGGATCACAGAAGAGCTGGATTTGGCTAAAGGCAACTCAGGGCTCAAGCATGCACTGCAAACTGGGCAATAAGTAAAGGTCTGGTGTCTGCTTCTAACCTGGCTGACTTATTATACCTATCTATACTCAGTCACAATTTCAACAACATATAGGTATATATATCTACTTTTAATAATATTAATTAATAATAATGATCGTGAAATACAAATGACACCTCCACAATAACTAGGAAAAAGAATTATAAACAAGTCTTTCTTCCTATTGTACACTGACCAAGGATTACAGCTAGAGCATTTAACATCATACCTTTAAAGGCTTTCCAAACTCCCTTGGCTTCCAACAGGACACATCTATCTTAAATTTCTGCCCTATCTTTTCTGGCAGTCTACTCTGGTTTCATAACCTTTTACTAGGCTTTCCAATTGAACTTCTGGTATTTTTACAACTGACAGGCTGACTAACTAGACTCCTGTGGGGAGAGAAAAACTTGAAAATTGGGGGGGACTTCACAATACACTAAGGTGTAAATAGGTACTATGATTCAGTCCTCAGTTAATTCCTTCCTATTCAAAGATTACATTTTCTAAGATGGGGTCAAATGGGTCTAATAACTCAAAACAGGGTTGGCACCAAAGTGGGTGACCCAGTTTTCCCCACCTGTTCTTTTTTTTTTTTTTTTTTTTTTTTTTTTAAAGCCCACTTGAAAAACCCCACTATTTTGCCCACTTAACTGGGTTTTTTCAAATATTGCTTTTAATCATAAATATTCAGGTTAATTTGAGCTTAATCATACATAAAACATTTAGTTATTTATAAATGATTACCAGTAAATTAAAATAATTCATGTATTCATACATTGTGCATTGGAATATTTTAATATAATGCTTTAATGGATAAAAACTTAAGAATTGAACGTATCAGTTTGCTGAAAATGAACTGGCTTTAGTGAATTATAGATCCTCATCTCCTGCACTCTACTTGGTTTTAAAAAACTATTATACATTACCAAAGAATTTTATTTTAATAATAACCCATATAGAACAGAAATAAATTATTCAAATTGCAATTGCAGAGCAAAATTCCTAAAATACAATATACTCAATACAGAAACAAATTAACTAAATTAATCAAAATTGCAAAATATAACTATTATAACAATCAATTTTCTAAACATAAAGGAGACATGAAAAACACTTGAACAACCATAAACAATCTTCTCGGAAAACAAATTAAGAAAAATTCAATAGAGAAATTAAATGTTGATAATAAAGAAATTACTGATGATACTGCTATTGCAGACACTAAATGCACACTTTACTTCAATAGCGGATAAGCTTTGCGCACAATTAATAAATAATGATCACTCACCTCTAGAATATATGCCACCCAGCCCACTAAATTCATTTTCTTTTGTTCCTGCTACCTCTACTGAGGTCCAGAATATTATTGGTAAATTAAAAAAATACAAAAAATAACATTCATAACATTTCTGTACCTATATTGAAACTTGTTAAAGATAAGATATCTGTAACTTTGGCTAAAATTATCAATCAAAGTATTTCCAAAGGAATATTCCCATCAATGCTAAAAATTGGTTGTATAACATCCCTTTTTAAAGGGGGTGATCCTACATTAGCAACAAATTACAGGCTGGTGTGTTCAGCAAAGTTTTTGAAAAAATTGTAAAAAGTAGAATGCAGTGATATTTAGAATCCCACAATTTATTATCTTCAAATCAGTATGGCTTCTGTAATAATAAAACAACGGAAATGGCTATTTTAAATCTTATGGAAAATGTAAATATAGCTAAGGAGAACACAGAAATAATGATATCAGTATTTATGGATTTGAGTAAGGCATTTGATGTAATAGACCATAATATTCTACTTAATAAATTATATTGTTACAGGTTTAGAGGAGCAGTCAGTGATTGGTTTAAAAGTTATTTGTCCAATAGATATCATTTTGTATCAGTAAATAAGGTTTGCTCAACTAAAGCACTTGTCAAACATGGTGTGCCACAGGGCTCAGTTCTGGGTCCACTGTTATTTTTATTATATATAAATGACCTTCCACATTCATCTGATATACTGAACTTCATAATGTTTGCGGATGATACAACTGTCTCTCTTTCTTGCAAAGATGTTAACACAGCTAAGAATATATTTCATTCAGAATTCATCAGTGTAATGAAATGGTTGACCACCAATAAACTCTTCCTAAATACCAGTAAAACAAATTTCATGATTTTTACTAATAAAAGAAATGTATATCTTGATGTGGCTTAAACATCTTGATGTGGCTTAAACAAACACACAACTTTGATCAAGGTTAGGTAAACCAAATTCAGTACAGTATTGGATTTAGCATAAAAAGTGGAATTATTTCCTAATAAGTCCAGAATATATATATATATATATATATATATATATATATATATATATATATATATATATATATATATAATGGGAATGAACTCAGAATCGTTCCCTGAGTTTTTTATGATACACACAGACCGTGCATGGAACAAGGAACTCTTCTGGGATAAAAATCCACTATAGTCCGAATAAGTAATGGTAAATGACAAATACCATAGTTTTTCTTTTTCATGATGCAAGCCTGACGTGGGCAATGGGTCTCTCGCAAAGAGGTCCCATAAATATAGCTTCCCCCACCAGCCATCTGCAAAGCAGACAGGATCCAGCTTTGGGACATGGATCTAGGGTTTAAAGCAGCCTAGCCCCACTACATTTAGAACCTCAATATAAGTAAAAGACTCGTTGCATTCACGTCGGATTGAATAAATCAAAAAAAAAGAAAAACTGTGGTATTTGTCATTTACCATTACTTATTCGGACTATAGTGGATTTAATTATCCCAGAAGAGTTCCTTGTTCCATGCACGGTCTGTGTGTATTATATATATATATATATATATATATATATATATATATATATATATATATGCATATAACTGCAATGACCACGCAGTATATAAATGAATAGAAACGACATAAGTATTAAGGAACGTTTCTGCACACGAGGAGGAGAGATAACGAATAAATGAAAAATGAGGCGAACCACCCGGAATCGAACCTAGAGCCTTCCAATTGCCGGTTGGTCCGTAGCATAATGGTAGCGCGTCCAGCCGGTTGGTCCGTAGCATAATGGTAGCGCGTCCAACCGGCAATTGGAAGGCCCTGGGTTCGATTCCCGGGTGGTTCGCCTCATTTTTCATTTATTCGTTATCTCTCCTCCTCGTGTGCAGAAACGTTCCTTAATACTTATGTCGTTTCTATTCATATATATATATATTATATATATATATATATAGTATTATAAGTTTGAGGGACAACTATTCATGCAGAAAAACATATTGACACTATGTATGATATATGTTAATTTGGCCACTCTTTCCCTGTTACACAGGCTTGCTTCCTTTTTGTTTTAGCCTGAGAAAGAGATAGACAAGAAAGATAAAAATACCACCAATCATCAGTTTTTAAACAGAATACAGTAATATAACTTAAATGTATATATTACAAATTAAATCTTCTTCTGGTTGATCTATAGCTGTGGTTGTAGATAGCCACTGTTCTTCTCCTAAAGCAATGGTTCCCAAACTTTTCTCCTTCATTACCCAAACTCTTGATTTCCTCCATCCGTATTACCCCCTTCAAAGAAAGCACACACAAAATAATGAGCTATTTTACACACACACACACACACACACACACACACACACACACACACACACACACATACATACACACACACAATATATATATATATATATATATATATATATATATATTATATATATATATATATATATAATAATTTTAGATTTATAAACTTGATAAATATATTTTTTCTTTTTTTTAACTGCTGCCTCCATTACCCCCCCAAGGGTAATTTACCCATAATTTGGGAACCACTCTCCTAAAGCCATTAATAGTGGTGTTCCTCAGGGCTCTGTCCTGTCACCCACTCTTTTCCTTTTATTTATCAATGATCTGTTAAGTCATTTCTTGTCCTATCCACTCCAATGCTGATGATTCAATTTTTCACTTCTCCACCTGTTTCACAAAGTATCTCTCTCAAAAGTCACTTCATGATTTGTGTAGGGCATCTATGGTGCACTTAACCTCTGATCTTTCTATTATCTCGAATTGAGGCAGAGAAACTTTGTGACTTTCAATGTCTCAAAAACTTGGTTCCTCCATCTGTCTACTCATCACAATCTTCCACACAACTCTCCCCTTACCTTCAACAATACACAACTCAATCCTTCCTCTTCTCTTAACATTCTTGGTGTTTCCTTTTCTCATGATCTTCCCTGGAAAGATCATGTATACTCTCTCTCTAAAACAACTTCTGAAAGGTTGTTTGTGCTGCACCAGCTCTGCAGTTTCTTCATTCCCACTCATTTGTTGTCTCTGTACACTGCTGTCAAAAGGAAGAAATGCGCAATTTCACTGGATGTAGTTTTGAGAAAATTTCCTTCAGAGTTTAGCATTGAAAACCAACAATTTATATTTTTGCACTAATTTTACCAGTGCATAATAATTGCACACTTTATTACAATTTTTTTTAGCACAAATCATTTTATCATTAGCTATGCATATACAGTATACTGTTAGAGTGAATTTGGCACAAGTTTTTTCTTTTCCATTTGAAGAGTGTGATTCAGTGGAAATGGACTTACATTTTTCATTGATTTAACCAATATAAACTGGACTTGAGATTCTTCCTTTGGGTATAGATGTAGAAATGGCTTACTGACCCCACCATGGTCTTAACTCAATTTTGACCAAATTGTAACTTACACATTTTTTCATTTGCATGGCAGTACAGGGGTTTCATCCATCCCTGTATGGAGTATGCTTATTGTATTGGGTAGCTCAACCCACAGTTCTACTTGACTGAGTGGAATCAAAGGCTTTTTATTTCATCAATTCCCCGCTTTTTACCATCTCCAATCCCTCTTTCTTTGCTGTAGTGTTGCCGCACTCTCTCTACTATCGTTGTTATAATGGATACTGCTCTTTTGAACTCTCAAACTGCGTGCCTCCTCCTTTAAAGAGGGCATAGTACCAGACTTTTGACACATTCTCATTCCTTTTCTGTCCAACTTTCTAACACGGGAGTTAATTCATATTTTCAGTCTTTCACGTACTCAACCAGTCAATTCTGGAACAGTCTTCCTCAATCCACCCTTCTCCCTGTCTATGACCTCCATCCACTCTTTCAAGTGCAGTGTCCAGGATCTTGACTTTGGCTTTCTTCTTTCTCTATATGGGGGGAGGGGTACTTTTGTCGGCATTCACCTTTGGCCCCTCCTTCCTGCATAAAAAATAAATATTAAATTTTTAAGTTGGACAGTTTGAGGTCACTACTGTACGCATTTTTAATAAACCTCTCTCTAAGCTGGACAAAAACATGAGCAATATTTGTCCTTGAATGTTTTGGGCTTCTCTCTCTCGTGAAGGAATCAAAATAAAGGTCATTCTTAGTCTTTGGTGAATACAGGGACTTCCCATTGCTAAAGTATGGTACTGGGATTAACCTACAACTTGGTGAAAGGATCAAGGTCTAATCTTGATTAGGCATTTGTGAAATAGATTAAATCCCAAAATAGATCTACGAGACCAAAATTATATAATTTCGGAAATTAACTCTGGTAACTGACATTAATCTAGACCAAAGTTTATGCCTTCAAGTTTAACTTCACCCCACCTTATGGAACCATTTTTTTCAATAGTAGTCCCTTATTTCAAAATTTGCTGAAAACTCCAAGTTGACTCCTAATTTTCCATATTTAAGTTTTAGTAAATATAAATAACATGTACTTTTTAGCTTCAATAAGCTTAAGAACTTTTCAGAACCATTATTTTTAAGAACTCTGTTGGTCAATAATAGAGTAGCCTACAGCTACTACTAATTTCTTATTTCATCCATTATTGAGCACACTGTCAAGATTAAAAACACAAATAGGGTACAATCTGTAGAGAAAGTTAAAAAAGATTTTTATACATGCAAATTTTTAAGGTACAATATTGAGAAAAAATTTCAAAATTGTTTTAAGCAAAAAATTCATGTGGTCAAACTCTTTAATTATGTAACCAAACTTTTGGTACCATACATTTAACTCTCAAGTATTTATAGTTTGAAGTATTTTTGCGGAGAATTCCCAGACTATCATCATCTACCATTTTCATTATAGGGCCTATTCCATATTTGAAAAGTTGTGTAGGTTCTTTAAATTCAACAATGAAGGTTTTGAATTTGAAGCATTCAAAAAATCCTAAAATGTAACACTGAGACACATCAGAAATTTGTAGTATTATAGGTTGGTGGTAAGATATTGCTGCAAATGGATAAGAAATAAATTCAGTCATCAGTTATTTATTTTAAAGGACTAAACTAACTTTAAATTATGGTGTAAGTAGCCTCAGTTCAGACAAATTCTAGGGCCTAATGTTCTTACTCGCATACCCTACCATGTGTGTGTGTGTGCCTAACCTAACTTGTCTAGTAACTTAACCTTAAAAACTTGGTGTGATATTGTATTCATTCCTTGACAAATGACAAAAATTTTAGCCTGCAATGCTTGGTTTAAACTTATTAAGGGTATGGGACCCAACTTTGGTGTAAAGAATTAATTTAGACCTATTGTGAAGTACATCTTGCTGTCCAACCTTGATCTTGCATCCATCTTGTATAAATCCTGAAATCCTAAGACTAGTCCTTCTTAACTATAACTATGTAAATTTAAGCATACAGCATTAAATGTTCTACGGAGCTTACTCAGCCTCATTAGTAAAGGTAGAGTAAACCCTTCCTATTATAGACCCCATGAATTCAGACATTTTTGCTGTCCTTGACTTTCTGGACAATCTGAATATTTATCCGAATTGTCAAGGATTTTCACTGCTACACAGTCAAATTGTTTTTTATGTGAGGGGGTGTTTCTGCACTGTGTCTCATATTATACATTGTAATGTTTTTGCAATTATAACAATGAATGTGTTGTATAAATCAAAATGACTTCAACAAAGAGTTGATAGTAAGTCAAAGAAAAAGTGAAAATATGCTAGTTTAACCCTGAGAGATAAGTTAAAAGTTATTAGAAAAATGAATATGTGCCAAAGTAAATAATTATAGAATTGTATGGTTAAACTGTTGATAGAAATCCTCATGATCTGGTTATTAAGCTAATTTGGACAACTGCTCCCTGTGTATTGCCTGAAATAGCAAGGGTTTATTATTTAACTTTTTCATTTAATATCTTTCAGGATTAAGAAAGCTGTTTTAAAGTACTGTATTTTTGTCTCAGTTAATTGGCTATCTTTTTGTAGAAATATAGTTTATCTTAGTTTATCTTATTGAAAAGAAAAGATGGTTCATTTTACATAGTGTGACCCAAAAGCAAAATTAAACTGAAGTTATCATAATGACATTATTATCTAAGATGATATAATAGATTGTGAATAGGCTGACTGGCTTTGCTGAAATTAGCCTTCCTCTTTGTGCTGACCTTGTTATGTAGCTATATTGTGTGTTTTAGTTGGGTTTTCTAGTAAGCCTAGCCTCTTGTATGGCATCATGTAATATCTGAACCTTATTTGTTATTCCTTCAGATTTTTGCATTTAGCGAGTTTAATGATGAAAACATCAGGAAGTCTTTGTATAGCTACACTAAACTTAGTGTCATCACCTTGGTTTTTGCTTGGCTTATTAGATATAAATGAGACAGTCAGTCAGTGTATGATTCAGAATAATATTTATTAAACCCTATAAAATTTGCCTTGTCACATTTGAGAAACACTCTAGGTAATAAAATTATAAGAATACTCATTAATATATCGCATAGTCCTATGATGATGATGTCAATATTTGTGGCTTTTGTCATTATTTTGTAACATTTTCTGATAGCTTTACCCTTACCTAGATATTAGCAATAAATAGGTCATGTTAGGCTAAGATTGGGTTTTTCTGCCATCTGCATTACATCTTGAACTTTACATCTCGGTAGCCTATTCATTATCTTAGAGCTTTAATATGCTATCCAATGCCACAGACACTAGTAACACAAGCAATAAATAGGATAAAAATTGGAAAGGAAATTTATTGAAAATTCACTGTTATGAAAAAGGATAGGGGAAAAATGGGATTTTTTTCGTTTTTCATTCAATGAATCTAGGGTTTTCAGCCATGAAAATTATGAAAACTACATGGGATTGGGGAATGGAAGCCAGGGGTTGCAGAAAGGATAATCCTGAGTTGTTGTTAAAGAAGTTAGCTATGTTTTTAAGATGAAAAAAAATTATCTTCCAACAAGGAAGTAAGCTGAAAGTGAGTGAAACCCTGCTTTTATTACTGCAGCCTTGACATATTTGAGACTTAAAAGAAATTTCTAGAACACTGTCTTATAAAGAAAACTAAAAAACTATGTAATGTACCAAGAAATAAAAATAGATAGGGTCTATGCTATTTTTGAAATCCTAGTGGAGTTCATCAGAAATGGAAAGGCAAAACTAACTAGTTTAAAAATTATGCAGAATGTTAGTTTGAGTTGTTAGACTTTTGCAATTTGTCTGGAAAGCATTATGGAATGGTTTCAAAGAAATATTTGGATAAGAATTCAGAAATATATGCAGTATCCCCAGCTAGTCTGATTTGATCAGCGGAAAGTTGGTTAAAAAAATTACTGTAAAATGAGATACCATACTTCCATGTATCGGGTGACTTGACAATTGTATAATAAATTCATGAAAAATCTAAAAGCTCATATTTATTAGCTTAAAGGTATGGAATTCTCTTATAAGTTTGGCTCATTTGCTTCTGCAACTTAAGTAATTATTACATTCCTTTAAAATAAATAAAAATTTAGGAGTATCTAAAGTCACCCTTGCTGCATAGAGTAGCCCCATCTTAAGGTAATCCTCCATAATCAGTAACCATGTGGGTTTATACGAGATTTGCATTATACATTTATAGATCATTATTTGCATTATCAATTATGAAACTTCAAAAGAAATATTAAAAGTTAATATAAATTATATGAAATAAAGTAAATATTAATGTACTTAGTAGGGATGTACCAATATTGCTTTTTAACTGATACTGCTAATTAAAAACTATCAGCCGATAACTGATACTGATACTCAGCTAGGGTTTATTAGTTTGTCATATTTTTGTAACATATTCATAATTTATTTTCTGTGTTGAAAATTTGGCAATAAAGCAATAATCCTTTTCATTAAAGATGGCAACACTGCATTAGATGTCATAGTTTTGTTTGTTATACAATTGGACTGCGGGCCTATGTTGGGCTTAGTAAATGTGTTTTTAACCAGCTAGCTGGGTTAATATTGTGAGCTTCATGACTACAAGATAGTTTTTTGGTTTTCTAGGCTTTATACCTATTTCTCAAAAGATTTACACTTGTTTGATTGGCTGTTTGAAAAGAAAATTGGGTAAAACTTGTGTACTACATTTCTTAGGACCTAGGCTATGATTAACCTGCAGCATTAAGCCAAACATAACCTATGTCTATATCCTGACCTATTTAAAAATGTGTATATGAGTTATGTGAAGTGATAAAATAATAAAATATTGGAAATTTCATCCTCTAAATAGTCTTTTATTCATAATTTTGGAAAAATTGTACTTTTGAAATATTGGCAGATACCGATATGGATAAAAATCTACCGATATCACCAATACCGATATATTGGTACATCCCTAGTACTTAGTTTGCTGCTTAAAGAATCCACTTTATGTACTCAATCCACCAGCCTTCATTGATGTACACTATTTACCATTGCATTAAAACTCCTGAGACACTTTCATCGAGACCTTGTAATAGTGTAAATCATGAAAGTTATTGTTAAAGATCATATGAAAAAAATAGGAAAATAGGATAAAGGTTGTGAAGACCAAAATCAGTGTATAGGGGGTCCTCACTTAATATCATAGATGCATCCTCAGAAACATTACTAAAAATTAAAATGTACTGTATGGTGATACTGTTTCTCTACTTTCATATAAATATAAAATAAGCACCAGAAATTATATTATTATGAGTAGAAATACACTTTTAAATAAAGAAAATAATTATAAATTCATAAAATACAGGGTGTTTCATGATTGACCTTAGAAATATGGAAAAGAAACACTTCATATTAGTTATGGAATTACTATGGCAAACTTCAAATACAAACTACAAATTGGTGGAATTTGTAGTTTGTATTTGAAGTTTGTCATAGTAATTTTGTAACTAACGTGAAGTGTTTCTTTTCCATATTTCTAGGGTCGACCTGAAACACCCCTGTACTGTAACTCACCAGAAATGGGCGAATTCACATATATAGAAATATGTTCACTAATTCTTCAAATATGCAAAATGATGCATAGCAAGGCAATGGATAGCAGGGATTTCCTGTACATCACTGCATATTACCATAAAATATAATGACACACAATATAATTATTATTAAATTCAGTACTGTAGCTACTGTACTGTACCTGCAAGGAAAAATCATTAGTAAACACAACTAAACATTTACAGTGATCTACCAACCTGCACAAATTTAGAGATAGGACAAGGACATTTCACTACCCTTCTTTCAATCTGCATGAGCTAAGATTCAAAGATAGATCAGCACAAATTTTTTTAAATTGTTGTAAATACTAAAAAATGATTTATTAAAACTTCTTCACATATGCAGTATGATATGTATGATACTTATGCATACGATAAGATACAATATGATACTATACTGCTGCAGTGGCTGTGTAGGTCATAGTCCCCAAGCTTCTTATCATCGAGCCACCCAGCACCCTTTCACATTTCTGGGTTTGTGATAGTCAAAAGACTAGGCAAGGGGATAGTTTCCTCAGGTACTCTGTTAATACCTCTCACATCAGTTATTTCTGGGAGATTCCAGTCCAATGCGCATGTTAACTGTAAAAGAGAGAGAAATTTCTATTCACAAAATAATCACCACCTTTCTGGGAGATTATTCAGGTCCAACTCAAACATTAACTGTAAAAGACTTCCTGAAATTTTATTTACTAAATCCTCATCTCCACTGAGCAACAGACCCAACTACTCAAGGTCCAAGAAAGGGACTGGAATTCCAAGGTAAACCTAATAGACATAAACTACTCTATTCCAGATATAATAAAGAGAAAAAACAAACATAATTACTCAGTATAAAAGTATAAACACACAAAAACTGGTAATGGGTCACAGTTAACAAAAACCTCTGGAAAACAAATATCAATTAATGAGATTCAGCAGAAACAATAGAAAGCAAGTGGGATACAAATACCAGAAATGACTTATGGAATGTGAACCCTTGTTCCAGCCCAGCTACCCTCCAAACTTGACCATGTGACCTGATTTTTTTTAAACAAAGCAGCTATCTAGTTAGTAGTTAGGGTCACAAGCCTAATTGCAGGGCAGATCCCAGTGGCCAACAGTGGTTGACACAATTGACATAACCTCAATGGACTTCATAGTTCCAACTGGATTGGATCCACAATCACAAGCTTGATGAGTCTGTACTAGTTGAGTTGAGTCCCAACTGGTTGCCTAGACAACACAAGATTATTAGTTACATGCATGAGGAACTAATAATCACAATAATAAAATAACAGACAATTAATCAACACACATTAACTGGAATCATGACTTCATAACTGATCACTGGAAAACATACTTACTCATGAAATCAATACACATAAATAATAAATAACCAATATATATATATACACACACACACACACACACACACACACACACACACACACCACACACACACACACACACACCACCTTACAACCTTACAAAGGTTCCGCTCGATGATTTCTCACTTCGCGAAGCTCAAGCTTGTCGCCCCTCCTCTCGAGTTGGCCCAGTGAAGTAGTGAGTTGGATTCTTGCGCTCTCCACCTCACATAGCCAGGTACGCCCTGCTCATCAGGGATTGTTCTGAGCCAGGCATCTAGTCTTCTTTTGAAGATATCCACTGCAACTCCCTTCGTGTTTCTTAGGTCTTTGGGCAACTGATTAAACAGTTTTGGTCCTCACTACAAAAATATTTTCTTTCAGGGTTAAGGATGTTCCCTGTCTCGCCTTCAATTTGGGAATACGACACAGTCTACCGCTTCTACTTTCCGTCGTTGTTTGGGGAGTTATGGGATTCAGAGTAAGATTAGGGACTAGTTTCTCCATTATTTTCCAAGTGTAAATAATGGTGTATCTCTCTCTTCTCCTTTCCAGTGAATATAGGTCTAGTTCTCGTAACCTTTCCCAGTAATTTAGTTCTTTGCACCCATTGATCTTGGCTGTGAAGCTTCTTTGGATCCCCTCCAGCTATCTAATGTCTTCTTTTTTATATGGGGATGTTAGGACTGAGCAGTAGGGTGGCTCGTTTTTACACTTTTTTCGATATTTAATTGGGGGTAGTGCGGAAAAGTTGCGATTTGGAGAGAAAATAAAGTGTGTAAAATTTTTTTGATCTACGTCAATACCTTCCGGTGGCGGCGAGTCCTTAAAAATCGAAAAATAGGCCTAAAAAAACACAAAAATTTTATATAATTTTATATAATTTTTATATAATGTTCATTGTTCAATGACTGCTATTAATTTATTCAAGCCTATAATAGTGTTCTCAGGGTTGTTTGCACAGAAATATACCGGAATTAACATTTGTATAACATCTTGTTAAAACTTGCTTTAAATCAATATTTTGGATATTTTAATGGCTAAGACGCCACCGGAAGTTATTAACAGATTGTGCTGAAATTTTTATTGTTTATTTTGTAAGTCTTTAAAACCATTTTCCAATCTACTCCGTTAGGCTTATTTTTCGATTTTTAAGGACTCGCCGCCACTGGAAGGTATTGACGTAGATCAAAAAAATTTTACACACTTTATTTTCTCTCCAAATCGCAACTTTTCCGCACTACCCCCAATCAAATATGGAAAAAAGTGTAAAAATGAGCCGCCCTACTGAGAAATATTCCAATTTGGGTATTATCAGGGTTTTCAGTAGAGGAATCATTACATTTCTATCCCTTCATTTAAAGGTTCTCAATATCTGACCCATTATTCTTTTTGCTCTGTTTACTGCTATCTTATTTTGTTTCAAATTTCGCATCATCTGTCATTACAACCCCTAAATCTTTTGCTCTGGAATTTCTCTGAATTTCCTGGCCATTTGGGGTATAATATTCCATGGACTTTAGGTCCTCTTTTTCCGTACCGTAATAGCTGAAATTTCTCGGTGTCAAACTTCATATTGTTGTCTTCCATCCACTTGTAGATTTTGTTTATGTCAGTTTGTAGAGATCCTATGTCTTCTGGGTTTCTTATTTTTCTACTGATCTTTGTGTCATCCGCAAAGGATGTTACTGTGCTGTCTCTGGTAATGTCCTCATCTATGTCAGTTAGCATGATTATGAAGAGTAGTGGAGCTAATACTGTTCCTTGTGGTACCAAGCTGAGGACCTCTGATTCTGATGAAGATACTCCTTGTACTGTAATGACTTGCCTCCGCTCATTAAGGAAATTATATATCCATTTCCCTACTTTTCCTGTTATTCCCATATATTTCAGTTTATGTATTATGATTCCATGGTCATACTTGTCGAATGCTTTAGCAAAGTCTGTGTATAGTACATCATAGTTTTCATTACTTTCCAGTGAATCAATAATGTTGTTGTGTTCCATTAGTTGTGATAGGCATGATCTGCCTGACCGAAACCTGTGTTGGTTATCATTGAATTTTTTCTGAGTTTCCAAAAAGTCATAGATTTTCTGTCAAACTATTCTTTCAAATATTTTAGTGAGATGAGATGTAAGCGACACTGGCCTATAGTTTTTTGCCTCGGATCGATCTCCTCCTTTATATATTGGGACTATGTTCACGCTCTTCAGGATGCCCGGTATTTCTCCTGTGTCTAATGATCGTCTCTATATCCAGTATAGGGGCTCAGCGATTGCATTCTTGCAGTTTTTGATCAGTGTGGCATTCCATTTATCCAGTCCTGCCACTGAGTATGTTTTTAGTTTCCCTATAGCTTGTGTAATATCTTCCATCGTAAAGTCAAAATCTGTTATACTTTCCCCTTGTGGTTCTTCTTCAAAGAACGTGTTTCTATCGCATATCAATTTGTCAGTTTTTGGGATACTGAAAGATGATTCATACTGAGCTTTTAATATTTCAGATACTTCTGTTAGATCATCAGATAAATCACTGTTCTCATTTTTTAAAGGTCCGATAGTCGCATGGTTTTTTGACTTTCTTTTTGCGAAATTATAGAAGTACTTTGAGTTTGCCTTTATTGCTTCTATAGCGTCGTCATCTTTTTCTGTATGCCTCTCAATTAGTTCCTGTATGACGACATCAATACTTTGTAGTTTATCATTTAATATTTTTCTGATGTTGTTATCTTTACAATTACTTAATTTTGCAGTCACTCTTTTTCTCTTTCGGAACAATGCCCTCTTTTGTCTTTCGAACCTGCTTCTCTTTCCTCTTTGTTGTATCTTTGGGACATGTTTTTCCACAATTTCTAATGTCGTCTCCTCTAACGTCATTGGCATCTCTTCCATTGTCTTGGCCTCAAAAATGGTTTTCCAATCTATTCCATATTGGATTTTTACCTGCTCCTGGTCTTCTCATGTGCCCCCCTTGTCCTGGTGTATACATATATTTTTTCCTATCCTTTTATATTTCATGAATGGAAAATTAAAATCACCACAGAGAAAAATATTTGGGGTTGGAGAGTGTAGATCTTTTACTAAGTTTCTTACCCCTGTAATGGAATCTGAAAATTTTGAGGTTGGCGTGTTTGGGGTCTGTACATTACAATTAGTACCATATTTAATTTTTCAATTTTTGCTGCTACACATTCTACGTAGTTGTTTGAGGTACTTATAACCATTTCTGCTATGTGCCTTTCGCGTGTGTAAATAGCACATCCTCCTTTATGTCTTGCTGTTCTGTCAGCTTGGAGGATGTTATAGTTGTCAATTTGTATTTCTTTTTTGTCAATACAGGACTCACAATTTTCACAGTTCGCCTGGCAGTCCTTTAGATGAGTTTCTGTGAGGCATGCAAAGTCTGCTCCGGCTTTCATGAGTCCTTTCAGGTATGCAACTTTGTTCATGGAATGGTTTGATTTAAGAAGGCCCTGTATGTTGGCTAGGATTATTTTTATTTTTTCTCTTTCTTTTTCGCATACAGGTGGTTCCAATTTGTTTTCGAATGGGGGTGCTGGTTTCATTGCCTTGTGGTCCTCCGAGAATTTACCTCTTTTTATCTTTGTTGGTATCTGTTGTCCTGATAATGCATGAAGTGCCTTTGTTTGTACCTTCTGTCTGGCTCTCGGATTTCTATATTTATATTTGTCAGCTGGTTTTGTAATTGCTGGAGAGTATTTAGCAGCTGAAATGTGTTCGCTGTGTCTAAAAAAATATATATATATATTATGTGCCTCGGTGGTGGTAGTGGTTAGCATCGCTGATTACGAATCCATCGGCCCTGGGTTTGAGACCTGATGGCAGCTGGTGTGCAGCAAAACCCGCTGTTCATCCTTCCACACAATAAAGAAAGTGGTTGGTAGATAAATGGGTACCTGAGGTTGCCTAGAGGTTAAGACACTGGGCTGCTGATGGGGCGTGGTTTGGATTCCACGTTAAACTGTAGGTCTAAGGTGGAGTGAAAAGCTTGACCTTCATCAGAATGAACAATTCGGGTGGAAGCTAACCAAAGGTTACCAAAGGTAAGGTGTGTGTGTGTGTATATATATATATAAAATTATTATTGTTAAAAGTGTGTGTGTGTATATATATATATATATTTTTTTTTTTAAAGTTCGGGAAGAACCGATTTGCCTCTATTTAAAAGGGCATATCTTGGCGGAAAAACAAAGAAAAAGTGAGAGGAAAGACAGGAAAAAGAAAGGGTGGAGGGGACAGTCGAAGTGGAAAAAGACCAAGATGACAATGACTGCACGGTCAAGCCCCATCATCCTTGGGTGCTAGGGCTGGGAGGGGGCATGTGAAACCTCCAGGAACAAGCACGTGCAAAAAAGCACAAAGAGCACTGAAGAGCACGAGCTTAGAACCCCCTTGTGGGTGTGTGTATATATATATATATATACAGTGCCCGCGAAAAGTATCCGATCACCCTTGAAATTTGTATTTTTTACATAAAAAACAATGTTTAAATGTATACTAACCTTATATTAGTATTTTGTCATCTGTCCTTTGGTTTGGATGACTTGTTCTAGACGTTTTGGCATGGATTTAATCAAGTTTTGACAAACTTCCACTGATATTTCCTTGCACCATACCTTTTTGATGGCCTCTTGTAATTTTTCGACTGAGCCAGTGTCGTGGCATTCAACCTTATTTTTTATTATTAGCCACAGATTTTCTATCGGATTGAGATCTGGACTATTACCAGGCCAATCCAAAATATCAAATTTATTGTCAGTAATCCATTTTGTCACTATTTTGGCCCTGTGACATGGTGCACCATCATGCATGTATGTTTTTGTCCTTTGGATTGCCATTGCCATTGGAAGTTTATCCTGTAGCATTGCTAAATACCGTGCACCATTCATAGTTGTGTTCTTCGGAAGAAAATATAAGTTTCCACGCCCATAGTAACCGAAACAACCCCAAACCATCACACTTGGAGGGTGTTTCATTGTCTTTAGGGTGTATTTAGGGTCCATCCTATTTGAGCCAATAGGCCGGCGAACCTTTTTTGGACAATTTCTGAATGTCAAAAATGTCGACTCATCGCTAAATAAAACCTCCTTCCAGTCATCAACAGTCCAATGAATGTATTTTTTACAAAATGCGACACGTTTTTTACGCATTTTTTCATTAATGAACGGTTTCTTAGCAGCATGGCGAGATGGTAATCCGAGTTCTTTTTGGAGCCGCTCCTGGATAGTTCGTTCAGAAACACCAGATAACAAATTATTCATATTAAATTTTATTTCTTTCGCAGTTATTGTTGGGTTTTTCAATACTAAACGTTTCATAAGTTTGTCTGTTCGCGAATTTGTTTTTCTCGGTCTGCCAGATCGTTTTTTAGGGACTGGCGTGGTTAGGCCACCATTGTTCTTAGCCCGTGAAACCCATAAATTAACGGTACTTTGGGATATGTTTAATTCCTTAGCTATCTGTCTCTGTGATTTCCCACATGCATGCAAAGCAACAATAGCACCTCGACAATCACTCTTAAGTTGTTTTTTAGCACACATTATATATAAATTTTATTTACACCACTTTCTGTAAAAAAAAAAAATATCAAGAAATTTACACAAACAGTGAAATCTGACAAATTTGAGACACAGCCACCCGCAACGAAGGCTACCAGAACACTAATTTGAGAATGCGTTGGATAGCTCTCATATCAGCGAGCAACCTCAAAGTTACCAGATGTCGCTAGAACAAATAGAAAGTGAATTACGTGTCTCTGAATATCAAGGGAAAATATTGTATTTTCTTGAGTGATCGGATACTTTTCGTGGGCACTGTATGTGTAGGTATTTTTTTTTTTTTTTAAGTTCGGGAAGAACCGATTCGCCTCTATTTAAAAGGGCATATCTCAGCGGAAAAACAAAGAAAAAGTGAGAGGAAAGACAGGAAAAAGAAAGGGTGGAGGGGACAGTCGAAGTGGAAAAAGACCAAGGATGACAAGGACTGCAGGGTCGAGCCCCATCATCCTTGGGTGCTAGGGCCGGGAGGGCGCACGTGAAACCTCCAGGAACAAGCACGTACAAACGAGCACAAAGAGCACTCAAGAGCACGAGCTTAGAACCCCCTTGCGGGGATGTGTGTAGGTATGTACACACACACACACACACACACACACCACACACAAGGTGTCCCATAATTCCGGTATCATAGGAAAAATAATAAAAAAAAGGCAAAACAAAAGCTTTTATTTACGGAATGTGCTCAATATGTCCACCATTGTTTTCAATACACAAATTCGGATGTGATACCCAGTCAGCAAGCACACGGTGAATGATGTCGGGAGTAATGGTGTTACATGCCCCAATAATGCGCTGCCACAAATGTTCAACACTCCTAATTTTCTCTGCGTATACCAGCGCTTTCAAGTGGCCCCAGAGATAAAAATCTAGTGGCGTGACATCCGGGCTTCTAGCTGGCCATTCCACAGGCCCTCGACGTCCTATCCAATGACGTGGGTGCTGTAATGTGCAGGAGTGCTGTCTTGCTGGAACCATGTTGGGAAATTTCCTTCTGCGTTCAAGACACTGGGAAATGCTTCTTCTTTGAACATACGTAGGTAGGTGCCTCCAGTGACAATGTTCATCGAAAAAGAGGGGGCCTATGATGCGATCCTTCCAAATGCCACACCATACCATCACCCGAGATGCACCTTGTTCCTTTGAAGAGGTATATCAATGAGGGTTGTTTTGAGACCAGTAGTGGGTGTTCTGTCGATTTACCTCACCATTTCCATAAAAAACAGCCTTGTCACTGAACAGAATGGTGGATGGGAAATTGGCATCCCAAGCATAAGAAAAATATGAATTATGGTTTGTAGAAATAGAAAAATATGAATTTCTCCTATGATGGCAGACTTATGGGACACCCTGTGTATATACACTTTTAATAATAATAATAATGATAGTGAAATAAAAATGACACCACCACAATAACTTGGAACAAGAATTATGAACAAGTCTTTCTTCCTATTGTACACTGGCCAACAATTACAGCTAGAGCACTTAACACCATACTTTTAAAGGCCTTCCCAAAACTCCCTTGGCTTCTAACAGTACCCATCTATCTTAACATAAATTGCTTCTTGATAGTCTACTCTGGTTTCATAACCTTTTAATAGGTTTTCCAACAGTAATTATGGTATCTTTCAAGTTCCAGGATCAAATAATGTCCAGAGCAGTTACAGTATTTTTACAACTAATAGGCCTACTAACTAGACTCCTGTGGGGAGAGGAAAAACTTTACAAGACCCAGATAGGACTTGAAAATCAGGGTGGGGTGTGTGGAAAACTTCACAACCCCCACAATACTTACACATGTGATAAGATACAATATGATACTATAGTAATAATACTTACACATACAATACATATGATACTTTAGCATTTGCAGCTGGCAGCAACATGCCCAGTAGCTCGTCTCTTGTAGAACCAGCTAGTTTATATTGAGTTCTCTTTCTCACACTCCTCTGGATTATTACATTATTTTTTATTGTGATGCTTTTGAAATTTGTTGTTTTTACAAGTATTTACTATTTATACTTCTTATGTTATTTTACGTGTAATATTATTACTATACATTTATTGTACAATGATTTAAAAGCTTTTATTCAGATAAAAATTACTTTATACATAATTTTTTAAACTTTTAGCCCCCTAATCCCATTTATATTATGGGGAAATAGTTCTGACCTGCACAATTTTGTGCGTTGAGCTTTTTCAGGAATGGAACCCTCATGCAGGTTGGGGGATCACTACATTAAACATTTAACACACATGCATGTTGATTGGCTGATTCATAAATTTTATATGTACTCACCTATTGGCCTTTGCTTATGTAATACATGTGAATGAATGAATAATGCTTTATTTATAAAGTAAATACAAACTTACAATTTTTTTTTTTGTTCCAATAATTTTAACATTATTAATTATTATTAAATAAGTAATTGTAAAGTTAAACTATTTATTTTATTTGGCCCTTAAACTTTAGGCTTTACTGGGCTCTTAGTTCAAGATAAAACATAATTATATATTATTTATTAATTAATTAATTAATAATATATAAGTAAATAAATATGAATTATTAATTTCAAATGTAAGTGAACTAATAACTGAAAATTAGACAATGAATTTGTCATTGTGAAGTCATTAGCTAAGTTATTGTGATGATAGCTATTTATTTTTTATTTACTTAATATTTATAAATTTATAAAATGAATATTATATCATCACAATTTCTATTATGCTACAATATTACAATTTCTGTTGTTACATTAATGCAAATAATACTGTCAGTTGGACTATTTGCTGTATGTAATTTAACCTTTAATACATATAAGTCATATTCAAAGTATGATTAATACACAATGAACCAATAGTGGAAATACAGTTTATATTAAGTTATTATTATGCATATGAAACCACTACAGCCATTATTGAAGATATGATAGCAATACTATACAAAGAATTCATTGTTAGATATGAGAAATGAAAAAGTAATAAACAAATGTTCATTTAATCTTAGATTTTTATTGGTAGTCCATTAATTATTAACCGAGATTTCAACTTCCTTATTAAATGAATTTATGTTCACAATATTTTTATATTGCCTTTTAAATTATTCCATAGTTTTAATCTGATGAAAATGGGTAATTTTTGAGATGAAAACAATCTAAATTAAGGAATAATGTACTTTGATCTATTTCAGTTATATGAAGAATATTTTAAGGCTCTTCAGACTACTCAGATCTTACCTTTGAGAAATTTAAGATTGTTCTTGCATCTGATTATCATAATGATGAATCAACCTTTTATTATTGAAATGATATTGACTTGGCAGTTTTGAAATAGCAATCTGAATGATAAGTTTTTTTTAATTGACTTGAATAACATTTATTAATAATAAAATAAATACATTGGTTTTTCAATTTACAATAACACAAATAATTGTGAAGCTGGACTATTTATTTAATTTAATTTGGTCCTTAAGCTTTAGGCTTTACTGGACTCTGGCAATTTTATAACACAGAGATGAGTTTCCTCAGCAATATATAAAATGAAGAGATCACATACAAAAGCATGGGAAGAAAGAAGCGATCTTTCAAGCAAAGTATTAGTAGTTGAAGAGTTGAGTCAAGGTCTCATCCCAATGAGATATTTCTATCCATTACAGAAGAGATAGTCCATCAATCTAGGCCCCAGGCAACACACACACAATCTTGAAGCTAGAATGTTTTTTCAAAATGGGTCATTAATGTAACACAATATATGTAGGCTCCTATGACCTCTACTGAAGTGGAGTGCTTTTATTTAGCCTGTTAATATAAAAAATTTCCCATCTACACTCAGAGAAGTCTCATTCCAGCAAATCTTATAAGCCTAAGTTTGCTTAAGTGAAATTATTGGTCCAGTCCCAAAGCAGACTAGCCTATTAAAGATAAGGTAAACAGTTCTAAGAGAGAAAGCTGATTTTAAAGGTTAAGAAGCAGATGATGAGCTATAATTCTATTACATAATACCTTTGATAATAATTTATATACAGTGCATTTCAAATTATTATGCAAATATGACAATTTGACGACAAACCTAATATAAGCAATGAAATAAATTATCACTTATTTTCTTATATTCTATATAATATATCAATGTTTCTGTGAAGTTTCACCTTTATTGTTCAAATATTTTAGAAGATATTGTCATAAATGTAATTAAATAGAAAAAAATTATGTTCCAAATTATTAAGCAATTGATATTTAAAGGATAAAAATAGCCAACATAACATTAGTCCTATTCAAAAATCAACTTTTTCTTATTTTCATAGGTTTCTGTACTTTTTCCCATGCTTTTTGACCTGAAAAGGCCGAAAATCACAACCATTTTGACCTAGGTTGTTGGGAAGCATTGCCGCATGGAGCTTTAAGTTTTCTGCCTTGAAATTGGCCAAAAGCACCAGTTCCGGGTCCCTTGAATCATGTTTTGCACTATAACTTTTTATCTAAGCAAGATAGAGCAACAAAATAGGCACCAAATTAAAGTGTTTTTAATCATCTTTCTAACTTATACAATTATGATAGTCTTGGAACAAGAAATGGCACATTGGTACATACAAAGATTTCAGAAATATCACAAAATTCATTTTCTCACACAAGGCAGACAAGGCGCCTTATTCATGACACAAATTTGAGATTAACATTTTGTCACAAGTCTAATCGATCAAGAAGTGAAAGCATTACATGATGATTAATTTCATAATGACATTTACACAGTCAGTTGTTGAGAGTTTGTTTCTTGAAGCTGTCAAAGCGGCATCTGTTGAACTCCACAGCTTGAAGGAGATAGTCCCTTTGCTTGGCATCTGTTGTTATGACATTTGCAAAGTCGCTCATCATCTTGACACCACGTTCAGCAATGTCATTCACCACTTTCAGATTCTTAACATAGTCCAACGCTTTTCTGTAGTCCTCATTCTGTGGCTAAGACGTGACAGGTTCCAGAAGCCACTCGGATCCAATGTTCAGTGTGTCCAGCAGGAAATGTGATTCTGGGCCAATGAGATCAACCAGGGTGGTCTTAGCTGTGACTCTCTGGAATAGAGGCTTTCCTGTTCTGAAGCTGTCTGGCTTCTCAGTGGCATGTAACTGGGCAGCAATGTCATGCTTCAATGTGTCACTCAATCTACTGCTGAACAGGGCAAATGGCACGACTTCCTGCGTCAGGTACCAGTTGTGGTTTTCCATCCTATTAAGTACTGCATCAGCAAGCTCTGGGTCAGTTTTCTTGTACTTCAACATGTCCTGGATTAGACTTAGATCATTCATGGGAGCATCTGCAGCAGACATTGACATCATCCATACAGGAGTGTAGAACAGCGCAAGGAAGGTGTTGAGTCTTTCCAGCTTTGATACAGTGTCTTCGTCGTACTCAAGTTGATCTGCAAACATCAGCATTTTCATGGAGTACAGGTTTCTGGCCATCCATCTGGCCTGATGAATGGCGCCTGGTCGACTCCAGTGAATACCTCGAGGAGGCGTTCCTCCAAGAACAATGACTGTCAGTTCAGCCATTTCCCTGTAGTCGGCTCTTGGAAGCCTTTCTGCTGTTAGAATGTCTTGGAGTATTTCTTCACTGTTCTTCTTCTTTTCCTTCAGCCATTTGCTGTTGATAGCCAGCATCTTTGGGTTTTCCTTGGACAAGTCCGTCCAAACATCCTTCAGATGCTCAAACCAGGGATTATCTGGCCCCTTCACCTTCCCAAACAGCTTCTCCCAAAGACATGTTAAGACAGTAATTGTTAAGTACATGCTAAATATCGCAATGGAGTAAAACTTAAAACTTTTTGTAATGTTCAAAGTAATTAGTTTTACCTTGTTCTTGTCTATGCTGCAGTCTTTCATTCCTCGCTGCTTGCTGCAGGGATCTTGTCTCAAAAATCTTGTCATGACCAGACATATGACCTTTCCTCTCAGTCTTTTGGTCTTCGTAGAACCTGATATCCTCATCTTTCTTCTCTCTGGATAACAGTCTGTTGTTCTGTATTTCCTGGATTGCATCTGGAGCTCCTATATCGAACAGGCTGTCTAATTCCAGCACAAATGCTCCTCTCTTTCCTCCAGGGTTACTTGCTCTTCCTTTGCTTTTCACCAGAGCACGATGTTTCTCATGTAGTTTCATGAAGAGCTTCATTGCGTTGTACTTGGTCATTGTCTTGATCCTAGCCATCTGCCAGAATGGGATGATAGATTCAACTGTTTCATATGCAAGGTCTTGAACCATGGGCCTCCCTGCATTTTCTGGTAAATTCTGAAGATTAAGGAAATACTGGAATGCCTGTCTGTTGGTGGGAAGCTGGGAACCACTGATAAAAGCTGAAGGGTATCCAACCAGGAAAGTTTCAGTGAGAGATCTGGTAGATGGCCCAGTTGACACCTGCCTGTGGACAGTACATGGAGGTTCTGAGATATCAACTGTGCGCCCACGGAGCTCCCTCAGCTCCTTGCTTAATGCCATTGTGAAGTTGTAACTTGTAGATGGTTTTCTAGATTCTGATTGAGTTTCTGTTGTTTCCTGAAAAATGATAGATAATTATTATTATTAATTATTATTTATTTATTATTATTATTATTATTATTTATTAATTTTATGCTCTTTCATTTGATACCTAATTTGTTGCTCTATCTTGTTTAGATCAAAAGTTAAAGTGCAAAATATAATTCAAGGGACCCCGGAATTGGCGCTTTGGCCGATTTCAAGGCAGAAAATTTAAAGCTCCATGCGGCAATGCTTCCCAACATCCTAGGTCAAAATAGTTGTGATTTTCGGCTTTTTCAGGTCAAAAAGCATGGGAAAATGTACAGAAACCTATGAAAATAAGAAAAAGTTGTTTTTTGAACAGGCCTAACATAACATATTTGTTTATTAACAAATGACATATTGAAAGAAATCCAACGAAAATAAACAAATAATTTTACTTATAACGAGATATTTTTATGTTGTTATATTGTACATTTTTACTTATTGATGTATCCACCATGTTTTGACAAGACTTCAACTACCCTATTATCCATAGATTTGGTTAGTGCAAAAATGCTCTCACTAGCAATTTCCTTAGCAGATGATAATATTGCATTCCAGAGCTCGTCTTTAGATGTGAACTGCTGACCATCAACATATATACTCCTTTTGAGCATACTCCAGACGTTCTCTATTGGGTTTAAGTCTGGTGAAGATGGAGGCCACACCATGATCTTGTCATCTTTGAAGCCTAGTTCACCTAAGGACTCAATGGTGTACCTAGCAGCATGTGAGGGTGCATTGTCCTGCATGAAAACCATCTTCCTCTTGAATGCAGGACCCTTCTTTTTGAACCATGGTATAAAGTTATCCTTCAGACACTTGACATAGGTCTGAGCATTCATTTTCACACCTTCCGGCACTGAAAGGCCCAACTAACTGTTCTCCGATTATTCCAGCCCAAAACATGACTCCTCCACCACCCTGGTGACATCTTAGTCTGGATGGTTGAGGTAAGCTGTTGACCAGCCAACCACTGCTCCAACCATCCGGACCATCCAGGGTTGCACAGCATTCATCGATGAAAAGAACAGTTTGGAAATCTGTCTTCATGTATTTACGCGCCCATTCAAACCTTTTACTCTTATGCTGTGTAGATAATGGTGGCCTTGTGATGGGATTCTTCACCTCAACAACTTCTTTAAGAATTTGACATCTTGAGGTTCTTGGCACTTGGGCCATTCCAGCTCTTTCAAATATTTGTTTACTGCTGCAGAGGGGTTTCTTAACAGCTTCTCTTCTAATTATTCTCTTCTGTCTTTGAGTTATCTTCCTATTTTTCGCTTTATCCGATCTTGTTCTGATGGCATTACTGTTCTGAATGAAATTCTTTATTTGTCTGATCTCAACCAAGTTCTTTAGCAAGATTGATGGTTTTCCTTCCTTCTGATAAGCCTTTGATAATATCAGCCTTTTCAGTTGTTGTCAGGTCTCGATTTTTGCCCATTTTTAATAAAAAATGTGGTTTTCTTATTAATTTGGAACAGGAAAATGTGATCAATTTTCAAAAATGTGCTATCATTCACACACTACTCATTTAAACATTATGAAAATCTCTGAAACAACAATAGAAATAATTAGTGAAGATGCTGAAGTTACTGGCCTATCATGAACTAAAAAAATAAGTACAGTATATTACATTTTTGTGTAATAATTTGGAACGCACTGTAGGTCTCCTTTAAAATGTGTGATATTTAATTTTAAAAATTTTTCAGCATTCTTATCAATATATGATTAAAATCCCCTCTCTTCTTGCCATTTATTCTAAAATTTAAATGAAATGGTTTTATTTACAAAAGCTTTTGGCTAAATCACTAACCCTAGAGCCATGTGTAATTAAATCCATAAAAATATTAATTTCTAGAATGAATGAATTGGAATTTTTAAAGGGTCAAATTATTTAAATGGGGGGGGGGAGACAAAGGTCTTACTGCAGGGGGAGGGAATCCACACCACAGTGAAATCCCTGGAATCATTAATGAACTTGAGCATAGCCCCTTTTTATAATTATAAGCGGGGGAGGAAACCGATGATGCATATGCTTCTGTATTAGAATCGGATTTAAATTACCATTTGTCATAGGCAAACAGTCAACAGTCTTGGAATAGAGTAGCAGTCCACAGTAGGTTGTAAGGCTTATGTTCCATGTTACACTATCATCTTCACAATTAGAACAGTGTCATAATCAGAACAGAGTGTAGCATTTTGATAGTTGTCTATAACCTAGCCTACAGACATTAGGTTTAGATTTAAAATTTGAATTCATTACTTGAATATTGTAGACTGGGGTGAGTTGATATGGCAGGGTGAGTTGTTACAAAATCACAAATATTTTTTACAAACAGAATTTTTTTTATTTTGTATGCTTTTTTTATTTGTTTTAAAGCCCCCTCAGACATCTCAACTCCCCCCAGTAACTGGGTAGGTTGATATGGACTTTAAAATTAAATAATTAAAAAAGTATTGAAGCTTATACATTAATTAGTATATAGCTTGGGAGCTCTTACAATAGGTGATTATGTCTATTAAAACAAGATAAGTTCTCTTGCAGAAATTTTGAGTAGAGTTAGAAAAAGTGAAAATTCCATGTCAGCTCACCCAAGTTTATGGTAACCTTTTAAATTACAAATTGGACCAAAGTCATATAAAGGTTCCAGTATATCTTGTCATGCTTTTAAAGTATGTTAGTAATTATATTTTTAGCTGAAGAACATTGATGGCAGAGAGTGGAAATTTCTACAAATCCAGAGTGTGGTACTCATTTGTCAGTGAAAATTTCTGCTCTGGGCCATTAACATGTTAAACAATAAAGAAAGACACCAGCTTTGTAACACTGAACTGAAGGACAAATAGAACAGAGTTTTAATTTTTTGACCTACAAATTAACATCTTTTATAAGGGATATTTTTTATGCAGAATACAGTATTGTTAAATAATTAGCTGAAAATGAGTAAGGACCTATTCCCATAAACCTGTGCATTATTGTTGTTGTTATTATTTGGATGCTAATGGATCCTGCTAATCTTCATGGTTTTTTTTAAATTTTAACAATTCCATGTTGCAGAATCTTATAATTGTGAACGTAAAAGTAAGAAAACCTACCCCTTCCACTGTTCACCATAACTTAAGATTAGGTTTTGGCAAGTATTAACTACCTATTAATCTGTGTGTTACCATTGTTTTTATACCTAGTTCCTCTTAGTCCTAGTAAGTTGAATACCATAGGCGGAGGACTTAGGCTTCATTATGAGTTGGGCTGTACTGAACCTACTGCCTACTAACTAAATTTATTTTTTCTTCTAAGTTAGTTGCACATTAGCCAACTGCACATCATAATCCATCAAAAACATCGTAGAAGTTAAGTTTGTTTTTATATAAATTAGAAACAGCATCAATGACAAAGTAGTTTTAAAAATATAATGTCTTCTACAAGACCAGGATATGGTAAAGATTGTCTAGTTTCAAACAACCAAAGAAAAAGGCTTTCTTCAGATGAATTAGGATCATCGTACCCCTCCAAATCTAAAAAACTTTGTTTAGAATTGAAAGGGGACTTAGAAAATATGGACAGGCAAAAACACGCAAACTTCTCAACAATGGCACCAAATGGTGTGAGAGGCCTTGGATTAGGTAAAAAACAAGGATCAGAGAAAAAGGTTCTTTCAATTAAAAATTTTAAAGGTAAGTTTATTTCATTGATTAAATAGCTACTAATTTTATTAAAAAGTGTTAACCATCTAGCCATAGTTTAAATAGAATAGAACAGAATCTAATCTTAAGTTTTATTTGACCACTATATATATATATATATATATAACTTGGTTGAATGGTTTGTTCTTAGGGAAGCGTAGCTTAGCGAGGAATAGGAGGACGAAAAGATGGTACATGTTTATTAACAGACGTTTCGGAAAAATTCAGTTTCCATCATCAGTGCTAAGAAGTTTAAAAACAAATAGAAATAAATAAGTATAATAAACAAAAATGAACAATAAATTAAAATGGCGCAACAATTAGCGAGAATTAATAGTATGTTACAATATATATTAAATTAGAAGATTAAAAATTAAATGATATAAAGTATAAAAGTATGGACAATAAGTAAAATATAAAATGGTTTAGGTGAAACAGAATTGAAGGGGTTCTTACCAAATTGTTAACGTAATGAGAGACTAATTGTACAGAAGATTGAGAATGGTTGCTTGTTGAAAGAATTCCATATTAGAAAGATGGAGCCGGGCGGAGTGATGGTGGATTTCTTTTGAGAGTTTATTTGGCCATGTTTAAATTGAAAGCGGAACTGTAATCGTTGAGGGTTGGCTGGATACTGAGGATATAAAGGGACTCAAGTATGCGAAGGTCGATTAGTTGGTTGGCTGAATTAACAATTTTGAAATTGGAGGAAAGTAACGGGTGGTTGTGAAGGTGGCAGTGATCCCTTATTGCTGATTTGGAGGGTTTGTTCAAGGGCTGTGAAGTTCTTGTAGAAATCCCACGATGCTCATCCACTCTTGTTTGATATTGGTGGATGGTACTGCCAATATAGTTTGCTTTGCAGCGAACACAATTAAAAGCGTAGATAGTGGACGAAGCAAGTGGCTGGGGTGTTTTTTTCTTTATGGTTGAGGTAAGATTTGATACTATTGTTGTTGGTGAAAGCGAAATGAAATTTAATTTAGGGGTAAAGCGGGGTGAGTAAGAGACGGAGTTCTGAAAGTATTTTGTGGCTAATGTGGTCGTAATAGGGGAATGAAAAATATTGTACGTCTTTTTTAATAGTGGGAACTTTAAGGGGAGGTTGATAAATATTATTAAGAAAGCTTCTGGTTAAAGATTGTAACATGTTTTGGGAGAGAGTTATTAATGCTGAAGTTAAGAATTAACTCTATTTCATGGTGGAAGGATAAGTACAAGGAGCAAAGATGGTAGGCACGGTGGATTAAAATTTTAATACTGTTTATTTTATATAGCAAAGGGATGTGGCTTAGGAAATTAGTACCTAGGCCTGTGTACGTGGGTTTTCGATATATGGAAGTGCTGAATTTGTTGTTTTGTTTAGTTATTGTAATATCTAGGAAGGGTAGGGTGTTATTGGATTCTTCTTCTTTGGTGAACTTAATGTTTTTATGTTGGGAATTAAGGTAGTTAAGAAAAAGGGGTGTGTGGTTGGCATTGTGAAAAAGGAGAAAGGTGTCATCAACGTATCTTTTATATAGGTGTGGTTTATAATGAGTGGGGCAATGAAGTAGCCAGTTATTTTCGTGATGGCTGAGGAAGATGTTCGCTAAAGTGGCACTTAAGGGGGATCCCATAGCTAGTGAGTTGGTTTGTTGATAAAGTTGTTGGTTAAAGAAAAAATAGGTGTCTGAGGCGGCGAGCATAAGCAGTTTGGTAAATTCATGTTTTGTTAGATTCAAAACTGTGTTTGGATTGTTGGTGAAAAGGCTGTTAATACAGATATCGATGGCTTCTTTAATTGGAACATTGGTGTAGAGAGATACTATATCGAAACTATGCATATGAAGGTTATTTGAGTTATTTATGGTCCATATTTCTTTAGCGAATACACTTTTAATTGTGTTCGCTGCAAAGCGAACTATATTGGCAGTACCATCTGCCAATATCAAACAAGAGTGGACGAGCATCGTGGGATTTCTACAAGAACTTCATAGCCCTTGAACAAACCCTCCAAATCAGCAATAAGGGATCACTGCCACCTTCACAACCACCCGTTACTTTCCTCCAATTTCAAAATCGTTAATTCAGCCAACCAACTAATCGACCTTCGCATACTTGAGTCCCTTTATATCCTCAGTATCCAGCCAACCCTCAACGATTACAGTTCCGCTTTCAATTTAAACATTGCCAAATAAACTCTCAAACTCAAAAGAAATCCCACCATCACTCTGCCTGGCTCCATCTTTCTAATATGGAATTCTTTCAACAAGCAACCATTCCCAATCTTCTGTACAATTAGTCTCTCATTACGTTAACAATTTGGTAAGAACCCCTTCAATTCTGTTTCACCTAAACCATTTTATATTTTACTTATTGTCCATACTTTTATACTTTATATCATTTAATTTTTAATCTTCTAATTTAATATATATTGTAACATACTATTAATTCTCGCTAATTGTTGCGCCATTTTAATTTATTGTTCATTTTTTATTATACTTATTTATTTCTATTTGTTTTTAAACTTTTTAGCACTGATGATGGAAATTGAATTTTTCCGAAATGTCTATTAATAAACATGTAACATCTTTTTGTCCTATTCCTCGCTATATATATATATATTTTTTATTTATTTATTTTGGGGGGGGGGGGTATTTAACCTCCTCCGCCACAACATCTCAGGTCATATGATGGATCCGAACCACGGGTCACTGCATAATCTGGGTGCTGAGGACTGTCTCCCATCCAACTACTACCCAAACCCAATGTCGCTTAACTTTGCTGATCTCCGGGAAGCGGTGTTACGACATTGGCCACGACGTAGCATATATATATATATATATATATATATATATATATATATATATATATATATGAGCACACTTTTGTATGCAGGTAGAAGAAGAAACAATCAAGTTTTATATAAAATTGTATAAACTGTATAAACTGCACTGTATAAAAGTGCAGGGCTTAGTCATTTAAAAATCCAGTAGAGTATGAAATAGTCATATAGTACTTTATGTATAACCCTTTGCTCTACATCATTTGATAAAAAAAAGAAGGGAGAAGGACAGTAAAATAGTTTTCCACAGTCGTTTTATAATTATGATTTGGGGGAGTTTGACAGTCTCCCAAAAGTCAAGTTAGCCATGGACATGGACAGTCTGTAACAACTTGACTTTAATGTATTTGAGACATGAAATTCAATTAGATCTTTAAAAAGTATTTACAAAAGTTGTTTTATCCTACCTTTTAAAATTCAATTTTTTTATTTCAGCCGTTTGTTACTGGGTCTATTAGGTATGATTTAAGTAGCTATAATCAAATGGTACCACCATAAGCAAAAGTATTAGTAAAGAGGAGATAAGATTTTTCTTGGATAAAACTTTGGGTGACTGTCTTTTTTTAATTTACATTTTATGAGAGTGATGAATTTAAGGCAGTTACAGGGTGATATATTTTTTATTAAAAATAATTTGAATTATCTTCTGTAGCATTTGAAGTATATATTAAAAATTTAATATGAAATTTAAATCCATCAGTTACTGGGCAATGTTTTGAGTATCAATAACTGGTACTGATTAATTCGTACATGCAGTATTCATACTGCAGTATTTGAAGTAGGAAATCTGTTTCCATTTTCTGAATGAATTCAAACCAGCTCTCAGTGACTACTGTACAAATCTGACATTTTTGAAGCTTAATTTACTTCACTGAAGTAGCCTAGTTTGCATCAGAAAAGTGTTTTGGAAGACATTAATTGCTTCATTCATTTGAAAATTGCTTCCCTCAGACCAAATTGGTTATAGTACCATACCACATGATTTGTACAGTCATGACAAAAAAGTATTGGTTAGTTAATCCCATTGAATTTGCCCTTGAAAGAACAAGGAAAAGTCATAGGCTAATGTAATGAAACATTCATAGTAGCCATTTTATTGAAAATTCAGTATTTTGTGCTTCCTCCTCCTCTTTTAACTCTTTGAGGCATAGCTACTGTCTACAAGGTGCTTGTGTGTGGCACTCCTAATTTTGTCTCATTCTTCTTGTGTCATTGCATGTAGCTCACATTTTGATGAACACTATTTTTGGATGATTCTTTAGAACTGCCCCTGGATGTTTGACACAGTTCAGGTTAGAAGATTGAGGAGACCAGTTGCTCAGTGTGACATACTCCTTTACAAGCCAATCCTTGATGTAATGCATAGTGTTATGCAGTGTTGGGCACTAAAGCGTTAATCCGATAACAGTTAATTAACGAAGTTAACTTTTTTAACGGACTATTAACGGAAGTTAATTTCCATTTATCGTTATCGGACCAGTTAACTTCCGATAAATCGATATTTAGTCTGTTAAAGTCCGTTAACACGTTAACTGCAAGGAGTCATTCACGGAAGATCACCACTCCGCAAATGAATTCAAACCGCCATAACTTCAGTCTGCTTCCAGATCTCGCAAGGGGAGGTTGGGGAGGCCCAAGAGGTCAAGACTGGCAGTTGGGCCTAACTTTGAGAAGTTGGTCTTTCTGAAGGGCAACCAGCACATTGTGTCATAGTCTTTAATAAATGTGCCTAAAATTTAATTTTACCTTTCAGTTCCCGCCATAATAATTCTCTGGTAAATTAAAATTTAGTTAATGGTTAGTGGTTACAAGGGTTTCAAAACATGTAATCAGTACATTTTTTATTAAAAATAAAAAAAAAAGTTAAGCAAAAAAGTTGCAAAACTTGATAAAAATAGTTAAATACCTATTTATTGTTGGATTTTGCATAAATAAACATTTTCTATGGGTTTTAAAACTTTTTTCCTTGATTTTTTAAAAATGTTAGTAAAGAAATAGTTATCATTAACGGATTATCATTAACTTCCGTTAACTTTGTAGTAAAATTATCGGATTATCGTTATCGGAGTTAAAAATTGGGGTTAACAGATTATTGTTATCGAAGTTAACTTTTTGGTTAACGCTGCCCACCACTGGTGTTATGGCACATGTCATTGTCCTGTTGGAATAATATCTTCAGCTGTGTTGAGTGGAAGTAGTTTGTTTATGAAGGGCTTCAAAACCTTCTCTAGAATGTAATGTATAAGTGGTAGAATTCATTCTCTCCTCACACAGAAACAGGTTTCCAGTGCCTGATGAAGACATTCATCCCAGACTATAATACTGACACCACCAAACTTCACTGTTGGTACCTACTCTGCAATCAAGAGCATATGCTTTGCCAATTCTCTTTACATTGGTGGTCTCAGAGGGCCTGAAAATCTGCAAAACAGAGTTGTTGCGTATGAAACATTGGTAGATTTAGAACAGATAAAACATATTTAGAACAAATAAAACACATTTTGGAGTAACATAGGTAGTTATTTCTCACATTGACTTTTCTTGACTTAGCTCAAAGCTACCTTCATCAAACCAAAGTGCAGGAGGCCAGTCTGCAGATGTCCAATTTGCATACTCCTTTGCCAATTACAGCCTTCTTGTGCAATTAACATTTGATAGTCAGGGTTTCTTTCCTGCTTTACAGCTTTTCAGTCCATATTCCTTTAACCATCTTTTAACAGTATGATCAGATACAATAGTTCCAGCCCCACTCAGTTGCTGTCTCTGGACAGGGGTTTTGTCCACCCATGTATGGAGTATGCTTCTCATGTATGGGGTGGCTCAATCCACACTTTTACTGGGTGGAATCAAAGGCTTTTTGTCTCATCAATTCCTCACCTCTTACTGACTGTCTTTGATCCCTCTGTTCATCACAGTGTTGCCTCACTCTCTCTTTACTATTGCAATTATAACAGACACTGCTCTTTTGAACTCTCTAACTGTATGCCTCCTCCTTCAAGGAGAGCACACAGCACCAAACTTTCCACACTTTCTTATTCTTTTTCTGTCCAACTCTTTAATGCAAGAGTTAATTGGTATTTTCAATCTTTCATCTACTCAACCAGTGAACTCTGGAACAGTCTTCCTCAGTCCATCTTCCCCCATCTATAACCTCCAATCTTTCAAATGCAGTGTCTAGACATCTCCAAAACCCTGGATTTTGATTTTGGCTTGCTTCTTTTTTTATGAGGGAGGGGGGCACTTTTGTGGGCATTCACCCATAGTGATTTACAATTTCCATTAAAAGTCTATCTTTTTTGTTGCATTTTATCCTTTTACTTCCGCTTTGAGACTTACTTTTTTAAGATTAGGTTTTCTTGAATCTCCAAAGTAGTCTAAAGAGCACATCATGAACATATTAACTGTTTTGCTATTGCAACATGGAAAAATTCTTTATATGAATTTCACAATTACTATTTATAAATGCACTTTACAAATGTCACTTCAAAATATCTTTCAACAGTCTGTACTCTATAGCTTCATCCAACAATATTGGAAGAATGGAACAAAATTGGGAATGTTATATGCAGGCACCTCGTAGGCAGTATGTCCTGAAGAGTTAAAGAAGTCATAAAAGTGAGAGGAGGAAGGACAGGGGCGACCTAGAAATTTGCCAAGGGGGCGGGGTGAACTTGGAACTAATCGTAGAAGTATAATTGAAATAGAGATAAATAACTTTTATGTACATTCATGATGAGCTTATCATTCAGTTAGAGATGATTAACTAGCTACTGCTAAGACACATTATGAATAAAAATATAAAAATTATATTATAAAAAATATAAAAATTATGATAAAAATCTGATTAGTAACATAATATTCAATGCAAACCGCAATTAGGATGCTCAGATTTGTATTAACATAAGAATAAAAAAGTGCTAATTACCTTTATAAAAGAAAATTATTATCAGGGCTGGATTAAGAGTTTTCGGGATCCTAAGCCATTTTAGATTTTTAGTAGTAGTAGGGGAGGCAATGACACTGAAATTTTTTCACTCATTCTCATCCTGTTGTAACCTAGCAATTTTACTGGGAAAATAATAATAATAATTTATTAGCTCAAGCGGGGGGGGGGGGGGGGGCGATCGCCTCTGTCGCCCTCCCCTTTGGTACGCCTTTGAGGAAGGATAAAATATTAAATACTCACGAGTTTTCAATAAAATGCTTAATGTGAATGTTTCATTACATAATTGCTTTCCCTTGTTCTTCTGAGGGCAAATTCGATGGGGTACTGTTGGCCACTGCAGATAGTAAAATTGTGCTCAGATTTATTATTATTATTATTACTATTATTATTATTTAGTAGTAGTAGTAATAATCTTGTAACTAGGAATAGTTAAAACCAGTTTGTAATCATTTTGTTTGTGCAGTTCACCAAGCTGCATCTGTGGATCACATTGGTGAATCTTGGGCCTGTCTTAAAGAAGCTGTTGTGGCTATTCAAGAATCTAGGAAGTTAAGAGAAAATTTAACTCAAGAAGATCTCTATAGATGTGTTGATAATCTCATTACTCAGCGATCTCCAGCTCAGCTTTATGCTGACTTAAGAGGTATGGCCCAATTTATAGTTATTCTGTATTTAAACTTTTTAGTATATATGCCTGTATGTTAATACTGGCTACATGTTATAGGATTATGATGGATGGCCTAACATCTGATTCCTACATTGGGACTACAGAAAGCATGGTAAAAATTTAATAAACGTGTGTGTGTGTGTGTATGCTGACTTAAGAGGTATGGCCCAATTTATAGTTATTCTGTATTTAAACTTTTTAATATATATGCCTGTATGTTAATACTGGCTACATGTTATAGGATTATGATGGATGGCCTAACATCTGATTCCTACATTGGGACTACAGAAAGCATGGTAAAAATTTAATAAACTTGTGTGTGTGTATATATATATATATATATATATATATATATATATATATATATATATATATATATATCCTTTGGTTAGCTTCTGCCTGAATTGCTCATTCTGACGAAGGTCAAGCTTATCACTCCACCTTAGACCTACAGTTTAATGTGCAATCCAAACCACACCCCACCAGCAGCCCAGCATCTTAACCACGAGGTCACCTCGGGTACTCATTTATCTACCAACCACTTTTTCTTTTTTTGTTGTGTGGAAGGATGAACAGCTGGGTTTTGCTGCATGCCAGCTGCCATCAGCGGGCCTTGAACCTGGGGCTAATGGATTTGTAGTCAGCAATGCTAACCACTGCACCAATGAAGCACACACACACACACACACACACACACACATATATATTTATACATATATATGCCAACTCTTCCATTTTCTTGGAATTTTCCCAATTTTTAGTGTCAAATTCTGTGTTCCTGTTTTTTCATGATAAATTCCAATATCGTAAAATATTTATTTAATTCAAAATAATCCTTTAAAAAAGCTGTTTACTTGTACCATACATACCTGTCTTCAGTCTGTGTATGCTCTTACCAGCTACTAAGAACATTGTAAAAGAACACACATGAAAGGTAATGCTTGTGTATGTTATTCTGTAATATAATATAGTGGTGGTTTTCAGTAAAACCTTGAATCATAATTTTTTTGGTCACTTTTTTTTTTTCCTTGATTTCCTGGTTTTCTATATATCCATGTTGGCAACTGTGTGTGTGTGTGTGTGTGTGTGTGACAGTCAGTACAGTATGTAAAATTAGGTGATTTATAAATTTATTGAAATTCAGGCAGTGTCAAATTGGTGATACACACCAAACCTTACCTTACCTTTCTGGTAATGCTGTATATGCATGCCCACAGGTATTTCCCAATGCAGGTAGATCTCATTTTACGTGCACATTACATTCCTGGAAAACAGTGTAGTGTGATTCTGTGTGAAATAAATCCTTATTTCCCATAGGCCCCACATTATAAGTGCGTGTTACATTCCTAAGCGGCACTTAGTCAGCCAGGAAACATTATAAGTCAGTTTCACCATAAAAACAAAGTCACATAGTAATAAATACATGTGCATCATAATGCTCATAGAATCAATTTGACATAATAAATAACTTATAAAGTAATATTTAATCCTAATTACTATTGTGCTGTACTCACCTCAGAAAGGGCCTGAAGTCAGCTTACTGGGCACAGGAGGTTGTTCATTCACACGGAGCAGTGTGGAGGTTGTGAAGTTGTGGGTGGAGCGCATGAAATAAATTTGTTCCCTAAATAATTTATCATGTTATAATGATTCCACGTAAAGTGGTACTGTGTATAACGAGACCTACCTGTATGTTGCCTAAAAATTCATGGCTAGGTTAGGCTTAATTAGGTATTAAGTAAATCAAGCATTTAACAAATTGCCTAAAATTTCAGTCAATTTATAAATTGCCTGATTTTAGACAGTGACTGTAACAGATATATATTAAATTAGGCTTAGTTTGGGGCAGCCAAAGCGATTAACTTTTTAGTTTTAAACCAAAACTTCTACATTTTTAATTGCTCAGAAGCAGTTAGTAAATCATGAAGTAATTTTAAAACTAAAATTGTTCTGCATACCATATATACACTTATAATGGTACTCAACAATTTAGAGCAACCATCACTATCATATATATACACTCAGATCTCGCTAATTCAACACTCGGTATTTCGGATATCGCGATAATTCGGCTATTTTTCTGTCGAAATATCCGGCAAATTTCACCAAACCTTCTGAAATTTGCCTAATATTTCGACACGCACAAGAATAGCCGGATTATCGCGATATCCGAAATACTGACTGTCGAATTAGCGAGGTCCTAGTGTATATGTGTATATACAGGGTGGTAAACAATGATTCCCCACCCCCTGCACTGATGAAACTAATAGAGGTACAAAAAAACTGATTGTTGCATCTTTTAGACAATTTAACTTCTAAACAAAACCACTCAATAGTTGGTGTTGCTTCCTTGTGCTTGGAGGACGGTTTCAAGTCGGCAAGGGTAGGAGGTGAGGAGAGACTCGAAAAGGTCAGTGTCGTACTCAAGATTTCGGAGGACTGTTTCGATGTGCTGCTCCATGGTCTGGCGGCAGAATCGGATGGCTGGTGGTTCAGCAAGCATCAGGGATTCTACTCAGTCTTTCAGGATGCATCCTGAAAGATTCTGCCGCCGGACCATGGAGCAGCACATCGAAACAATCCTCCAAAATCTTGAGTACGACACTGACCTTTTCGAGTCTCTCCTCACCTCCTACCCTTGCCGACTTGAAGCCGTCCGCCAAGCACAAGGAGGCAACACCAACTATTGAGTGGTTTTGTTTAGACGTAGAATTAAATTGCCTAGAAGGTGCAACAATCAGTTTTTTGTACCTCTATTATTTCATCTGTGCAGGTGGGTGGGGGGGGGGGGGCAATCATTGTTTACCACCCCTTATATGTATATATATAAATAATTTTTTTTCTTGTTAGATTTAACTGAAAAACACATCAAAAGTCAATTAGAAAAATTTATAAATAGTTCTGGAGATCGGTTGATTTTTCTTCGTCAACTTAATGAATGTTGGACACACCACTGCCATCAAATGAAGATGGTTGGCAACATATTTCTCGCTTTAGACAGAGGTTACGTCCTTCAGACAGCTCATGTCTCCTCTATTTGGTAAGTTTGTTAACAGTTAATTATATTTAATTGAGGGTTAAGGATGTTTCTAAGGCTGTGGTATTCATTTGAAGTTAAATATTTAGGTTCAAATATTAAATTTAAAAGACTCGTAAGTAGAGATAAAATATCTAACAAGAGAATAATTTTAGTTCTGCTTAAATTAAATTTAAGTGCAAACAATATGGATTAATGATAGTGGTATATGATTTTCCTCCTTTTCCCAGGGACATGGGATTGGAGTTGTTCCGACAACATATATTAGAGGAAGTAATAGTCGAAAACCGTTGCGTCGATGGTCTTTTAATGATGATCGAACAAGAAAGAGCGGGAGAAACTATCGATAGGTCTCTCGTCAAATCCCTTCTGAGGATGCTCTCATCTCTTCAAATTTATCACAAAGTGTTTGAAAATAAGTAAGGAAGCCTTTCTTTGTTGGTTCATGAGGATTAACGGGGTGCAATCATGGTAGAAGTCACAATAGAACTCTTGATAGTTACTCGCAAATATATTCTTTCACACCATCATCAAGCTTGTAGTAGGGAAGCCTTTCTTTGTTGGTTCCTGAGGATTAACGGGGGTGCAATCATGGTAGAAGTCACAATAGAACTCTTGATAGTTACTCGCAAATATATTCACTTTCACACCATCATCAAGCTTGTAGTTTTCACTTGGTATACATGTACGCCCATTATCAACCGATCATTGATCATTAGTCAATCAATGAGTCGGTCATTGAGCACACTCATTCAGTAATTATTATTTTTACTATTATCATTCAAAAGGGAAGCATTTGTATTAAATTTGCATTAATAGGGTTGTAATATATATGGGTTGATCTGTCAGATCAACCAGTGCCTAACACCCTCATCTCTCAGATTTTGCTGAAATTTGTTTATAGGGAGTTTGTGGGCCCTGAATCCATTTCTGAAATTATAAGGTCAATCCGACTAACGGTTCAAGGATATGACCTCGGGAAATTTGAGGTCACTTTGCGAGGTCACTAACATTTGGCGACCCATAACTTGGGTAATAATGGTCACAATTATTAAAAGTAATAATATTTAGAATCAAAATGACAAGGAATCCAAATATGCACGTTTTAGACTCTAGGTTTGAAAAATAAAAAAGTTATACTGTCCACAATTTGAAGGTCACGATTTGACCTCTGGGTATCAAATGGAATTTTTTTTTTTAAATGTAAAAAATGAAGGCATAGGCATGGCTATTAGAATCAGCAAAAAAAAGTTTGTTTATGTTAGTATTTGTCATGTAACTAACATATAAGTGAACACCATATTCATAAGTTGTGCGTCAATTTACCTATTTTTTCACACTTAAGCTCATAATTTGACCTATAGAAATTAAAATACATTTTTTTATAGATATAAAAAACAAAAGGCAAAAAAAGTAAAATTGTATTTCACTGCTAATCTACACTGGCAATAATAGTTATAATAGTGAAAGGGGAAGACCTACTTAGAGGATTCATGTGCTAGCCTAATACAATTTTTGCATGCTCGATGCTCTCATCAATTTCTTTTTGTGGAAAAATGTATTGAATTCTGCTGCCTCCTCTTAGGGTAGGACAACTCATTACAGTTAATATATGATGTCCTGGCACTGCACATGAATCCTTGTTTGATGGATAATAATATGCACTTGATCCTGATGACCCAGAGGGATGTAGAAAGTTCACAGTGAAATCATCAAACTCTTCACAATATTCCTCCACAATTCCATACCAAACTTGCATGTCATAAATGCAGCCAACATACTCTCCTGGTTTGACACATTTTAGGTTACCAAGCATTGCAGGTTCATTAGTAAAATGACTTTTCCTTATTCTTTTCTTTTCTCCAATGCCACTTGAAATGGGATACACCATCAGTTCTTCCTTGTTTAGGGGAACAAATCTATGATATTTCTGAGTTCCAGGAATAGCCCTACTATCCTTGAATCGATGTTCCAACCGTTCTTCTGCATCTTTCAAATCAGCTGTAGTTACAAAGAAAAAATTTATCTTCTTGCTCAAGTTTTCTTCACAAAACTGAAACATGTGTTCTGGTGTAAGAATTTGCCTCTCTGTAGTTCTCTGCAAACTGGCACGAGCAGTAGCTCTTTTCACTGTTCCTCCAATCCCATCACATGCATTTTTGCCATGGGATGTAGCAAAGAAGTGCCATTCACAAGACAGACCAAAATCCTCTTCATGGTAACAGAGATTTGTGAAGTTGTATCTGTTCTTATATTGGCCAGCACATCCATCTGAGAAATAGTGCACCTTCTTCAATTGTGGGCATCTGAATTTAACATATGTCATAAGCTTCAATATGAATGAGTAAACCATTATAGTGTTGTGTTTTAGTGATGCAGATAAGAAACAGACACTAAAATGGCTAAGTTCCTGGTCTGCAGATGATCTATAATAGATGACAAAAGGGTGAACTGTACACTGTGAATTGTCCCAGTGAAACCCTTGGGCAGCATCCTGGACAATGAAAGAATAATTCTCAGAGAAATCACCTACTATAACTACCTCGCTCTGAGGTGGTAGTGTTTCTTTCAACTGCTTGAAGTACTGTGATTGTTGCTGAGCAACAAAGTGATGACGAACCATGCGGGATATTTTCATGCTTAGGGATGATAAGTATTCATGAAGTGGCTCCACCTTATCAACCATTGTACAACGGTCAACAGTCACCCATTGCTTGTAAGATATTTCATTTGGAGCTGATTTCACACTGTCAAGTAACTCAAGAAAATCCAGGACACCCTCTTCTCTTGGGCAATCATTGCAAAGTTGCATCATGCAAGTCTCTCTTTCTGTACTGCAGACACTGTAATCCATAAGATCCTTGTATGAAAGACCTCTTTCTCCCAATGCAGCCAGCTGCAATTTTGGATTTTGATGGTATGTGCAGACACAGACAGAATGAGTCCCACCACTACCGGCAAGCACACAATATGATGGCCGTAATTTTGCAAATGTGGAAAATCCTATTTTGGGATTCTTTTCATCATTTTTATATAGTTCAAACATCTCTCTTAAATTCCCGAGGACCAATCGTTTTTGCACCTTCATTGCACCTTCAGCACTGATAACTTTCACGCAATCCTTTTGGCCAGGACACATACGACTAACCTCTTCTGACTCATAGAATCTTCTAACTATATCTTTGTGTTCTTCAGATATCACTTTTCCTTTGCTCATTAGTGGAATCTTCGGAAGGATTCCATGTTCTGATTTAAGTGAACGGCTTCTTTTCACCATGTATGTTGTAGTTTGAAAGAAACTAGCTGTTTTTTCAATTGTGTATGGTGAGAGTGTCAATATTTGTAGTTTGTGATGGTGACATTTGCTCTCCAGGAATGACTGTTTCAATTCATTCATTAATTTGTCTAGATGTTTTTCAGATTTAGTTTCAGGTTTTGAAGTATCACTTACCTCCTCGGTAATTTGAACACCATAACTGAGTTCTAGCCTCTCCTTCAGGTGTTTCTGAGCAGATGATAGCTTACCACGAGCCTTGCGCTTTTTCTGGCTTAATGACAGCCCTTCTGAAAAGAACAGAAAAAAAGGTTTCACACACCTGAATATTAGTAATTAAATATTAATTATAGTACCTTAAATGCTATATAATTGGCTATATAGTAGATCAAACAGACCTTGTAGTAAAGTATAAGTTATTATATTAATTTATTACTTACTTTTTTTAACTGGTGTTTGGTCCAGAAATGCTAGAACTGGTTCAACTGAAGTTGAAGGATTTTCCTTTATCAAGCAATCACTGTCATTGTCCAGATCTTGAATTGAAGAGATGTTACTCAAGCCACTGATAGTAGATGATTCATTTGAATCCTGCTCAGACTCGTTGTTTTCAGTGGTACTAAGTATAGTGGGGTTTTTCATTATCAGTGTCCAGCAGTTCACACACAACAATGAGTCTTTTTTCACTCTTCCAGCACATTTTTCAACAAGTACATCAGTCACTTTTCTAAGATTGATTGTTATGCGTTTCTTGTGTTTTTGAATAGGGTCCTGGCAGTATTTCAAGTGCCGAACCATTGTATTTTGATCTGTAAAGATATAGGATTTACAATTAGGTAATATATATTTTTTAGAAAATATATAGCTATACACACTTAATATTTTAGGCCTTGATAGTCTCTGAGGCTCATTAAAACACCATACCCACCAGCCACCCACAGTGCTGGCTGGAACTGTACTAACCTGTAGACAAGGAATTTTGCAACTATCTGTGTTGATTCTGCACTTAGACAAGTAGCAACATGTTTCAACAGGTTTGTTTAGGCTACATGTGAGCTTAGTCTTCCCCTTTCACTATTATAACTATTATTGCCAGTGTAGATTAGCAGTGAAATACAATTTTTATTAAATTCTTGGAGCTTGAGGTCAAATTGATAGCTAAGATATAAAAATTCCTTGAAATGACAAGCAATTTATAAATATGGTGTTCACTTATAAGTTAGTTACATGAAAAGTACCAACATAAACAAACTTTTTATGATTGTTTCTATTAGTCAAGAACTCTGACTTTGTTTTTTATATCTATAAAAAATGTAATTTTAATTTCTATAGGTCAAATTATGAGCTTAAGTGTGAAAAAATAGGTAGAATTGACGCACAACTTATGAATATGGTGTTCACTTATATGTTAGTTACATGAAAAATACTAACATAAACAAACTTTTTTTTGCTGATTCTAATAGCCAATGCCTATGCCTTCATTTTTTACATTTAAAAAAAAAATTCTCATTTGATACCCCAGAGGTCAAATCGTGACCTCAAATTTTGGTTACAGTGTAACTTTTTTATTTTCAACCTAGAGTTCTAAAACTTGCATATTTGGATTCCTTGTCGTTTTCTGATTCTAAATTATATACTTTTATATAATTATGACAATTATTACCCAAGTTATGGCTCGCCAAATGTTAGTAACCTCGCGAGTGACCTCAAATTGCCCGAGGTCATATCTCTTGAACCGTTGGTCGGATTGACCTTATAATTTCAGAAATGGATTCAGGGCTCACAAACTCCCTATAAGCCAAATTTCAGCAAAATATGAGAGATGAGGGTGTTAATTTCAATTTTTTTTGGTTGATCTGACAGAGAATGACCCATATATAGCATAAGTCAAATTTAGTTTCAATAAAATAGTAGCTATTCAGTGATTTCCAACTGGGGAAATGTGGAACTATTTTAAGTGGTATGCAAGAGGGTTTTAATAGGGTTTGCAGTTGATACTTTAATGATGATGTATTTAAAAGTAATATTAGTTGTAGATGAATTTCAAGGAGGAGACTATAGACACCAGTCGACCAGGGAAGTACGTACGAGGGGTAGGGGGTTAAGCAGGAGACTGGGAGTGCTGGAATGCCCATTTCTCGTCTCTCTACTCCCCTTAGCTGATCTCTTTCCTTGTCTCATCTATTCTGTGAGTAGTTCAGCATGTTCTCAAACACACATTTCTCTCCCTATTCCTCACTCCACATATCTGTATCTTACACACTACAGTTAAAAAAAAAAAACTAAATGTCATTGACTTCAAGAGCCTTGCAGTCTCCAGGGGAGGGGGCCATAAATGTCCCCACTTCTGCCTCTCCCATTGCTGATATTGGGAATGCAGAGCCCGGTAGTGAGGCTGGTTCTGCTACTGCCCTTTCAAAATGCCCTGGGCCTCTGCCTGATTCACTTTTCATAAACTTCTGCAACATTTGTGGCTTTTCCTCAAATTTCTAATCTGGTGAACACCACCTCTCCTCTTCTAAACCTCACCTTCTCTTCCTCACTGGAACTCGGGTGTCTGGTACGACTGACAGCAACCCCTTTTCGTACCCTCCTACTTTTTCTATGCTCGATTTCATTCCAAAGTTGGATGTTGTGTATATGTATGCAATGACCTAACTCACTCTTGTATTCCCGAACTTGAATCCTCCGAATCCTACACCCTCTGGCTATGGCATACATACTAATCTCAAACTAAATACATCTGTGCTGTCTATCTCTTAATTCTACTGACTATCCACTTCTGAAGTGAAATACATGATTTTGCTGAAATCTCCATTTTAGATATCAATGTTCACCACCACCTTTGGCTTTCCTCCCATTTCACTGACATCCCTGTCTTACTAGCTTACAATTTCTCTATCCTGAATGACCAAGAGCAAATTGTACAGCACCCTACTCATATCCCCAATTGTCTTGGAGGTAGGCCCAATATTCTGGATTTATTTCTCACGACTCATCCTCCTTACTCTGCCAAACTTTTTTCTCCATTGTGCTCCTTCAACCAAAATCTTATCTGTTTCCTGTCCTATCGCTCCAGTTGGGCCTTTGGATCCTCCCAAGAGGAGGCGCCTTTAGCACTTGGTGCTGCTAATTGGGAGACCCTCAGGCAGTACTACTACAATTTCCCATGGAATGATTACTACTTCCGTGGCCGGGTCTCCTCCGAGTGCACTGAGCGCATGAAGGAAGTAATTCTCTCGGGGCATGGAGGCGGGCGTACATTCCATATTCTATTCCTACTACTAATGCAAAAAAGCCTTGGTTTAACTTTGCTTGTTCTAATGCCATCCGCAAGAGAGAAATGTCTTTCAGAAGGTGCCGTCGCCATCCATCTCCTGACTGTGTGTGTGTGTGTGTCGGGGGGTGGGGTGCTCAATCCACACAGCTCAACTTGACCTGGTGGAATCGAAGGCCTTTTTCTTCTCTTCAGTCCCCCGCCTCTTAACTGACTGTCTTCAATGCATCACTCCTGCATTACTATCGCTATTATTCTGCACTCTCTTAGTGCATGCCTCCTCCTTTAAGGAGATCTTGCAGTACCACTCTCGACACATTTTCATCACTGCCGGCAGTGACCCACACGAAGAGAAAGAGAGGAGCTTCTGTTTGTGCGTGATAGCTTTGCACATAAGTATAAGCATTGAGAGTTTGACCTTTTCTTCTCTCTTAATCCTTTTGAGCTATCCTGGAGTGGTCCATGGGGTCTTTGTTGGCCCGATAATTCGGTAATTAGAGCTGTAAATATTTTGTATAAAAGCAAAACCATGTTCGAGGTTTTTGTGACGATACCAAGTTGTAGTTGATATATGATCAGTACAAATACAGGGTGTTTCTAAAGTAACCATCTATTTTGGTGAAATAGGGGGATTTTAAACAATTGTTATATTGGCATAATGGTATGTGCATTGTTATACAAAATTCATGTATTTATAATATTTCAATTGCTTTACACGATTTTTTGTTAATTATTTTATTTTATTTTTAGACCCATATCATTGATGATGAATGTGCAAGAACGGGTTTATGTAGTAACATGCAGGATAAAAGGCATGAAGTGCAATGAAATTAGAGAAAAGTTTGAGAAGGTTTCGTAAAACAGGCCCTAGAGACCAGGCTATTCGCGAATTAGTCAACAAATTTATGAGGACTGGATCTGTGCATGACGAGCGTAGATCTGGACGGCCAAGAAGGTCTCACGAAAGAATCGAATCTGTTCAAGAAGCATTCGAAGAGGATCCACAATTATCGATTCGGAGGGCATCCCACAGATTAGAAATTCCACAAACAACGGTTTACAGAATTCTACGTTATGATTTAAAGAAAAAGCCATACCACATTCAAGTGTTCCACAACTTACAAGAAGATTATCCACGAAGAGCAACAATGTGTGCAGAGCTTACAAATATATATATATATTTTCATGTTTTAAAGGTGTTTTTTTTATAATTCATATTATTTCGCAAAATAGATGGTTACTTTAGAAACACCCTGTACTATATTATGATGTTAGTACTATCTAGTATATGATCTTTGTGTGCATTGCATAATTGTAAAACTAGTTTTTCTGTGCTCCTCTTTCCTATAAAATTTTCTTGGCTACTTTTCGGGGTCGAGGTACTACTTCCAACCATTTTCTGTAGGGTACCTGCTAGAATAATTAAAAAATGCACTAGTTTAATAACAGGACCCCCCCCCCCCCCCCTCCTCGATTGCATTGAAAGGTCTCTGAGGTTCCCTCTTGTACTTACTTCTAATGCAAAGGTTAATCAGTATTCTCAATCTTTCATTTACTCAACCGGTCAATTCTGAAAGAACCTCCCTTAATCCATCATTTGCCCTGTTTATGGCTTCCAATCTTTCAAATGCTGTGTGTCCAGGCACCTCGAAAACTTGGGAACTTTATTTTGACTACTGTTGTGTGTGTGTGTTGGAGGGGTGGCTGCGTTTTTGTGGGCATTCGCCCTTAGCCGCCGCCGCCTCTTGCATATATAAAACCTTGGTTTTGCTTCCGCCTAAATTGTTCATTCTGACGAAGGTCAAACTTGTCACTCCACCTTAGACCTACAGTGTAACGTGCAATCCGAACCACGCCTGACCAGCAGCCCAGCGTCTTAACCACTAGGTTACCCAAGGTACCCATTTGTCTACCAACCAATTTTTTTTATTGTGTGGAAGGATGAACAACTGGGTTTTGCTCGACGCCATCGGCTGCAGAGGCCGATGGATTCGTAGTCAGCTACGCTCAGCACTACATCACCACCACCCTTTTCTTAAATTCTGAAAAGAATGTGTAGTGAGGAACAGAGGGAAAAGCGTGTGTTTGAGAACATGTTGAACTTCTCACAAGGTAGATGAGACACGGAAAAAGATTAGCTAAGGAGGACAATGACAGGAGAAACGGGAGTTCCAGCATTCCCTGTCTCTTGCCTCATGTTCCACCCGGAATACTTCCCTAGTCGATTGGTGTCTAAATCTCCTCCTCTAGAGGAGGAATATACAATATATATATATATATATATATATTTTTTTTTTTTTAATTTCTTAATTCAGAAAAGTAGTAAACTCAGTAAGTTCTGCTCATGGGGCAAGGCCTAGCTTAGAAATTTAGAGCACAGACGCTGGCGCGCTGCATATGACATGACATATGCTAACATACTAATGTGCTCTGATTATGGTACTTTTTCCTAAGATATTTAGGTCTAAGCCTGGCACTCTTGATCTCGGAACGAAGCTCTGCCTAAAAAAAAAAAAACGATATCATAATCAGCTGATTTTTTTTCTATTTGTCAGTGGATTTGATAGGCTTATGTCTCAAGAAATTGATATCGTATCAATAATTTGAGTTTGATAAATGAAATAGGGCCAAGTAAATCGGTACTCATCTATCTCATTTTCATAGATTTAACAAATTAAGTTTGGCAGGTTTGCTATAGCTGAAGAGTTACTATTTACGTCAGCCAGACTCCTTACTGAGCGGACGGATTCCCTGGGCGCTCTGATATTGTTTCTACTTTTGGATATTGCCGATAAATTTACTGTTGGAAAGTTCTGAATTTTATATACTTGCGTTTATATTCACATTGTTATAGTTAAGTAACTGAATATTTGTGGTTTTTAGTGATTTGGAAGTTTTCATAGCGTGCCGGCTTAGTTTAATTTAAATTTGTAACGGTTATAAACGTTAACTACTTTAACTTGCGCGATGCCGTCGCAGAAAGCGTCGTGTGCTAGGTGCGGGGTTAATACTGATTTTAAAGATTACAATGGCGGTCCTATGGCGATTACCGAGAGATCGGTTTGTTTCTTTTGTGAGTTAAGTGAAGAGATAGTTGATTTAAAACGTAGTGTACGCGAGGTGACGAGAGGACTTGCAACGCTTGATGAGGGTAGGGGTAGGCTTACAGTTGACGAAGGCCAAACCTATACTAACGTTGAAGGGTGAGGTGAGGAACCTAGTTTCTAGTATAGGTAGCTTATCGGGAAGGTTAGACAGAGTTGAGGAAGGGCTTAAGGTAGGCCCGAGATTAGTAGACGGGGAGGGATTTAGAGTAGTTAAGGGTGGAGCTAGGCCACGTACGTTAGGTGATAGGAATCCTCCCCCCTTCTCGAGGTTTCGAACCCTTTCGCCCAGTTGGATAGGGTCATAGGGATGAGGAGGAGGAAACGATTTTAATTGGGGACTCCTTAGTGCGTCATATGGATAAGGAGTTCGTTGAACGGAATCCAACCAAGAGGAGGAGGGTCTGTCTATCATGGGCCAGGGTTGACAGAATTAGAGACGAAGAAGATAGGATTGATGTTGCCTCCCGTCACTCGATGTTGGTGACGATGGTTGGGGGCAACGACTCGTATAGGCCCGATACGAGAGTACCTGACCTTTTGGAGAGATACAGAGGGTTAATTAGGTCCCTGAAGGCAAGGTCAGATAGGTCTTTAGTTCTAGGTATTACCCCTAGGCACGGTTTAGGTCTTAGGATTACGTCAAAAACAATATTTTTTAATACTAAGCTAGAAGAGATTTGTGCTGAGGAAAATGTACCCTTCGTAAAGCTGTGGTCAGAATTTAGTGATCCTAGCCTTTTTATAAAAGATGGGTGCATTTTAATGAAATAGGGAATGCTAGGCTAGGCTAGGTTAATCGATGAGAACGTTTGAGGCTGTAGGGAGGCAGCATCTTGGGTTAAGGGATACTCTCTGTCTTTATACCCCCCATTTAAAGAGATTTCTCGGCTGAGCAGTGCCCCCATAGCAGTGATGTATGAAAGCCTCATTATGTTCATTTGCCTCATAGACACCTTTAAATGGGAGACCCTGAATGGGTGTACATTCAAATACTCTATACAGTCTTTACAGTCCCACCTACTCCTTTTATCTTAATTGTAGAGCTTGTATTATATTATTCATGTTATAGTTATATAGCTATATACATAGTGAACCGTAGACAACCTGATCCTTCAGGTCTGCAAAACTATTGTAGGGTACTGAAAATATTAGTAGTAGATCCATGTAAAACTTCTTGTGATGAGATAACCATATGATGTTTAAAATTAGTACAGTAGTGGTATTGATGAATGATCTACAAGATCCAAAGTTTTGAAGTTAATGTACAGCTAGTAGACGTGTGACAATCTGCAATTTGCAGAGATCAACTGTATCTTAATTTTGCATATAACTGTATTTATGGTTTGTTTATATTAACAGTGGAGCCACCCAGATGGGCCGAAGGGCCCCTAATGCCCACTATAAAATTTTTACCATGTTACTATAGGTCGAAGTCCCCTTTAAACGTTGTGGGTCCGGGAAACGCCGGCCAGACGTGAAAAATAGTTTAAAACGCCGACCCGTGGTAAAAAATAATTTAGTCTTTTATTGCAACGCGCCTAGTATTAGAAATAAATTGAACGAATTTAAGGCGATAATTTATTCCGGGAACTACGATATAGTTGCTATAACCGAAACGTGGTTAAATATCGTAACTCGGGACTTGGTGGGGGAACTTGATATAGTTGGTTTTAAACTTTCTACTAATGATAGGTTACACAGGATTGGTGGCGGCGTTTTGTTGTACATTCGTAATTCCCTTAGGGCTATCGAGGTTAAGATAGATTTTCCGGCAGCAATTAATGCGATATGCGTTGAAGCTAGGGCGCGTAGTATTAGCTTTAATTTCGTTGTTGTTTATAGACCTTCCGTTCAACCCCTCGATACCGATACTAGATTTTACACACTTCTTGGTAACTTTATTAATAATCGAGATAGTATAGTTGTCGGAGACTTTAACTGCCCTAACGTTAATTACGAGACTTTTACTACCCTAACGTTAATTACGAGACTTACTACCCTAACGTTAATTACGAGACTTACTACCCTAACGTTAATTACGAGACTTTTACTACCTAACGTTAATTACGAGACTTTTACTGGTAATGATGAGGGTTTGAGACTGATTGACTTCATGGAAGAATTTTTTATGACAGATGGTTACCGAACCAACGCGGGGTGACAATATTTTAGACGTGCTGATGACGAACGACGAAAATATAGTCGAAGGTTTAGAAGTAGGTGAGAGTGGGATGTAGTGATCACCAAATTATTAGGTTTAAGCTATTGATAGAAAACAATACGGATAGTAACGTAATAGAAGTCCCTTATTTTCGTTGGGCTAATTTTGATAGTTTTGCGGACAGGATGAGAGTAGTGAAATGGGATAATTTATTTATGGGTAATGACGCAAATTTTCATTGGGAGGCATTTAATATCGAAAGAGTTTATTCCGCGTAGGCCCAAGCGCGCTAGAAATCATGGTAGGCCCAAGTGGTGGACTAGGGAAATAGGAGAGTTCATAAACGAGCGTAACAGAGCGTATAGACTTAATAAGCGCAATGGCACGGTAGCTAACTTCAATATATATATATATATATCGAGCTCAGACGTCAGGTTAAAAGATCTGTTAGGAATGCTAAGCGTAATTTTGAGGTACTTGTAGCTGCGGATAGTAAGCATAACCCGTAAAAGTTTTTTTACTACGACAATAATCGTAAGCCGATTAAAGATAACATAGGCCCTCTAGTGGACGACGCTAACGGCGATTTGGCTGCCGATGCCGATGCTCAGGCGATGGCGGGTATTTTTAACAACTTTTTTGCGTCAGTTTTTACCATAGAAGACGTAAATAATGTCCCCGACGTGGACGATATCGTTCCATTTAGTAGCGAGGCTATTTTGAATGAAATAACTGTTTACGAGGGTGAGATTGCTCATTATATCGATAAGCTAAAAGTTAGCAAGGCTCCAGGCCCTGACGCGATTTATCCTAGACATTTGAAAGACATTATCGTAGGCCCATTAACAAAAATTTGTAATAAGTCATTGGAAGCGGGGATTATTCCTGAAGACTTCAAATTAGCTAACGTTACGCCCATTTTTAAAAAAAGGCGACCGCACAGTACCTAGTGTTGGTTTACGTCGTCGTCGTCGGCCTAGGCAAGCTACGGCTTGGGACCGTAGCGCATCTATCCGGTATAGGTTAACCTGGATGATGTAGCCATAAGCACTGCCGCTAGTTAAGTGCCAACCAGTGATTATCTCACTAGCCGTATTGAGTCCGTTAGGCGAAACTGCGACAGTACCAAAGGTGGAAAATATAACCTTTGGTTTTCTATTATTTATTTGTAAAATGGACATGGTATTAGATTAAAATAAATATTTGAATATAAATAATTAACTGACAATTGTGATATATAATTAATTATGTTTACATACAATAAAATAATATAGTATACATAAAATTAGTATTAATGTGGTTCACAATTGAATTATAATGGGGTAACTAATTTAAAATGAATTTATACTATTCCGAAATTCAAGACGGTAAAATTAACATTTACTTGAAACTAAAATAAGAGTATTCACTACACACTCCCCCACCAGAGAGGAAGTTCAAAGAGTTCCGAACGACACAGATTTCCGCTGACCTTTTTGGTAGCTACATGTACCTCACTTAAGGTTGATTCCAAAAACGCAGGCTTAAGACGATCGATAGAAACCTTGTCGACCTTGGAACCGCGCTGGATGAGAAATGATTTGCGCGTACGTCGGAGAACTTCATAGGGCCCGTCATATGGACATTGGAGAGGCCGTTTTGGGACAGGTACACGAACGAAAACGTGGGTGCAAGACTGGAGGGCTGGGGAAACAAAGATGTTCTGTTGGCTAGTCAATCGAGGGGGAACAGGCTGAAGGGACTGCATGTGAGAGGAAAGTGTTTGAGCGAATTCCGTAGGATCACATGACTTATCCCCTGCAGTGAAGTAGCCACCTGGTAGCCGCAGTGTTGTTCCATAGACTAGTTCAGCCGCTGTAGTCTTCAGATCACTCTTAAATGCAGAGCGAATACCAAGCAACACGAGTGGAAGCTTATCCATCCAATGGGAGTCTTCGTGACACATAAGGGATGACTTCAGCTGGCGATGGAAGCGTTCGACGAGGCCGTTAGCTTGCGGATGATACGCACAGGTATGCGCATGTACTGTACCCAACAAGCTGGTAAACTTCTTCCAAAGCGAAGACTCAAATTGGCGACCTTGGTCAGTGATGACTTTTGTCGGCAATCCAAATCTTGATACCCATCCATGAAGAAAGGCTCTTGCAACAGTGTCCGCTTGGATATCAGGAAGTGGGATGGCTTCAGGCCATCTGGAAAAGCGGTCGAGACAGGTGAGCAGATAACGTTGGCCTTGAATCACTGGAAGAGGGCCAACAATGTCTACATGAATTACCTCAAATCGCTGGGATGGGGGCGGAAATGCGTCAAAGGGGGACCTGGTGTGCCTTTGGACTTTGGCACGCTGGCAGGCAAGGCACGTTTTGGTCCAATGTTTGACATCCTTCCGCATCGAGGGCCAAACAAAGCGAGAGGTAACCAGGTGTTGCGAAGCACGGATACCAGGATGGGAGGGCTTATGAAGATCCGTGAAGACTGCTTTCTGTGACATGGAGGGACATAAGGGCGAATAGCAGCTGTTGATACGTCGCAATAGAGGGGCACAGACAATCCTGGCATACTCATTTTCTTGAGGGAAAGTGAGTGAGTGGAGTCTTCTCTGAGCAGGTCTTGTAGTTCCGTATCCTTATCTTGATCCTGTGCAATAGCATTCCACAGTGTAGAGCTGAGGGTAACAGAAGTAATCTCTATTCTTGAAAGTGCATCCGCTGGAGTGTTCAAGACACCTTTGATGTGGCGGATATCTGTGGTAAATTGCGAGATATAATCGAGTTGCCTGATGACTCTGGGAGAGTGGTTACAGCTGTTTTTATTGAAGACAGTGACCAAAGGTTTGTGGTCGGTAAAAACACAAAACTCTCGGCCTTCAAGGAAATGTTGAAAATGCTTCACGTTTAAGTAAATAGCAAGAAGTTCACGTCCGAAAGCACTATAACGCGCGATTTGGGCTGGCTGCAGCTTTTTCGAGTAAAACGCGATGGGTGCTTGTTGACCGTTAATGGTTTGTTCCAACACTCCACCGATCGCAACATCTGATGCATCGACCGTCAGAGTTAGGGGGGCATCACTGATAGGAAATGACAGAGACAATGCACTATTGATAGCATTTTTGGCATTGTCGAACGCCTGTAAACTATCGCTACACCATACAATTTCGTTACCTTGCGTTTGTGTGTGATCATAGCGTGTAGAGGAGCAAGAACACTGGCACAGTTTTTAATGAACTTGTGGTAATAATTTACCAAACCTAGAAACCGACGTAACTCACGCTGATTATTTGGCATAGGGTAATTTTTTATCACTTCACACTTGTCCTGAAGGGGGGTAATTCCGTGCTGCGAAATCGTGTGACCAAGAAATTCCAAGGTTGGCTGTGCAAACACACACTTAGATGCATTAATAGTAACACCGTATTGTTCTAAGCGTTGAAAGAGGAGTGAAAGATGTTCCTTATGTTCCTCTTCCGTTGAGCTGGCCACAAGCAAATCATCGATGTAGGCATAAACAAAGTCTAAGCCTCTGGTGACCTCATCTATAAACCTCTGAAAGGTTTGCGCAGCATTCCGTAGCCCGAACGGCATCTTCAAAATTCGAATAACCCAAATGGTGTACAAACTGCAGTCTTGGGAATATCCGAAGGCTCTACGGGAATGTGGTGGAAAGCCTTAACGAGATCTATTTTACTGAAGATAGATTTGCCGTGGAGAAGAGAAGTAAAGTCTTGGACATTTGGTACCGGATATCGGTCCGGGATGGTTGTCGAATTCAAAAACCGGTAATCCCCACATGGTCTCCAGTCTCCTGACTTCTTCTGGACCAGGTGTAGGGGAGAGGACCAACTGCTTTTGGAAGGTCTTATTATCCCAAGATCTATCATAAGCTGGAATTCCGATTTGGCAGCTTTCAGTTTGTCCGGGGCAAGACGTCTGGGTTTTGCAAACACAGGGGGACCTTTTGTTGTAATGTGATGGGTAATGGTGTGCTTAATGGTATCACCCATCTGCATCGGTTGAAGAATTCCTGGATATCGCTGGAAAAGGCACTGGTACATGGAATTAGGGGGAACGAGGGAAAGTGCAGAGTTCGAGGCGTCCGGAAGGGCAACCTGTTTGGCAAGAACAGAAAGCAGTGTGGCCTGGTCGCATAAGCGTCGCTTGTCAAGATCCACCAGGAGTTTGAAATGCTGGAGGAAGTCAGCGCCGATTATGGGATGCTGCACTTGAGCACAGATGAAAATCCACTTGAAGGATCGGTGAAGGCCCAAGTTTAGTTCACGCGACTGAGTACCGTACGTGGGTATGCGTGAACCGTTAGCAGCGTATAGAGGCGGAGATTCCGAGTGTATGACCAGATTTTTGAGGGAATACACTGACTGACGCTCCGGTATCAACCAAGAAATTGACACCAGAGTTCCTGTCCTTTATGAATAACAGGTTGGCAGTGCGAGTACTAGACGCCATTAGGACTCGCTGCTGGGGTTTTCCGACGAAAAATTGCAAGGGGAGATGCACTTCCTAGCCTTCTTTCCAAATTTCGAGTGGTAGAAGCAGATCTTCCCGGAACTCGAACGATGCCTCTTCGTAAATCTTGACCGAGAATGGCTTCTTTGCCGTTGATTTTGTAGCAGAGAACAAACGTGGTTGAGTTGTTGACTTAACTCTTCACTTTCAACTCCAGTTCCGATTGTGTGTTCACGTTGTTGACCGGAGCTGTGTCAATCTCCACTACTTTGTCGGCAGTTTCTGCTAGTTTATCAACTGGAGTAGCAGGATCCATAGTGGCCAAGACACGCTGAGCTGATGGAGGAAGTTTCTGCAAGAACAACTGTCTAAAGATGTCCTTATCGAAGGTTTGTGCGCGTTCGCCTAGAGCGCACTGCATAGCCCTCAGCATTTGAGTGGGCTTACGGTCTCCAAGTTCTTCTTTTGAGATTAACTGATGTAGTTTCTCACGCTCGGAGACAGTGGTGCGGCACAGGATGGCAGACTTCAGATCGTTGTACGGGTCCTCACTCGTGGAAGTAGATACGATGACGTCACGGACTTCAGAGATGATGCTCGCTGGTAGAGAGGACAAAACATGATCGTATTTCGTCCTGCTAGCGGTGATCCTTCCCAAGTTGAATTGTGATTCCACTTGGTGGAACCAAATAAATGGATCACCCGGCCAGAAGACGGGGAGCTTTACGCTCAAGTGGGAGATGGCACCAGCGTCGTCAGGCATCTTCTCCTATGCTTGCTGACGTACAAGCAAGACGACAAGTTCCCAACGAAGGAGTGGAGGTTGAGACGAGCGCAGGCACAGAGCGCACGGGCAGGGGTGAGGGGCAGAGGGCACGAGCGACATTACAGTCTGGTCCTAGTCGCTCGGGTGAAGGGGGTGATGGGCACGAACGACGTTACAGTCTAGTCCTAGTCGCTCGGGTGAAGGGGGTGATGGGCACGAACGACATTACAGTCTAGTCCTAGTCGTTCGGGTAGAAGGGGTAATCCAGCTCCGGGGTCACCAATTGTTGGTTTACGTCGTCGTCGTCGGCCTAGGCAAGCTACGGCTTGGGACCGTAGCGCATCTATCCGGTATAGGTTAACCTGGATGATGTAGCCATAAGCACTGCCGCTAGTTAAGTGCCAACCAGTGATTATCTCACTAGCCGTATTGAGTCCGTTAGGCGAAACTGCGACAGTACCAAAGGTGGAAAATATAACCTTTGGTTTTCTATTATTTATTTGTAAAATGGACATGGTATTAGATTAAAATAAATATTTGAATATAAATAATTAACTGACAATTGTGATATATAATTAATTATGTTTACATACAATAAAATAATATAGTATACATAAAATTAGTATTAATGTGGTTCACAATTGAATTATAATGGGGTAACTAATTTAAAATGAATTTATACTATTCCGAAATTCAAGACGGTAAAATTAACATTTAACTTGAAACTAAAATAAGAGTATTCACTACACTAGCAATTATAGGCCTATTAGCTTAACGTCAATTGTCGGTAAACTTTTGGAATCCGTAGTTAGGGATCGTATCGTCGATCACTTAGAAAGTCGAGATTTGATTAATAGTAGTCAGCATGGGTTTCGACGCAATAAATCTTGTTTAACTAATTTGTTAGAGTTTTATAACGAAATAGTGCTCGCATTCGATAGGCATAGAGCGGCGGACGTTATTTATTTAGACTTTAAAAAAGCGTTCGATACAGTTCCGCATAAAAGATTAATTGCGAAGGTTAAAGCGCACGGTATACGCGGTCAGGTAGCTAACTGGTTAGAGGAATGGCTTCGTGCCAGGAAACAGAGGGTCGTTGTTGTTGTTGTTGTTGTTTAGCCGATCAGCCCACCCTGATCGAGCAAGCCGGCGGCACGCAGGTAACCGATCGCCCTCCGGAGTGGACCAGAGGTTCAGCGCACTAGTGATGTGTTGTGTTCGTTGTTGTGCTAGAGCGGTACAGTCTCTCATAATGTGTTCAATTGTTTGTGGTGTGTCGTGGCACAGGTGGCAGGTGTCGTCTATGGAGTTGTCTAGTCTGTGTTTATACGTTAGTAAGTTGGGGTGATGTCCACATCGGAATCGTGCTAAGTTAATTCGATCCGATCTGCTCAGGCTGATCTCTGACCTGTTAATGGGTAGCGGCTTCGCACCTAGGACCGCATTCGGACCGAGTCGTGTCAGTGCTTTGTGGGTTAGGTATGTGTGTGTGTGTTTTCTGTACTGTGTGATGTCTGTGGGGCGTGGTATGGAATGGAGTATTTGGTTATAATGTCTCTCTGGTGTTACCTTAATGGTGCGAGGTGTCGGTGCGTGATTGTACATGTAGTGGCAAGGGTGTTGTGGGTTAGTTGTCGCTGCTGCCATGAATTGTGTTCCCCTCATGTCTAAATGTTCCCTAACTTTCAGTATTTTTGTTTGTGTGTGCAGGTGTTCTATTGGTGTTGTTTGAGCGCATCCTGTAATGATACGAAGTGCGTTGTTTTGTATTGTCTGTAAGGTGTTTATGTGTGTGTTTGAGATAATGGGTGCCCAGCATGGGCTAGCATAGTCCATAACTGAGCGAATATATTGTTTGTATATGAGTGATGTTGTTTCCTGCTGGTGTCCAAAGTTTGTGCCTGTAAGTACCCTAAGCGTGTTAAGTCTTGACGTACATTTGTTTTTAATATCCTGAATGTGGTTTGCAAAAGATAATGATGTGTTGTGTGTGACCCCAAGTATTTTGGTCCTGTGAGTGTGTGGAATGTTGATGTTGTTTAGTGTAAGCTGTGGAATTACCTGGTGTTCTTTTGTGTTGCTTGTAAGCAAGGTGATGGTTGATTTTGTGGGCGCTACTTTGAGTCTATTGTGTGTGAGCCAGTCTTGTATACTGTTTATGTATGTTTGTAGGTTATTTGTAGCTGTGTCGATGTTGTTGTGGGTGGATGTTAGAGTGATGTCATCTGCATATGATGATGATGTAAGCTTGTTATCTATGGGTGTTGGAATGTCATGCATGTATAAGTTGAAGAGAACAAGCTCTGTTCTCTCTGGTGAGAGAACAGACCCTTGAGGGACCCCATTCGGAAAAAGCTTGTTTTTGGATGACTTGCCATTAAATGTGACATGTGAGTATCTTCCTGAAAGATAGTTGATCAGCCACCTTTTGGTGTTATTGTGCAGGTTTGTGTTGAGTATTTTGTTTATGAGAGGGAAGCGTGGGATAGCACCAAATGCTTTACTAATGTCTATTGTTGCTAATAGTGTACGTTGAGCTGGTCGTCTGGAGTTGATGCCATCCATGATGTGGTGCGTGAGGTTAGTGAGTAATGTCGTGGTTCAGTGGTGAGGTATGAATCCATGTTGAGTAGGCGATAGTGGAATGTGTAGGTTGGTGATTTGTAAGATTAGTCTTTCTGTTACTTTGGAAGGTGTGCATAGTAAAGTAATGGGTCTATAGGAAGCTGGTTCTGTTGGATTTTTGTTTGGTTTGAGTAGTGTAATAATTTTACCTTGTTTCCATATGTCAGGAATAATACAGTGTTGGTATGAATATGTGCTGATATTTGTGAGAGCTAGTATTCCTTGTGGGCCAAAGTGTTTAAGGTGTATGTTAGATATGTTGTCTGGTCCAGTAGCCTTCGAATTCTTAATGTTTTTGATGATCTTGGTGGTCTGGTCTGTATTGAAGGGTGTAATGTTTGTGTCGAGTCTGTAGGTTTTCTTGTGTCTGGCTGTTTGTCTGTCTGCATGTTTCTGGTTGTTGTCTCTGTTTAAGTGACTTATCTTTGCGTAGTGATTAACTAGAATGTTAGCTTGTTGTGTGTATGTTGGGATATTATTTTGGCTGCGACAGATAGCCGCGTGTGAGGTGTGAGTGCCGCTGTTAGAGTGGGTAATGCCGTTTATAGTCTTGTATAGCCTGGATGTATCTGTGGAGTGGTTTAATGTTGTTATGAATTCCCTGAATGTTTCTGTTTGTTTTTCTTTGAGTTTGTTGTTTATTTCTGTGTTGAGCTGTTGTATCTGCTGTTTTATGGCTTCTGTGTGTGGGGTTTGTGTGTTATATTTGAGGTTGTTACGTTGCCTTATAAGGTGGGCTATTTCTCTAGTGTAATTTGGGTTGTATTTCCTAATGTTGCCCTTCGGTATGTATTTGTTTGCATTACTGATGATCTGATTAAATGTCTTGAGTGTTGTAATGATGTTTATGATGGGTGTGCTGTTTAATGTGGTGAATTGTTCCTCAGTCTGTATTTTGAACTGTTCCCAATCAGCTTTCTTGTAATTTCTGTAGGTGTGCCTAAGGCTGTTGGGGCAGAGTGTAGAATGTGTTGTAATGATGAAGGGCAGGTGGTCTGATGACAGTTGTTTTTCTGTTCAACAGAGGGTCGTTGTTAATGGTAGTGAATCAGGGTGGCTGGATGTAGGTAGCGATGTCCCTCAGGGTTCAGTGTTAGGCCCATTACTATTCGTAATCTACATTAACGACATAGATGGAGGCTTGACCAGTAACGTGTCAAAATTCGCGGACGATACTAAAATAGGCGGTAAAGTTCTTAACGTGGACGATAGAAATAGGCTCCAAGACGATGTAAATAGGATTATGGAGTGGACGGATAAGTGGCAGATGCAATTTAACGTAGACAAATGTAAAGTTTTGCATATAGGTTCTCGTAACAATAATTACACGATGGACGATAGACAGTTAGCGAGCGTTGACGAGGAAGTAGATTTAGGTGTACGCGTATCTAAGGATTTAAAAGTTAGGAACCAGCGCCTGGAGTCTGCGCAAAAGCTAATAGGATGCTAGGCTTCATACGCGTAACTTCGAATTTAAATCGAAGAATATTATATTGCCCCTTTACAAGTCCCTAGTGAGGCCTCACTTGGAATATGCCGTTCAGTTTTGGTGCCCGTATTTGCGTGAGGATATTGATAGGTTGGAAAGGGTTCAGCGACGCGCCACGAAACTAATTCCGTCGCTACGCAACAAGTCTTACGAAGAGAGGATTAAAGAGTTATACTTGCATTCACTCGAAACTAGATTATTAAGGAGGCAGTTTATTCAAGTTTTCAAAATTGTTAATAAAATCGATAACGTAAATTTTGACATTGTTCATTTTTGATAATAGCAATACTCGTAATAACGGATTTAAATTATGTGACAGACGTTTCATTACTAACATCGCTGAAAGCTTTTTTACGTTTAAAGTAATTGATAAGTGGAATAATCTTCCCGCGTCCGTCGTGAACTCTACCAGCGTTAGTATTTTTAAAAACCGTTTAGATAGGCATTTTAAAAATATTAACGTCGTTTAAAATAATAAAACAATTAGCAGCAGGAGCTCTGGGGGTGGTAGTCGAGGTTTGAGTCTGTTGTCGATTGATGCCAGTTTGTGACATGCCAGCGTTAAATTTATATTAAAAAAAAAAGACTAACACGAACTTAGATGTAGCTCGTAGCGTAAACTAACCCACTTTTTGTTATACTCTTCATACTTTTTTCTTTTCTCATCCTCTCTTTACTCGCATGTCTGTAGTTTGCATGGTATGACTGTTTCTTTGAGCTAAGACTGTTTGTATGGTTTGTCAGCGTTCTTATTTTACTACTTTTCATCTTTCACCCCTTTCCTATTCTCTTCGACTATTTTTTCCGACTTGTCGGCAATGGCTGGCGGATGATGATGGTGAGTCTTTCTCTCCCTTTTTCTGAATGAACGTTAACCCACGAATGATAGATTTTGCTACTTACTTAACCCCTTATTCTCTTTTTTTTAACTCTGTTCTCTTCTTTTAACCCCCCTACTCTCTTCTCTCTCTCGGGCGAACCTTAGAGTGGATCTTAGGGTCTTTGTTAGTCTTACCTTCCGTAGATGTGTAGAATATGTTTCCTCAAATTCGACGAGTTCGTAAATGCAGAACACTCGCGGTACTTTGGGAGCGTGCACAAATTTCAAATTTGCTCTGTACTCTCGCTCTCTTTTACTTTAAATTTAAAGAACCTGCTTAATTTGGGCCACATATTCAGTTATTTTATCGATGATTTAGCTTTACTGGCCATTGTGATGATAAAACAGTAAATTTAAATAGTGAAATTAAAGAAAAATAACAACACACTGATAGACACGTTTTATGTGACACACTAAATGGCACCACTCGCATGCGTGCCTAAGTCCTAACCGACCAGTCAGCAAGCGCATTCCATCTACCAGACAGATAAGCTAATAAGGAACAACGGCACAAAGTGGATACGACCCATGTTAGTTGATGCACTATGATTACAGAAAAGAATGTCAAGTGGTCCGAGATGGCAACAATGAAAAGTTACTCAGCAACGCCCTTAAGAAAAGTAACGGAATTAAAGTAACTTTTACGATGAAGTACTTACTCAAAAAGTTAATCTTACGAGTAAAAACTACTAAAAATGTTACTCAAAAATTGTAACAAATTGCATTTATTCTGTTATTTTACGGCTTTAGACTAGTGTGCGTCGGATTAATAGGTGTAGAATAGGGTGGCCCTTAGCTATATAGTGAAAAATCAAAACTCGTAAATTAAACCATCTAACCCCTCCAATTTATGCCATTTGTGGAGACAGCACACTGTGCAAAATATCTTTGAAATCGGATAATATTATGAGGTGGCCCTCAGGTCGTGAATTTTCCATATGTATTCAATTTAGTGCACGGATATCCTACAAGGGCTAACTTTGGTTGATGTCACCATAAACTGCCTTCCATATGTGTCCGCTGACGTTATGCTGTCTTCCGTAATCTAAACCAACTTTCTGTAAACGAATGTAAACAAATAATGTATAAAATGTATAATTAACACAGTGGAAGGGTATCACAATTCAGAGGTATTGTACCATGTTTTATTGCTTGACCAATTCATTAGCAAATTTAAATTCAATAACGTGTACAAAACTGTACATGTATTGTATGAAAGAATATAGAATAGATGCGTGCAACACATTTTTGTTTATTTTTCATATATGAAATTTGTTAAAAATAAATTTATCTCATGTCTACTCTCAAATAGGAAATATTGACTGACAAATATTGAAAAATTTGACAAAAAGAACAATCATGGACTACTACTTTTGGCCATGATTGCCTTTTTCGTACAATCCGAAAACTGTCGTCGATGTTCGCTTACGACTTGGAGGAGGAATTGGAGTTGTTCCTCCTCTCTTGTTAAGCAAGTCCAGAAGACATGATGTTGCTCTGGCCCTTTTCGGAGCAGAAACACCAACAACAGCCCTACGGGGGTCCTGATGTTCATACGTATTTTCTGAACCACTTGATGAAGCTGACGATGCATCGGATGCAAGCACAATATGCCTTGAAGAAGCTGACGATGCATCGGATGCAAGCACAACGTGCCTTGAAGAAACTTCCATCTCCTCCTCCGATCTTCTCTGGCGCCTCATCACAGCGTCTTAAACTCTCTTGACAGACGCCCTGTCTGCCTTTGAGAGAGAAGGAAGGTCCTGTCTTCTGGGATGGTGATGAGAGTGAGGGCATCTGCATGGGCGATATCGAAGAGATCATCCGGACGCAATACAAATTTTTCCTCCTTGTTTTTGTGCCCTCGAGTCATTCATTTTTTACGCTTCTGAAGTCCCTTCCACTCGGTGAAGATGCTCTCCAGCTTCTGGATGGAATGCTGGGGCGCGCGGACTGATCCCCGCCTTTGCCCAGAAGGTGGATACAGTCTGAATGGTCTTTTGACTTGCCTCATGAATTGTCTTCTTTTCCACCTTGTGGAGATGAAGGAAATGGCCAAATGCTTGGTGGTAAGATGACAACTTAGCGCCAAGAATTTCAGGTTCATATGAACCGAGGAAGTATACGTTCATCTTTCCTCGTGTTTCCATTTTATTCTGAAACAGACAATATAACATATACAGTATATGAAAAAAATATAACATACAGTATCTATCTATCTATCTATCCTTCTATCTATCTATATATATATATATATATAAAAGAGGAAGTTTGTTTGTTTGTCTGTTTGTTTGTTCTCTATTGAAATGAATATGGCTGCACCAAATAGTGTTTAAGGTAGTGAATCAGATATAACTTTTCACGGGGAATCTAATGGTGTGCACAGTAGGTAGGTAGGTACAGTAGGTAGGTAGACTAGACAGTTTTATTTAGTAAATGGGTAGGTACAGTAGGTAGGTAGACTAGACAGTTTTATTTAGTAAATGGGTAGGTACAGTAGGTAGACTAGACAGTAGGTAGGTAGGTAGGTAGGTACAGTAGGTAGGTAGACTAGACAGTTTTATTTAGTAAATGATACATTAAAATCTTGTTTAGTTTTGAATGACGGCATAAAGTCACGGGATTTAAGTGGAATCTAATGGTGTGCATAAAAGTTTCAAAATTTTCGAGAACTTTTTAAAATATAAGGTTAAGGAATAAGTTTTTTCATTTTAACACAAAAAAGCTTAAAATCATTATTTTCGAAAACTTTTTAAAATATAAGGTTAAGGAATAAGTTTTTGCATTTTGACACAAAAAAAAGCTTAAAATCATTATTTTCGAGAACTTTTTAAAATATAAGTTTAAGGAATAAGTTTTTGCATTTTTGACATTTGAGTGTGACTTTTGCTATGGGTGACAATGGCCCAAAAAAGTTGGAACACCTCGCAATCTTTATGTTTTGACACCCAATGGAAAAACACGTTACATTATTTACACTGAAGTGCTACAAAATGTCTGATGTTTTCAAGGAATAAAAACAATTACCAAAACTTTGTGTTTGTGTTCATTTAGTTTTGTTCATCTTTTTACCTTATTTTGACACACCCTTACATCCCGGGCAACGCCGGGTATCTCTGCTAGTATACTATATATGTTAAAGGGAGTTTTTTCAGTATAGGAGTTAGATATTTCTACTAAACACTAAAGAAGACAATCATTATAAAGTATATTGATAACTTATACCTTAAAGGTGCTAATCATTACAAGGATTTCAGTTTGTTTGTTACGATTCTGACGTACATACTATACAGAAAATGATATATAATATCAGTATAAATCAACTAAAGTAGGTAGAACACGAGCATATATGGTGCAAACTGCAAAAATTACCCTTCCAAATAACATTTTCCTTTTTATAACAGCCATAGAAAATTTAAAATATGGTTACTAGCATGCAAACGGTCCTATTACTTTAGCAGGCAAGATTATAAGCTCTTAATTTTATATATTTGGGTATTTAAATTTTGATGCACTTCTAACCAAAAGTAAATGAAATAATTTGTGGTGAATGTTGCAAAGTTATCGATTTTTGAAAATCTTTTTTTCACATATCTTTAATGAGAGTAGTAATAATTTTTACAATGGGTGGGCCACTGCCCCTATGCCCCCCCCCCTTATGTACGCCACTGCCTCAATTCAATGTCTGCAAACAATAAATATAGAAATATAAATGTAATATTGTATACTACATTATCAATACTGTGAGTAAATAAAAGTTATCAAAGTCACTATCAGCCTCAATGTACTATATAGTTCAACGTTAATTGACTTGTGCATTAAGATAACTTCAACCTGAGTGGGTCACCCCTAAATATTATCTGATTAAAAGTTAATTTCACACAGTGTGTTTTCTTCATAAATGGAATACATTACATTAATGGGGTTAGAGGTAGAGATTTCCGACTTTGATTTTTAAGGGCCACCCCAGTGTAGAAAAATGTGATTTTTAGAAGTTGGTGGAAGTGAAAAATTAAAGTGTGTTAAGGTGATTTGGACGTGCTGAAAGAATGGAAGATAACAGTTGTGAAAAGAGTGTATAAGAGTTTGCGAAGCTAGAAGAAGAGAGGAGGGCCGAGAAGATCAAGTACGAAAGTTCGAGACTCTCTCTTATTTTTGACAAAGCCTGGAAATGCCACTACACATGTGGTATGGAGCGTGGCGCGTGTGGAAGTTTATGTGGTGGGGCGCTGGTCCTGGACGCGTGTGTGACTGGATGGTTACCCTTTAGTTTTCTATCTTTTCTCTTCATTTCGCATCTGTGTTGTTTCTGCCTCTTCACCCCAATTTCATTGGGAAATGAGATTTTGAATTATATATAATATGTGTGTATGCGAGTAGAGATGAATGTTCAGTATTTTTAAGTATTTGAACATACGACTTGTGCGTTGTTGGATTGTTTCAACACTTGATATGATCCCGACAGTTTTTCTATACAATATGTTTAATAATGGATAGGTAGGATATTGGCTTCTCCCCAAATGGTGAAGAGTGTGGGTTTTCTGAGGTAAGTTCCCGATGACCCGGTCGTAGTTGGTGGCAAATGAATGTGAAGACACTTTTGTCCTTCATCAAAAAGGAGTTTCGAATCGTAAATGTTACACAATGGTAGCGTGGTTAGAACTCTTATAATTTTATAAACTCGCGACTCAGAGCTAGGGAACCGAACCGGATTACCATATATAACTTACCACTTCATTAATGTTGTGTAAGCTGACAATTATGGATCAATTTAGTATATATATTCGAACATTGCCCCTATATATAAATGAGGGGATAGCTCTCAAGCAAAGAACTATAGACCAGTGTCATTGACGTCTCACCTCACCAAAATATTTGAAAGAATAGTCAGAGAAAATCTATGACTTGGAGACACTGGAAAGATTCAACTAAAATCAGCACGGATTCCGATCAGGAACATCATGCCTATCACAACTTATAGAGCACTATAACAATATCCTAGATGCACTTGAAGGCGATGAAAACTATGATGTCATATACACGGATTTTGCTAAAGCTTTCGACAAATGCGATCATGGTATTAATAGCACATAAAATGAAACATATGGGAATAACAGGCAAAATAGGAAAATGGATCTACAACTTCTTCAAAGAACGTCTTCAGGTCGTCACAATTCAAAGTATATCATCAGAATCAGAAGTACTCAGCTAAGTACCACAAGGTACAGTACTGGCCCCACTCCTGTTCATTATCATGATAACAGACATAGACTGGAGTAAACAGCAACAGTATAGTAACATCCTTTGCGGACGAAACAAAGATCAGCAGAAAAATCAGCGATGCAAATGAATTGGAGGCCTTGCAGAGGGACACGAACAAAATATACAAATGGTCAGAAGACAACACGGCATTTAACAGAGAAATTTCAGCTCTTGAGATATGGTAAAAATGAGGAACTTAGAGACTACATATTATGCTCCAGATAGAAAATTCAGAGAAGCATGAAAGCGGTCGACTTGAGGGTAATAATGACCGATGATGCCAAATTCGAGACACAAAATCAGATAGCGATAAACAAAGCAAAAAGAGCCGCGGGACAGGTACTAAGAACGTTCAAAAGGAGGGACAAGACTAATGATTCCCCTGCTGAGAACACTGATCATACCAAAACTTGAATACTGCTCAGTTTTGACGTTCCCATATAAAAGGAAGAAATTAATAAACTAGAAGAAACGCAGACACATTTCACAGCCAAGATTGATGGCTGCAATGAACTCGATTACTGGAAAAAACTACGTAAACTAAATCTGTACTCCCTGGAAAGAAGAAGAGGAGGTACACCATAATCTACATATGGAAAATGATCGAAAAACTGGTACCAAACGTCAAACTAACCCAATTACCCTCCAGACAACGCTGGAAAATAGGAAAGGCAGAATGTGTAATGTTCCCACATTAAAGGCCCGACAAGGGACCTCCTCAACACTGAAGGAAATAGCTTGGTTGTCAGGGGGCAAGACTCTAACCAGCTTCCAAAGGACCTCAGAAACGTTACATGGGTCAAAGTTGAAGTCTTCAAAAGAAGACTAGATGCCTGGCTCAGGATGGTACAAGATGAGCTGGGTGTACTTGGCTATGTGCGATGGAGAGCGCAAGAGAGCAACTCGCTCTTCCTCGAAGTCAGGCCTAGAGGCGAGGCCACCAGCTTGACCTTTGTGTGAAGAGAGACCAACACACAGAACCTAAACGAGGTATATATATATATATATATATATATATACCATATGTCCCACAAAAAAGTACACCCAACTTTAGATTGTACTAACTCCTCCAAAAATTGAGATATTTTGGATCTGTTTGTTTGATTTAATATAGCAAATTATTCTTTGTTAACGTTCAAATTTATTCATGTTTAAACGATTTAGTGTTTAAGCATCTGCTTTTAACTGAAGGGTACAACAAAATGGATTGCGCAAAATTGGTCAATGAAAAAATAATGTGTGTGCTATCGATGTAATGAAAAGACAAATACATAATAATAGATACTTTAACATAATTTTAATAAGATACAAAGCAAATTTTTCTTTATTCCTTATTGCAAAAGTTATGCTTAGTTTCGTTTTCTTTCAACATGACCGCCATTCTTATCGATACAAATCTGGAGTCCAGCTCTCATCTTCCCCATCACTCTTTTGATAAGATCTGGATTGTCTTTCAACAAGTTGATTTCAGCTGTGATGCGAGTCCTCAAATCATCTAAATTGATAGGTTGTGATGCAAATACTCTATTTTTCAAATGACCCCAGAAAAAGTAATCACACGGGGTCAAGTCAGGGCTTCTGGGAGGCCATTCAATGTCATGGCCTGTAGCAATTACTCTTTGGTGGAAGACTTCCTGCAAGCGTTCCTTCACAATAACTCTCCTGTGAGCAGGAGCTCCTCCTTGCACCCACCAAATACGATTAAATCGGTTTCCATAAGTAATACGTATTTGTGGAAGGATTTCTCGGTCTATCATTTCTAGGTAAGCTTCACCATTTTGATTACCATCGTAAAAGACCGGGCCAATTACCGCTCCATTACCGCACAGTCCTACCCAGGGCTGTGGAGCTGGCACCAAAATCTTAAGCTCCGGCTCCGGCTACAGCATTTTCAAATTTCTGGCTCCAACTCCGGCTCCGGCATTTTTTTTATGCCCATGCCCGGCTCCAGCTCCTCTCACCATATATTAATGATTGATAAATCTCTTGAAATTGTACCTTGCTACTCATAGGCCATAGCAGGCAGCCACACAAAACATTTCATCACCATCACATGATTCATCAGGCTACTTTTTAAAATTTAGACCAAAGCCTGTTGCAGCTATTAATCTAAATTCTAATGACTATAGCTATGCCTTTGTGGCTTTTTTTTATAATTTAATAATAATAATATTACCTACACCTTTCATGACAAAAAAAAATGTTTTACAAAAAGACAAAAAAAAAAACCTTATTCGTTTGTATTATAGAATGTTTATTTGGAAAATGTAGCCTTTTAAAAAAATTAAAATAATTTTTATTACTTTTTATACATCTTCATTACATGCCTGTCCTCAGAAATAAAATGGCTTCTGCTAAGTCATCCTTCATTGATGCTCTTAAATCAGATTTCACTATTCTCAGTGCTGAAAAGAGGCGTTCTACACTGACTTGTGTGGGTGGTAGAGCTGATACAATACTAGCTACATTCCTTATAATCTTTGGATATAAGGGTATGACATCGTCAACTGTCAGTTTAGAGGAGCGGTTGTATTTTTCTACTTCCTTTAATTCAGCATAGAATTCTTGCTTGAATTTGGTTATTTTCATCTGTGGAGGATTCTTTAATTCTACTTTGAGACGTTTTGCATTTGATCTATCTATTCTGTCCAAATATTTTGTGAAATCTTCCTCATCATTTGAAGAGGATGATTGGTTGGTAATGCTGCTATCTTCTTCATTCTGGGCGTCTGGTTTTTCAGATACCAGCTTTTCCATGCGCAATGCAATGTCATAGAGGGCCTCTTTTCCTTTAGCTTTTTGATCTTCATTTAATAGAACTCTGTTCATTGGGTCTATGTAAACAGCAGCTAATACAATTGCATTTTCTAATAGTAATACCTCTTTTTTCTTCATCGAAGAAACAATTCCGTCAGCAAGTAGTCCTCCTGTTTGATTGAGACGAAATATTAATTCTTTCCATGCCAACAAGAATTCGCCAGAAGTTAATTCTTCTGTTTGAAACTTTTTAGTGACAGCAAAAGGGTAACGAAGCAGAACTTCTAATTGGGTCAATTGCATCCATTCATTTTCAGTTAATGAGACATTTTGATTTGCCAGGTCTTCAAGATGTGGTTTCAGATCAAGCAAACGCTTAATCATCAAATAGGTGCTGCCCCACCGAGTATCTTGATCTAAAATAGCTCCCGTACCTGAATGTTTCTTCACAATGGAGTCTATTTTTGGTGTTCTGGCTGCAGTGGCTACCTGTCTGAACTTGCTGATCATAGTTGCTACATGTCGTTCTTTTAATCTATCCCTTATCGCTAACTGCAATGTATGCACAACACAGAGCATGTGTTGAATATGAGATAGCATAGTGGCTTCTTCAGCAATATCATCTAGAACTTCTTCATCTTGTTCTGTCACTATCATTTCATTTGCAGAATCAATTTCAGAAATGTCATCTTCATTTTCCATTATTTCCTTAGTAACTGTCCCTCTATTTAGTTTTTCAATAGTGCTTAGCATATTCGAAGCATTGTCAGTGACAATACATAGAACTTGTTCTTTTTTTATTTTAAAATCTTGTAAGACAGTTTCGACTAACTTAGAAAGATATTCACTGGTGTGATGTGCATGTGTATTCCTTACTGCCAGTGTCCGAGTCACCTTTTTATTGTTGTCATCTATATATCTCACATTAATGGCAAAATAATTAACTATGGCGAGTGCATCCATCCATTTTGAGGAACACAAAGCGCTCCTTAAGAGTTCTTTGAAGTTCCTCCTTTTTGTGTGTGGCATCTTCAATCACAATCTTTCTAATGCTATATTTCTATCCAAAGAAACTTGGAGTTTACTGGCCATTTCTCCATTAAGACCTAAAAAAGCTGGTGTTGAGAAAAAAGATAAAGGTATACTATTTTTTACCACCATTTCTATGATGTACTTCTTGAATTTATCTGAGGTCATATTTACAGTAACTTTATTACTAGGAAAGAAACTTGTTAATGGTGACATTTGCAATTGTCCCCCAGGACAAATTTTACTTTTAGTTGAGGTGGATGCTTGACTTGCTTCACTGTCTTTCTTATTAACAATTTCTAAAATTTTTGGATGAAATCGTTGTAGATGTCTTTTTAAATTTGATGTCTTGCCAGTCTGGGTTGGTACTTTTGTATCATAGCTTGTACAAGAACTAATTTTAGTTTCACATAATTGTTCATCATTATTTTCTTTCTTACAGTGACAAATGAAATATTTTCCATCTGTAGAAACTGTGAAGTATTCAAATAATGCGGACTTTGTTTGACTTTGAGATCTAGTTGTCATTATGAAAGGGCTCAAAAAAAGAAGAATGAAACTTAATATTTTCAATTTTTAAAAATTAAGCTTACTAGTTTAAGTTTCTAAAAATTAACACATTTCCTGAAAAAAATTAAGTCCAATTAGAAATCATTCAAAATAAAAAAAAAAATAGCATAAAAAAGTTTGTATCTAAATATGAACTCTTTGTATTGGGCTGGAGCCGGAGCTGACACATTTTTTATCAGCTCCAGTTCCAGCTCCAGCTTCCCAAAAATAACTGGCTCCAGCTCCAACTCCAGCTCCACTCACCAAAATTGCTTCAGGCTCCAGCTCCAGCTCCAGCTCCAGCTCCAGCTCCAGCTCCACAGCCCTGGTCCTACCCAGAGAGACAGTTTTTGTCTAGAGTTATTCTTTTCGTAGATATGATGTCAGGTGGATGATTTTTTTGGTGCATACTGACGGCAGATTTGTCTGTTCACTAGACCATTCATAAAAAAGGCCGCCTCATCTCCAACCACTAATTGTTCCGTGAATCTTTCTGTTTTTCAAGAAACCACTGGGCAAATCTTAGGCGGCGAGGTAGATCTCCTTCAATGAGTTGATGTCGAATTTCCATTCTGTATGGGTACAAATTCAAATCCTCACGAACTATTCGATGAAATGACATGCGTGAGAGTTCTGTACCATTTCGCCTGGTGGACACTTTTGGATGTCTCTCTAATAAATGCCGAACATGCTGAATGTTCTCGTCTGTTCTTGCCGTCTTCGGATGGCCTGAACGTCCTTTGTTCAAATTGAGGACCGTTCCTTCTTCTTTGTATTTCCGAACATTCTTCAAAATTGTATGTTTAGTTGGAGGAGCTCTATCGGGAAATTGCAGTTCGAAGGTATTCTGAACTTGTTTTAAGCTTTTAGTTTGCAGATAAGTTGTGACCATGAGAACGCGCTGCCTTCGTGTAAACTGCATGATAAGGGTTTCAAAGTTATTTATAAATTTAGTAATTCAGATTCTTCATTTATATGTATGACTCGTATCTTAGATACAAAAGTTCGAATTATTTAAAAAAAATATTTGCAATATCCTTCGACGTAAAAAGTAGCAAATTGGTTAAAGCAAGAGGAGCTATCTGGCTGGGAGAAATGATCATTCCGCGCAACCCATTTTGCTGTACCCTTCAGTTAAAAGCAGATGCTTAAACACTAAATCGTTTAAACATGAATAAATTTGAACGTTAACAAAGAATAATTTGCTATATTAAATCAAACAAACAGATCCAAAATATCTCAATTTTGGAGGAGTTAGTACAATCTAAAGTTGGGTGTACTTTTTTGTAGGACATATATATATATATATATATATATATATATATATATATATATATAATATATATATATATATATGAAAAATTATTTCACGAAAGTGACACGTGAAAAGTATTTATGATGAATAAAACCACGAAGGAAAAAGAAACACAAAGGGTGCTCAAGCGCTTTCGTCTAATGACATCCTCAGGAACACTGGAGTGAAAGGACAGATCAAGGCAATATATAGGTTACAAAAATAAACATACATACATACACATTCACATATATATACATATATTATATATACATATATATATTATATATAAATATATACATATATATAGTAAGCATAGAAAAAAATTGTGGGAGGAGCCAACATTTATATGGTCACAGAAGAATAAAGAAATAAAAATAAATATAAATATAAATTGAGAAAAAATTAATTACAAAATAGTGCCTTAGTGATATATATGTCACAGCCTAAATAATCATAAAGAAATAAACAGGCAAATAAAAAAACCCATAAATACATATACATACATATATATATATATATATATACATATATATACACATATATATATATATATATAATATATATAAAGACACTTTTAGCACTTTGGCCGACCTTCCATATAAATTCAAATGGCTTTTTTATGGAACAGGTCACAAAAGAATAATATATTTTTATTTCTTTATTCTTTTGTGACCTGTTCCATAAAAAAAGCCATTTGAATTTATATGGAAGGTCGGCCAAAGTGCTAAAAGTGTCTTTATATATATATATATATATATATATATGTGTTATATATGTATATATATAATATATATGTATGTATATGTATTTATGGGTTTTTTTATTTGCCTGTTTATCTTTATGATTATTTAGGCTGTGACATATATATCACTAAGGCACTATTTTGTAATTAATTTTTTCTCAATTTATATTTATATTTATTTTTATTTCTTTATTCTTCTGTGACCATATAAATGTTGGCTCCTCCCACAATTTTTTTCTATGCTTACTATATATATGTATATATGAAAAATTATTTCACGAAAGCGCTTGAGCACCCCTTTGTGTTTCTTTTTCCTTCGTGGTTTTATTCATCATATGTATATATTTATATATATATTATATATGTAATATATATATATGTATAATATATGTGAATGTGTATGTATGTATGTTTATTTTTGTAACCTATATATTGCCTTGATCTGTCCTTTCACTCCAGTGTTCCTGAGGATGTCATTAGACGAAAGCGCTTGAGCACCCCTTTGTGTTTCTTTTTCCTTCGTGGTTTTATTCATCATATATTATATATATATAGGGTGTCCCAGCCTCACATGTGAAAATAAAAATTTGCAAGAGTCAAATCGCACACCCCTTTAATTAATTACACTTGAAGAAAGGAAAAAATGGGCGAAATTTCATTGGCCTATTAGGAGGGGAAGGGTCCCCTCATTGACCTTGTTTATTCGACCCTATATGAACAAACGTAAATGCTCAGCATTAATCATTCTAGAATGGAAGAATGAAATGTAAATTCTTTCTAATGACTAAATTAAAGGAAATGGAAATTCTTCCTAATGGCACATTTCATTTCGGGGGACAGAGGATCTTTTTGTCTGCTGAGGGGAACTGCTGGCGGTGGTATTCGACGACTTGGTACACGAGCTGCCGTTCCTCCTCATTTTTTGTCAGGCCCTCGTTGAAATCTTCCGCCAGTTTCACCGCCCGTTCTGCCGCATCGTTCACAGACTTCAACGATGGTGCACATCCTTCGAGATCTTTGGGGGTTTTTGGAACCGGCAGCTTCAGGCAATGAAAAAGGTTTTGAGTCCTTTTCGTGACCAAGGTGCTCAAATCCGACTGTCTCACGGTCGACACACACTTTCCCTCCAGCCGACGCAGATCTTTTGGGTCTTCGGTCTTCTTGTGCAGGTTTTGGAGCATGGCCGTCTTCTCTGCATCGGTGGTTTTGGAGGAGAACATAGCGAGTCCGGCTAAATCTTCGCTTAGGTACCAGAGGTGGCCCCGGAATTTCGTCAATGTGGCGGTACCTACATCATGATCCACCGTCTTGTACTGCTCTAGGTCCTCCAACAGCTCCAGGTCATTGACGGGCGCGTCCGCCGTCAATGGAGCCTCGAACCACCTCTGGAGGTAGATGGTGACGGCAAAGACATTTATCCTGCGTAGTGACCGGACCTCGTGAGCGGTCAGGTGGAATTGGCTTCGGAAGATGAACATCTTAAGACAGTAAATGCCTTTGGCCATCCACCTGGCCCGGTGGTATGCTCCAGGACGATTGTACCAGAGATCTCGTTTGCCATGACCATCGAGGAAGACCAGAGCGAGGATCAGGAACTCCCGGTAATCGTCTCTTGGGTGGCCAACTTCAAGCTGGTCTTCAATGAAGTGGACAATCTGCTCTTTTTTCAACGCCACCCATTCCGAAAGGATGTCGCTTGGGCCATCGCCGTTGAACGGAGAAGCCTACTTCTGGTCGATGAACTCCCATTGGGATTTGAAGCGAGCGAACAGCGCAATTTCGGGGCCAGAAGACCTGAAGAACAGTTCAAAGACTGAGGTGATTACCAATTCCATCATGTGGTGTCTGCAAGCCAGGAAAAGAACGCGGCAGTCCATTTGGTCCTGGATAATCGTACAAGCGCCGCTGTGAATACCGGTATTTGCCGCTGTTGTGTCGAAGCAGAGACCGGCAATCCATGGTTGAACTTGCGGCCAATCGTCCAGCACCTTCAGAACAGCTCCAGCCATCCGCTGTCCCATGCTGTTAGGGATTTTTGGGATCGCCAACAACTTCTCAAGATTCTTCCCGCTGACCAGAACTGGTATGCGATCCGATTTCCCTCCATCCGAATCAGGGAGGAGTTTGCCATCAAAGTGGATGACAAGCGGCGTATCAGGATTGAACTCAGTCTTGATTCCGGCTGCCAAGTTCTTCCTGGACTTCTGCCGTGAACGGTGAAGACTTGATTTGGACAAGGTGACCGAGGATAACTCAACTCCCGCGGCAGCGTGTGCTGGAGCCACAATGTGCATCGCTTGGTGTACTGAGGTTCCAGTTCGATCCAGGGCTGCAGCAAAATTGGGATATTGGATGATCCTCCTTGCCGACACTTGGCCGTCCTTGGGAGCGGATCGAGGAGCCGAAGGACCAGGAGAGGAATATTGGACATCATTGGATGCTTCGGCCATGGACTCAGAAGAAGAAGACCCACTTTTCACCGTTCCTTTTGCTTGCAGTGAGTCCATCTCTTCGCGGCTTTTCTTCTTCCTCTTCTCTTCTTCCTCTTCTCTTCTTCCTCTTCTCTTCAGCCTCTTCTCTTCAGCTGCTCGGCATTTCTCCCGCTCCGCTGCCCTGCAAGCAAACTCCAGGTCCTCTCCTCCGATGTACATCTTCCGCACGGTTCGCTGGTCATTCAGAAAGTCTCGATCTTCGGGGACTTTGATGAGTTTCATGGCTTTGGCATGAGCTGTTTCGAACAGTGTATTCAGGTTGGCTTGGAATCCCTTTCCCCCCCCAGTTGCTTCTCTCCCCCATGGTTTCGGTTTCTGGAAACCTTCTCGTAGTCCGTGGAGAGGGCCTTGATCCTCTCGACGCACTTGGGCTTGTGGGAGGTCGGAATAGATGCCCGAGCCCACACTGCCATAACCTCATCAGCTACCACATTGGCAGCTTCCGCCGTGGACGTTTTTTTCTTCCGAGTGAAGAACAACAGACGTCGAAGAACATCTCCCACTGTCAGGAGTTGACACAGCGTTTCCAGGGGTTCATTTCGCAACACCCCCACCAACCACACAGTCTCCTGCTTCTTGTATCCATAACCTGAAAAGAAATATGCTACAATTAGTATAAGGTAGAGAGTAGCCATTCAGCAATAGTAACACATGGTTTGAGGGGACCCTTAAAATTAAAGAACACAAATGAAATTCATCTTGCTGGCATGTTTTCACGAGTGGAAGAAATTAGGGGGGTGTGCATGACAAACTTCATGAACAAAAAAAATTGGGACACACTAATATATATATATATATATATATATATATATATATATATATATATATATATATATATATATATATATCAGGGTGGGCCGTAAGTTTCCATACATAGGAAAAATAAACATTTTTTTATGGACAACCATTTTTATTTATATAATATGCTCTACATGGTTGCCATTGTTTTGAAAGCACATTTCAATACGTGTTCCCCACTGTTGATGAACACGCATTAGCACAGTTGACGTTATGCTTGTAATGGCGTTGGTGATACGTTCCTTTAGATGATTTATGTCTCGTATCTTTTCCTGATACACCATGGCCTTCAAGTGCCCCCAAAGATAGAAATCAAGGGGGGTGAGATCTGGGGATCTGGGAGGCCACTCCACAGGACCACGCCGACCAATCCAAGCATCCGGAAACTGCTGCTGATCCAAATACCGACGCACGTGAAGACCATAATGAGGTGGAGCTCCATCTTGCTGGAAGTAAACTGGGAAGTTACCTTCCTCGTTTAGCAGGGATGGGAAAATCTCTTCTTGCAACATGTTAAGATACCTTTCGGCATTAAGATTTCCACTGACAAAAATTGGTCCAATAATTCTGTCACCCCATATCCCGGCCCACACCATCACTTTACCGGCACCTTGCATCTTCGTCGGACTCAGCCAGTTAGGGTTAGCATTACTCCAATAACGTATGTTTTGCCGATTAACCTCTCCATTGACGTAAAAATTTGCTTCATCAGTAAACAAGATCTTACAAACGCATATTCTTAGGGTATCTGAAACATAAAAACAAACGTTTAAATTTTCCTATGTATGGAAACTTACGGCCCACCCTGTATATATATATATATATATATATATATATATATATATATATATATATATATATATATATAACTGCAAACACGCAGTATAATTACGTAAAGAACGACGCTTGTATAGGAGAATATTCCGCGCAAGATGAGAGAGAACGAAACAAATGAAAAAATGAGGTAACCACCCGGGAATCGAACCCGGGATCTTCCGATTGCCGGTCAGATATGATAACCATTACACCATGCGCGTATGTAGAAGAATTACGGCATTTGATCGAGTGAGGCCCATGGTGTAATGGTTATCATATCTGACCGGCAATCGGAAGATCCCGGGTTCGATTCCCGGGTGGTTACCTCATTTTTTCATTTGTTTCGTTCTCTCTCATCTTGCGCGGAATATTCTCCTATACAAGCGTCGTTCTTTACGTGTGTATATATATATTATATATATATATAAATAACCCCCGCCTGTGGCCACATTGTCGTGGTGGGTAGGCTACGTCGGCGGAGCTTAGTTCCCAGAAGGGTCACCCTGCCGGATAGGCTACTGGGGAGACTGGGCTAAGTGCCACTAAAGTCTTTGGTTCCCAGTACGGGTCTCCAGTGCTGTCCTCCGGAGGTGTTGGATGTCCGGGCCGGTGGGAGTGGGGGGCTAGGGTCTTTGCGCCTGGGGGTAAACTTTCGCATCATGGGGCCCCGTTTTTAAACCGACGGTGTGTCCCCTGAGGACGAGGTAACCCGCCCCCAGCGGTTTGCGCTCGGCCTCCCTTTCTCACCGGTAGGCAGTTTCTCGGGGCCCCTGGGTCCGTTTTTCTCAATCTAATAACGTATGGATACTTCTACTTGCCATAGAACTCGGTTGGTGGGCGACGAGTCCCCCAAGTCCTCCACCACTGGAAGACCACGTCGTGAGGGGGTCGCTCCTCCTCAGGCTACGGAACACACTCATTCTCCTCCCTCGTCACCGACCGCAACCTGTACCTCGAACATGCCTTTGGACACGCCTCCTCTAGAGCAGGGGTCCCACCCCAGCTCCCCTCAGCCAGCTACGGATAAAACAGGGCCCACGAAAGCCTCGCCCCTAAAACCAGGCCTCTCGCTCTCTCCGTATGCCCCCCTCACCCGTCATCGACCCGCCTCTCCACAGAGACAGCCCCGTGATGGACGGGGAAGTCGGCGCCCACGTCCGTCCTATCGACCACTGGATGTCCTAGTCCACTTCGAACCAACAGCTTCCCTGTCCCTACCCAGTATTCACAAATTTTTAGTTCTTCGCCCTCCTTCTGGGTCCCTGCCGTCCAACTCTGGAAGGACATTTCAGGCGATCCGCACGCGCAGCAACTCTAGCCGTTATGACGTCCGATCACAGAAGGACGGTTCTCTCCTTATAAAATCGCGAACAGCTGCAGAAACGAATGCCCTACTCTCCCTCACAGAAGTCCTCGGATGCTCGGTGACCGTTTCCCCTCACCCTCGCCTGAACCAGAGTCGGCACTATCTTCGCTACTCGTTTATTGATGATACCTGAGAGCGAGTTGTTAGCAGGGTTGGCAAAAACCCAACTACCCAGCAAAAAACCAGTTGGGTTTTGGGGTTTTTGCTGGGTTTTTGCCAACCCTGGTTGTTAGAAGACCTCACACCCCAGGGTGTCATTAAGGTTCATCTATTCACGTCTCGTCAAGGGGGTACCTCCTCCCCCACCCCGCGCATCCTCCTCACGTTCAACACCCTAGTTCTTCCCGGTCGTGTTGTGTGGGTTATGGGAGACCGCATGTCATGCGAGTTCTCGGTCCGCCCATATATTCCAGACCCGACCCGTTGCTTTAAGTGCAATAGGTTTGGGCACGTCAGTTCGGTATGCTGACAGCCACAACAACAACTGTGCGTACGTTGCGAGGATATCGCCCACCCAGAACATCCTGAGGATGTCATTAGACGAAAGCGCTTGAGCACCACTCTGTGTTTCCTTTCCTTCGTGGTTTTATTCATCATAAATATTTTCCATGCATTACTTTCGTGAAATAATTTTCACACACACACACACACACACACACACACACACACACACACACACACATATATATTATATATATATATATATATATATATATATATATATATATATATAAATTAGTAAATTAAAAATTAAATTAAAATGCAAATTGAAATAAAGCAAATTAAAAATAATCAAGTTAAAAGTATGGCGAATTTGTTTATAAAGATTAGAGTCTTCTGGAGTTTACAAAATATATAAATACTGTGTGTGTGTATATATATATATAATATATATATATGTGTGTGTGTATATATATATATATATATATATATATATATATATATATATATATATATATATGTATTATATATTTCGTAAACTCCAGAAGACTCTAATCTTTATAAACAAAATTCTCTGTACCTTTATTTCCTAAAATTCTAGAAGATTCGAACCTTTAACGTTCATGAAACACAAATTCGCCATACTTTTAATTTGATTATTTTTAATTTGCATTTTAATTTACATAAGATTAAGAAGGGGTGGGGTAACATCAGAAGACCACGTGGTTTTGGAGGGGGGTTTAAGTCATTGGCCACAAATGACCAAAAGGGGGAGGACGGGTTTGAAAACCACCCGAAAAGGACCACGTGGTTTTTGAATGACCCCTTAGAAAGACATTTTTAATCTATACTGAAATTTAGAATTAAACCTCAGTTATATATACATATATATATAGATATAGAAGGTACGAACAAAGGCACTTCATGCGTTATCGGGACAACAGGTACCGACAAAGATAAAAAGAGGTAAATTCTCGGAGGACCACAAGGCAACGAAACCGGCACCCCCATTGGAAAACAAATCGGAACCACCTGTATGCGAAAAAGAAAGAGAAAAAATAAAAATAATCCTAGCCAACATACAGGGCCTTAAATCAAACCATTCCACGAACAAAGTTGTATACCTGAAAGGACTCATGCAAGAAGCCGGAGCAGACTCTGCATGCCTCACGGAAACTCGTCTAAAAGATTGCCAGGCAAACTGAAAATTGTGAGTCCTGTATTGACAAAAGAGAAATACAAATTGACAACTATAACATTCTCCGAGCCGACAGAACAGTGAGACGTAAAGGAGGATGTGCTATTTACACAAGCTAAAGGCACATAGCAGAAATGGCTAGAAGTACCTCAAACAACTACGTAGAATGTGTAGCAGCAAAAATTGAAAAATTAAATATGGTACTAATTGTAATGTACAGACCCCCAAACACGCCAACCTCAAAATTTTCAGATTTCATTACAGAGGTAAGAAACTTGGTAAAAGATCTACACTCCAACCCCAAATATTTTTCTCTGTGGTGATTTTAATTTCCCATTCATGAAATATAAAAGGATAGGAAAAAATATATGTATACACCAGGACAAGAGGGGCACACGAGAAGACCAGGAGCAGGTAAAAATGCTACTAGCTTTAGCTGATGAATTTATGTTAACGCAAGAAATAACAGAAAACACAAGAAAAAACAACTGCCTAGATTTGGTATTCACAAACAACAGTAATCTAATTGATAATGTAGAAATATCCCCAAATATGATATCAGACCACAACATCATTGAAATAACAACTAATATAAAGGCAACAGGAAAGGAAAGAACACGCACAACAGAAAGGAGGAAATTCGAAATTTTTAATGTTCACTCCAAAGCTATAAACTGGGAAGATGTGACATCCAGCATGGAAGTAATAGATTGGAAAACCATTTTCGAGGCCAAGACAACGGAGGAGATGCTAATGACGTTAGAGGAGTTGACGTTAGAAATTGTGGAAAAACATGTCCCAAAGATACAACAAAGAGGAAAGAGAAGCAGGTTCGAAAGAGAAAAAGAGGGCATTGTTCCGAAAGAGAAAAAGAGTGAGTGCAAAATTAAGTAATTGTAAAGATAACAACATCAGAAAAATATTAAATGATAAACTACAAAGTATCGATGTCGTCATACAGGAACTAATCGAGAAGCATACTATCGGACCTTTAAAAAATGAGAACAGTGATTTATCTGATGATCTAATAGAAGTATCTGAAATATTAAGAGCTCAGTACGAATCATCTTTCAGTATCCCAAAAACTGACAAATTGATATGCGATAGAAACGCGTTCTTTGAAGAAGAACCACAAGGGGAAAGTATAACGGATTTCAACTTTACGACGGATGATATTACACAAGCCATAGGGAAACTAAAAACACTCAGCGGCAGGACCGGATAAATGGAATGCCACACTGATCAAAAACTGCAAGAATGCAATCGCTGAGCCCCTATACTGGATATGGAGACGATCATTAGACACGGGAGAAATACCGGGCATCCTGAAGAGCGCGAACATAGTCCCAATATATAAAGGAGGAGATCGATCCGAGGCCAAAAACTATAGGCCAGTATCGCTTACATCTCATCTCACTAAAATATTTGAAAGAATAGTTAGACAGAAAACCTGACTTTTTGGAAACTCAGAAAAAATTCAATGATAACCAACACTTGTTTCGGTCAGGCAGATCATGCCTATCACACTATCACAGCTAATGGAACACTACAACAACATTATTGATTCACTTGAAAGTAATGAAAACTATGATGTACTATACACAGACTTTGCTAAAGCGTTCGACAAGTGTGACCACGGAATCATAATACATAAACTGAAATATATGGGAATAACAGGAAAAGTAGGGAAATGGATATATAATTTCCTTAGTGAGCGGCGGCAAGTCGTTACAGTACAAAGAGTATCAGAATCAGAGGTCCTCAGCTCGGTACCACAAGGAACAGTATTACCTCCACTTCTCTCCATAATCATGCTAACTGACATAGATGAGGACGTTACCAGAGACAGCACAGTAACATCCTTTGCGGATGAGACAAAGATCAGTACGGTACGATTACGGTACGAAAAAAGAGAAGACCTAAAATTCATGGAATATTATACCCCAAATGAAAAGGAAATTCAGAGAAATTCCAGAGCAAAAGATTTAGGGGTTGTAATGACAGATGATGCGAAATTTGAAACACAAAATAAGATAGCAGTAAACAGAGCAAAGAGAATAACGGGTCAATATTGAGAACCTTTAAACGAAGGGATAGGAATGTAATGATTCCTCTACTGAAAACCCTGATAATACCCAAATTGGAATACTGCTCAGTCCTAACATTCCCATATAAAAAAGAAGACATTAGACAGCTGCAGGGGATCCAAAGAAGCTTCACAGCCAAGATCAATGGGTGCAAAGAACTAAATTACTGGGAAAGGTTACAAGAACTAGACCTATATTCACTGGAAAGGAGAAGAGAGATATACACCATTATTTACACTTGGAAAATAATGGAGGAACTAGTCCCTAATCTTACTCTGAATCCCATAACTCCCCAAACAACGGTGGAAAGTAGAAGCGGTAGACTGTGTCGCATTCCCGAATTGAAGGCGAGACAGGGAACATCCTTAACCCTGAAAGGAAATAGTTTTGTAGTGAGAGGACCAAAACTGTTTAATCAGTTGCCCAAAGACCTAAGAAACACAAAGAGAGTTGCAGTGGAAATCTTCAAACGAAGACGACGCCTGGCTCAGAACAATCCCCGATGAGCCTGGCCTACCTGGCTATGTGAGGTGGAGAGCGCAAGAATCCAACTCACTACTTCACCAGGCCAACTCGAGAGGAGGGCGACAAGCTTGACCTTCGCGAAATGAGAAATCATCGCGCGGAACCTTTGTAAGGTTATATATATATATATAATTTCTTATCACTATTTTGATGTTTACCACAATGAATTGTGCACAAAGTTTATGACGTCGTTAAAGAAAGCAGTTGGTAGAAATAGTGGCATAATCTGACGTAAACCGTATGAAAGAGTGCAATTGAGGAGTCGCGCGTCTTAAGGTACCTAGGCGCCACCATCGGCGAAAACATGTTTTTGATGGAAATCACTATTTTCACCCTTCCTCTATCGCGTGGTTTGGGTTATAATGACCTTACGACACTAGAAGTATGGTTAAAACCTTATGAAGCGAACTACTTCTTTTCACCTCTGTGGTGTAATACTTTGGAGGCGATTTCTGGGCGAATTTTAATTTTGGCGCTTAGGTACCTTAAGACGCGGGACCCCTCAATTGGTTAAAGCAGTAATACGTAATTACAAAGTGGCTGCTACGCAAACGCAATTTAGCTCAGATTCTATGTGTTAAAACCTGTTTGCGGCCACGTAGCCCACCTAATTTTGGAATTTTAGTACAATTTTCTATCACGGTTTTACTTCTGTTTAATCGTTAATAATTATTACATTCTATAGAATATTTGACTCCAGCAATAGATAGGTTTTGTTGGATACGAGAGTATTATAAAGGTAGTATGAAATGATGTATTACTACTGTGGAATGAAATATTCACTAGCGTTGCCGCGCTGGGTAGCCTAAGCATTATTTTGTTGCTTTTGAATTGAAAGTGGCTTCCTGTTATGATACTGGAATTCTTCTAAATTAGAAATGTACAAAAAATTTTCTTTGTAGATTCTTAATGGCAACAGAACAGCTATACTCTAGAGAAGGCCAGCGTTTGATGCAGGAGAGAGATGTTCCTCAGTATTTACAACACGTGGAGAAACGACTAAATGAAGAGAATAACCGCACTTTACACTATTTAGATCCATCTACCAAGTAAGCGCATTATTAAGGCTGTTCAAGTAATTATTAGAAGGATAATTCGCTATATATTTTAATGTGTAAAAATTCGAATGAGGCATTTACTGAATGTTTCATAAGAGAATAAGTATGAAAAAATTAATTCTGTGTCATATGTAGGCTAATTTATGTTATAGAACTAATTGTTAATAGAGAATTAATCAGTTAATGTGCCTCTGTATCCATCCCATGTGAAGATTCTAATGTATTGCAATAAAACCTTTCAGGCGTCAGTTAATTTATTGTGTTGAGAAACAGATGTTGACCGAACACAAAACGGCTATCCTTCAGAAGGGTCTTGATCAGTTACTGGATCAGAACAGACGGAAGGACCTCTCTCTCCTCTATTCGCTCTTTTCTCGGATCAAAGGAGGACTTGATAACCTTTGCTCTCAATTCAATGCCTACATCAAGGTGAGCTTTTACCAACTTTTAGGTTTTTTGAGCTTTCATTTATTAAACAGGCGATTTTGATTTGATGCATAGTAGTTTATTTCACACGATGAAAGCTAAGTATGTTATTACCTCCCTCTTTGTAAAAACTATTTTCTGGGGCCCAAGTTACAATTAGGTAAATTTGGAAAAAGTATTTTGGACATTTTCTTGATTTTCATGTAATGTTCATCAAACACTACTTGAAACCTCGAAATGGTGTATTCTGCACGTGACAGAGTGAAGGTTTCTAGATTTTGGGTAAAGGCGTTTTCATCTAAATCCTTATGTGCGGGTAGTCCACGTGAATAAAATATATTTACCTAAGAAATATTTACGTAAGCTTTCTCGTTCAGTAACTCTATCGTGTCTGTACACAAGCTAAAATGTGCGCACGACATATTCTCATCCATGAATTGTGAACAGACTTTCGGCAAAACTATCGTTATCAACCCGGAGAAGGATAAAGTAATGGTGCAAGAATTGCTTGACTTCAAGGACAAAATGGATGGCATCGTGAGCGAATGTCTTTGCAACAGCGACAGGTTTGTGCTCGCCCTTAAGGAGGCATTCGAACACTTCATCAACCAACGTCTGAACAAACCAGCGGAACTGATTGGTTAGTTTGATGTCTTTTTTTGAATAAACTTGGTATTGTGGTACAATTGCTTGGACCCTTTCGGTGTTTATCTCATAAACCCCGAATTGTTTTTTTTTATAACAAATTAAAACCAAAAGCGATCGCGTTTGAGTACTAAAACAATGTAGCAGATTCTTATCAGACTCCGATCACGCTCTTTTCTTACTGTTCCAAGTAAATTCTTTGTAAATAAGCACTTAAACAAGCCATTTTTTTTTAATCGATGCAAAGTTGATTATAAGTTTCTTAAATGCATTTGAAAATTGTCACTCAGAAGGTTCTGAATGTGACCGATGAAGTTTTGACGGATTCGTAGTGTAGTTCATTTGTCAACCTCTCACCTCTGACTACCTTTTCTTAAAAGATAGAGCTCACTTTATGAAGGTATCGATACACTGTTAATAATAATAATGTCTGCTTACAGCAAAGTTTGTGGATGGGAAGTTGAAATCTGGAAACAAAGAAGCGACGGAGGATGAATTGGAAAGGCTTTTAGATAAAATCATGGTGCTCTTTAGGTTTATTCACGGCAAAGATGTATTTGAAGCCTTTTATAAAAAAGTAAGTTAATTATAAACAATGTAAACTTAGTCTGTGGTAGCTTATGATATACAGAGGGTTAACAAAAGTAAATAGACACCACGATGACCAATGGAATGCCAGAATGTGTATCAGGTTTACATGATTCTAAATATATTAATTTAATAATTTTATTATTATTTATTGATTTTGTGTCAAATCAAAAACTATGGAAAAACCAAAGGTGTGTATTTACTTTTGTCAACCCTCTGCATACATGTTTATGGAACACAAGCATGTTTGCGCACTTCCGTATGCTACCATAGAAAGTCATATTTCAGTCATATTTCAGTCATGTTTCATTCAGAAGCCTTGCAATTCGACAGCATACAACTTGCGTCACGTCAAAATGACGACATGATTGTGATCAAATGAATGGAACTATAAATCGACACACACGTGTGTTCTGGGCTACTGAGAACCCTGTTTCATATGGAAAAGGATATAAATCCTGCCACAGATCAGAATATGAACTGGTCTCTCTCCCCGCAGTCTTTTCAGGCCATTCTTCTTGAATGGGACGCGACACGTGAGTGGCACCTCAATCTCCTGATAATTACGCACCGTTGTGCCTGCCACTGAGAATGTTTGGCAATGAACGAGTGTTGTTTCAGCAAAATGGCGCTCCCCCAATTTGCATCGTGATGCACGGGTATTTTTGGATGAAGGCTTCCCTGGGTCAGTAGAATACCTTCCACGCCGCCTAGGACACGACGTCATACCACAAAACCCGCGGTCATCCAGGAACTCCAACAGAAAATTGTTGATGCTTGCACCGCCCTTCTCTGGGAAACGCGCGTCAATGCGTGTCGCTCTTACTCTGATTCTACAATCCTGCATGGATGCCGATAGTTAACATTTGGACACCCACTATAGTACGCTAGGTGACGTTAGCGGAATGCTGTTGCATTGCGAAATATCGCCATATGCGGGCTTTCGAATCCAATCCTAAGCACGAAGAAAGCATGCCTTTTTATGGTAGCGTACGAAAGTGTATCCATCTGTCTGACACAGCGTATATAACCTTTCCAGTATCACCATTGGCCAAATGTAATTAAATATTAATTACAACACCTTTTTCCTTTTAAAATTAGGATTTGTCCAAGAGACTACTACTGGGGAAATCTGCCAGCGTGGACGCTGAGAAAAGTATGTTAAGTAAACTGAAACAAGAATGCGGTCCAGGATTCACGAGCAAATTGGAAGGAATGTTTAAGGACATGGAGTTGTCGAAGGATATCATGCTCGCATTCAAACAAGTAAAATTCGTTGCTGTGAACTTTCTCAGTTCTTTAAAATTTTATTATTAGTTTGTAAGGTTGTTTTTGTGCCATGATCTTTGATGTTATTCTTACGTTTTACTAAACTAGGTATAAGGCAGTGTTGTAAGATACGAATCTTAGTTATGGTACAGAAAAGGTTAATTAATATTTGGTTTTGCGATAAGTTTATGTCCTTGATAGAATGAGTCGGCATATATTCTTTATAACATTGAATAATAAATCTATTATTAGACTTTTAATTGCAGTGTAAGGTAGTCTAATTTTTTTTAGTGGTGTTTTTATTGATGAAACTTAAAGTTTTCCTTCCTTTTTTCTTTTAACTTCTTCCTCTATTCTGAATTGACGCAAAACTTGCATAGTTTTATAGCAAAAGTAGCTCAACCCACGATCATCTAGATTCACCTCGAAGCTCAACTCGGTGTTCTAAATTACAGCACTTACAAAATGTGAATAAGGGGAACCACATTCCTCTAGAGTTAAATGTCAACATCCTCACCATGGGTTACTGGCCCAATTATCCCTTGATGGAAGTGGAGTTACCACCAGATATGGTACACTACCAGCAAGTCTTCACAAAGTTCTACCTTGGAAAACATAGTGGCAGAAAACTGCAGGTAAATAATTTAAATTACTATTTTGAAAGATAATACATATTAATAGTTCGCTTCTTCTTAGTGTTATAAGAAAAAAGAAACATTTTGATGGACACTTTTGTATGTTTCATTTCAGTGGCAACCGACGTTGGGTCACTGCGTGCTGAAAGCCGCTTTTCCCAATGGCTCCAAAGAGCTTCAGGTGTCCCTGTTCCAAGCGCTCGTTCTTCTCTTATTCAACTTAAACGATGTTCTCTCACTCGATGAAATTACGTCAAGAACAAATATTGAAGTAGGTTTTTAGGTTCCTTCTTGGTGTTATAATTATAAATTGTAGGGTTGATGAGAATAAGAATAGGAGTACGCTTGCAGAGAATAGGTTAAGAGTATGAAAGAACTTGATCAATTCAAGCATATTGATTTTATTAAAAAATAAATGTTGTGAATGAAGGTAAATACACACACATGGATGATACGATACGCATTATCTAATAACCCATCTTCCATTCTCAGTGGGGTGGGCACTACATTTGAGCGCGGGACTAAACACACTCATCACTTACAAACCCAAAGATACAAAGGGATTGGCGCTTGAGGGATCCAGTGTTACCTTGCATGACAGGGTGAGGGTATATCTCTAGTGGTAGGTTAGGTGAGACCAAAGGCTACATTTACAAAACACACAAACGGTTTCCATTCCTCTCTGGTTCTCCCTTACTCTTGTGCCACATTTGTATGAACTCCACATCTATTCACATATTTACTAATTACATCCTTCAATCTTTTACGTAGTCTTTCCCAACCTGTCACACTGCGCACTCACTGTTGTACACATTTAGACATTTCTTTCATTAATCCTTCATTTCACATGACCATATGACCACATGACGCTATCTCCAATGACTTCTTCATTCCACTCCTTTCTTGAACATGTTAATTTCGCATACGTTTAAGCCCTTTCACACCGATCACGTTCTTAAATTGTTCATTTCAACTACTCTCACTTTTGGCAGTGAACTAGTATGTAAATTAGCATATAAACCTCTTGCTACATGTACAGTCAAGCGCTTCCTACCTGGACTTTTATCCCGTCCGTAACTTGCTTTCCCTATTTCGCTCTATTTTCATCTTTGAAGGTACTTGTACCTTTTTTATCATTCAAATAACACAAATATTTAAATTCCTTCATAACCTCCAAATTTTCTCCGTTTACCACACGTCGCTATGATGATCTTCATATTACCAGTTATTCCACCAGACTGACATTTGTACAGAACAACTTTCCATTCTCTACATGCTACTCATTCACCTTCCTGAGTCTTCATCTACCCTCTTCTTTTTACCACTCGCTTTACATTCTTCCTTCTGTTGACGATAATACCTTGAGGATGTCAGTTGACGATAATGCCAGCTTGTGACATGCCAGCAATGAAATTATTAAAAAAAAAAAATTAGACTAACACGAACGTAGATGTAGCTCGTAGCGTAAACTAACCCACTTTTTGTTTTACTTTACCTACTTCTTTTTTTTTTTCTTTCTTATCCTCTCCTTACTTGCATGTCTGTAACACTCTTCACTTGCATGTCTGTAGTTTGCATGGTATGACAGTGAGTTAAGACTGTGTTTGCATGGGTTGTAAGTGTTCTTATTTTACTTCTTTTCATCTTTCACCCCTTTCGTATTCTCTTCTATTTTTCCGACTTGTCGGCAGTGGCCGGCGGATGATGATGGGGAGTCTTTCTCTTTTTCTGAATGAATTTTACCCCAAGAATGATAGGTTTTGCTACTTACTTAACCCCTTATTCTTCTCTTTTAACCCCCTCCTCTTTCCTTTCTCTCGGGCTAACCTTAGAGTGGATCTTAGGGTCTTTGTTAGCCTTAGCTTCTGTAGATCTCTTTTTTTTTTCACTTCCAAGCTGAGTTTGTAACAGTGTTTTCCACTCTTCTTTGCTTCACTGGATACTTCACCTCGTTATTTCACCATGCTGTCACCATTCTCTTCACTCCATTTAATGCATACATGCATCAGATGCCGTCTTCACTAATCATTCCGTATACACATTCCACATATTTTGGACCTTCATTTGTCCAAGGACTTGTTCTGTTCTTCTATATTCGGTTACACCTCATTCGAATTCAGCTTCTCAGCTTTCATTCTCTTCTCTGTCCACACACTTCCTTTTATACAAAACACCAACTAAATAAACTTTTAGCCATACAATCCTATGGGCTGACAAACCTCCACTCAATCCACAAACGGCTCTTGTATAACATTTATCACAGCTTGAATCATTAACACAGGTTCGTGCCACTCTTTCCTTAGCAAAGCCAACACCCATTTACCTCTTCCTCCTCCCTCTATACGAGATTTGACGCCTTTCATTCCTTCTCATTCCACACGACCATTCCCTTGCAACTTCCTTTCGTACAAATCAAGTTAGTCGAAACGTCGTCGTCCCAACAGATTTAGGCCATTTGCGCCCTCTTTGCATCTTTATTTACGCTTCTTAACATTTCACACTGCCGCGTGAACCCGAAAAATCTTTCGAGGACAGAGTTGGTGGTTTCGCCGCCTAAGTCCGAAGCTGTTGAACAGTCATTTTTCACCTTTTGGAACCCTTTCATTAAACTCTTATAATCATTGTAAATACTTAGGAAATATATTAATGCATATAACGCTGAAGAAAAACAGAATTTTGTTGACTGCAATTCGTGAATGATTGTGCATGTTTTTTGGAGAAACAGTAGAGTCACTATCCCACATCTTGATTGCGTGTGGTTAGAGGACATAAAACCTCTGTCGGTGTAATATAGGATATAGTTAATTGAGAGATTGTGCGTATGTGAAAGGCAGTGGGCAGAGAGTTCTCATTGACATTGGCATAAGTAATGTCCTCATTGGAGGATTACTTTAGGTTTTTAAACATGAAAATAGCCTTAGATTTTTATTAATTGAAACCGTTTTCTCGTTGTTTGGGTGAAGACTCAAATTCTAATAAGCTCGATGGAGATTTAATTTTTCTCTGCAAATCCTGACAAGTAGAAGTACATGCTTCATAGATTTATCTTACGTCCATTTCACATTATCCAAGAGCCCTTTAGTCACCTTTCAACTGCATTTATTTTTTTATGTAGGACACACTATTAAGGAGAACCCTCCAGTCGTTGGCGTGCGGCAAGGCGCGTGTCTTGATCAAGAACCCGAAAGGAAAGGATGTGAACGACGGCGATAAATTCGTTTACAACAAAGATTTCTCCAATCAGCTGTTTCGCATCAAAATTAACCAAATTCAGATGAAAGAAACGGTGCGTTAAAAAGTTTTAATTCACTCCTATTTATTTGTCTTTGAGATTATTACGCATTAAGTTAATTCAACGAATGAATGTGACGCGTCAACTTTTGACTGGAGAGGCAAACACGGAGTGAAGTTACGATGCATTTAAATTTGATCCGCAAAATTCTGTCACGGTATTTAACTGATTTACTCGTATTCCAAGTGACTGACTGATTTTTTTAAGATTTTCTAGCAGTAAGTATCGTAATGTATTAGATTGGGGAAGGATACCTAATATTTTCGATTCTTCTACCTTTTTAATACTGTAGTTACGGGTAATCAAAAACGGAATCATCCATGGTAGGATATTTTAAAATACTTATTTTACTTAAAAATGTAGGCACACTGACATTTTGAAAGAATCAAAATCAAACTTTTTCTATTCTTTTTGTAAAGTTTAAATTTAATTTTTATTCTGTACGATTAAAATTGGTGATTTTAAGTTCGCTTTGGTAAAATAATGTTCGCCACCTCACGAAAACACTCGGGTGGGGGAGGTGGGGAATGGATAGCGGACCTTGGTCGCGTTACAGTTATGTTATAGTATTTTCCCTAAAATGTGTTCGTTTTACATCTTTTCATTTTGGCCAAATTGTACGTTTCTATTGCGCTAAGTCTACCTAACGAAATTATATAAAACGAACACATTATGGCTTATAAATTAAATTTTGAACACCTGAACACCCATGGGGACCACGGAGAACATTATTTGGTGACCCTTACCTAGGGCTTAGGCCTAATACTGGGTGTGTATGAGGTAACGCGAGTATAAAGTAACACTCGAAAATCAAAACAATTGTTTGTGTAGCTCAATGAGTTCGCTTTTGCAAACTCCTTTGCTACAGGATTTCGAAAAGTTACTGAAACTTGTGTTGCATTTTTAGAGTGAAGAACAACAACAGACGGAGGAGAGAGTGTTTCAGGACAGACAATATCAAATAGATGCGGCGATTGTTCGAATTATGAAGATGAGGAAAGTACTCCCTCACAACCTCCTTATCAGTGAACTATACGACCAGCTCAAATTTCCCGTCAAGGTAAACATAATCACTCGCTTTCACTCACGAACACAGAGAGAGAGAATTATAAATTGTAAATTAATTTGTTTTCAGACAATTGATAGTTTTCAATTTCTTATGGGAAAAGTGTTTCGAGGGAAAATAAGTCGTTCAGTTGTTTTTATAACATTATTTTTTATTCTGAAGTTAGCGTAGATGAGTGATGAGTTTAATGTGTTGTCCATGCTGGAGCTCATTCTTAACGTTTTCAGCACCAGCGGGAAAGTAATCGTACTAAAATGGAACTTTTCCACAAATGCTTTTACGTGTTTAATATAGGTTTAGTTTTGTTGTCAGAAAAGGAACCCAAAATGTGCGTACTGTAAATGGAATAGTTACTAAAATATTTGGTTTTTAGTACGGTAACTAAATCTTATACTTTTTGGTTTAAAAAGAAAATATTCACGAATGAAAGGATTATAAATAGAAGGACTTTCATTCCCAAAGTTTAAGTTTATTGGAAATAGTTTTTAAAAAACTATTTAAGAATGGTCCGGTTGCCCTAAATATACGAGGGTACTTCAATAAGTATCCGCACATTTTATTTTAGTGATAATATAGTATATATAATATATACTCGTAATAATGAGCCAAACTGAGATCAAAGGCTTATTTAGGCTAGCAACAGTATAGGCTTATTTAGGCTACTCGTAGCTGTCACATATCGTACGAGTAGTGAGCGTGGCTGCGCCGCTTTCAATTTGTACTCTGGAAGAACAGAGATCCGTGGTTCGTTTTTTGTGGCCAGAAGGTGTGAAAGTCGCTGAAATTCACACGCGTTTATGTGCTCAGTTTGGGAATACTCAGGACGACCGTCAACATCAACCAGTGGTGACAAGCAGGAAGAAACCAGAGCCATGATTTTCGATGACAGAAGATTAACAATAAAAGAAATTGCATCTTCATTAGAGATTAGTCAAGGGTCAGCCTATTCGATAGTTCATGACATTCTTGGCTTTCACAAGGTTTGTGCAAGATGGGTGCCCAAACAGTTGACAGAAGAGCACAAGCGTAATCGTATGGACGTCTGCTCTCGTCTTTTGGCGCGGTATCATAATGAAGGTGAAAACCTTTTGGAGCACATTATCACTGGAGATGAAACCTGGATCCATCACTATGAACCAGAAAGCAAACGACAGAGCATGCAATGGAAGCATCCAACATTTCCCGTTGCAAGGAAGTTCAAAGCGCAGCCGTCAGCAGGTAAAGTTATGCTAACACTGTTTTGGGATACACGAGGCCCTATCCTTGAACATTATCTAGAGCGTGGAACTACAGTAACAAGTGCATCGTATTCTGACATGCTTCGGAATGAGTTAAAGCAAGCAGCAATTCGCGCAAAACGGAGAGGGAGATTGTCGGAAGGTGTTATTCTGTTACACGACAATGCGCGCCCTCATACCGCTGCACAGACTAGAAAATGCCTTCAAGAACTTAAATTTGAAGTTCTCGACCATCCACCCTACAGTCCAGACCTGGCACCTTCGAGTTTTTACCTGTTTGGACCACTAAAAGACGCTTTGAGAGGTCGGCGATTCCAAGGCGATGATGACCTGAAGGAGGCGGTGCATGACTGGCTACGCACACAGCCAAAAACATTCTTTTGTGATGGCATTTGGAAGCTTGTAGATCGCTGGACTAAGTGTATTGAGAAACAGGGAGACTATGTTGAGAAGTGATATGTTTATAATCTATCAGATGTGAAAATAAAAAGTGCGGATACTTATTGAATTACCCATGCGTCCCTTGCTATTCGAGTTTCGAAAGATAAATTTCAGAGTTAACATAGTGCCAAAAATTTTTTAATAAATCAGTCATTGTTTCTCAATAATGGGAAATGGGCGTTGTCGTTGCGCAGTGTGTGTTGTTGTGTTGGAACAGCTATGTAATATAAAGTTTTTTGTGAGGAAGAATATGAAACCAGCTGACCAGACGACCAATTCTTTGCCCGATTCTTTGAATTCCGAGGTAAAGTGGTGAACCTACGTCTTATCGCGAGTCAGTCTTGTCCAGAAAGTTGACTCGCTCTTATTGGTAACGCATCTCGCACAATGACGCGGAGGTTCTCCAAACTCGGCTGCTCAACTCGGTGCACCTTTGCGAGTGTCAGAACTGCCTGTAGAATTTGATCACGCTCCTTGACGGCACCGTTGATGAATTTTTAAGTCGAAATAAAAAAATGTTTATTTTCAAAATTTTGTAACTATAAAACTTTAATTTTCTGCAATATCAGTATATCATTAAATAAATGAGAACATTTTGATCGAAGCCTTTTCAGACTCTCACCCTATTATTATTATTATTTTCATGTTTATTAGCTTAGGTCAAGTTCACACGCGACAGGTTAGGTTAGTTTAAGCTAAATTAGGTCAGCCAAGTTCATTTAGTTAGAGAAATAAAATATTCTATTTTTTATTTATGAAGAAGACAGATACAGCACATCGTCTGTTTCTATCGACTGCTTTTTGTTTATATCATTTGTAATCTATATCTTCTATAATAATAAAAAGACGTGTGTGTGTGTTTTCAGCTATAACTCCAAAATGGAAGCAGTTACAAACATGAAACTTCACACACATTGATTAGGTCTCCAGGTTGTGCACCTGGGTGTTAATAAATTAAATAATTAAAATTACTGAGCCCGAAGGCCCCAGCACCGCGATAAAACTACAGAAAAGAATGCAGCCGTGAAAATCTTAAGCTTCACACTGTGTCAAGATTTCTGAATCTTAAGATTTTCATGACCAATTATTTGGCCAATAAAACTATAGAAAAGAACAGTCATGAAAAACTTGAGCTTCACATTGCCGCCCGTAATAATAATCTATAATAATAAAAGGACGTAGTTACAAACATGAAACTTCACACACACATTCATTAGGTCCCGAGGTTGTTGTTGTTGTTGGTTAGCCGATCAGCCCACCCTGATCGAGCAAGCCGGCGGCACGCAGGTAACCGATCGCCCTCCGGAGTGGACCAGAGGTTCAGCGCACTAGTAGTAGTTGTAGTTGTGCGGTAGAGTCTGTCATAATGTGTTCAATTGTTTGTGGTGTGTCCTGGCACAGGTGGCAGGTGTCGTCTGTGGAGTTGTCTAGTCTGTGTTTATATGTCTGTAAGTTTGGGTGATGTCCACATCGGAATCGTGCTAAGTTAACTCGATCCGATCTGGTCTCTGACCTGTCAATTGGTGGCGGCTTCGCACCTAGGACCGTATTCGGACCGAGTCATGTCAGAGCTTTGTGGGTTAGGTGCAGGGTTGGCAAAAACCCCAACCCAACTGGTTTTTTGGTTTTTTGATGGGTTGAAATTTTTTTTAGAAAGGTTCGATAATTATGTAGTGCCTAATATATTTATTATTTTATTAATTTATTTATCTAATCTACAATATATATTAAAAAAAACAACTTTATTTCACAAAGATCAGATATGAGAGATAATAGTGACATATTAGAATTTTCTCCATTTTAATTTTAGATCTTTCCTTTATTTCTTAACAGCAGATTTCAGCTTTATTTAGACCTAACTCAAATTTAAATATTTAAGATGCCAAACTCAAGAGTTATAGCAAATGGGACGAGGTGACTTTATTAAGTGATTAGCCTACTAGAGTACTATGCAATTATTGCAAAGAAAGTATCACTCGAAAAATTGAGAGAGTGAAACATCATCTAGAGAAATGCAGTAAAAGAAAAGTGAAATGTTTGATCGCTATGCGTCGAAACTCTTGAAAGCAATCATCCTTCGTCCAGGATTTGGGATCGGTCCTCAGGAAGGTATCCTCCGCTGCCTTCCTTCCTTCCTTCCTTCTTTCTTTAACAAATTGAAGATTCCCAGGGGCCTTTTGGTGACCATTTCATGCAAATTCAAATCTTCAATATTTCCTTCAAGCTTCAATCGACGAGTAGCAGTGGTATTCTCGTTACGTTGGAGGTTTACGACCATCTTCCGTTTGGTCTCGGCATCGACTCTAGGATCGAGGAATGCAAGGTCGATGAGATGCTCTCCAAGATACCACAGGTGCCGTTGAAGAGCTGTGGATGCTGCTTTGGAAATGGTCTGATTTGGGTACTTTTACAAGATTTTAAGAAGCAGAATATCGTTGAAAGGAGCGTTGATTCCGACGGGGGCGTCGTTCCAAAAACGTGCGTAAACCAAGACGATAAACAGAGAAAGCTCGGTGATATTCTCCGTCTCACGTGCTGTCAGCTGTAGTTGATGCTTGAACAGATGAATTTTGAGGACGTAGATGGCCTTGGCCATCCAGCATGCATGGTGAGTTGGTCCTGGAGCGCGGACCTTGACTTCTTTCTCATCACGGCACCCGAGGAAGGTGAGGCGAGTCGTAGCAATTCCTCGTAGTCATCACGCGATTGTTTTAGACTCCAGTCGTGCCTTTGTGAAGTACTGGATCATTTCCTCTCGAAGCTGGAACATCTTTGGATCTCTGAATAGGTTGTTTGAAGCCTTCATGAAGGAATCCTTCTGAAGTGATGGCCATTTTTTTTTAAAACGTTTAAAGAGAGTCATTTCCGGGCCACCTGTGGGTCCAAGAAGTGCGTTGTAGGTGTTTGACAAGACGACTTCAAGGATATGATGTCGATAAGCGATCCAGACAAGTTCCGTCCCTACTGCTTTTTCAATCATGGTACAGGCTCCCCTGTGAAGGCCAGTATTAGACGCAGTTGTCAAATACGAGACCTTGCATCTTACCGCGAAGATTCCAGTCATCAATCGTCGAAATGCAAGCTTTGGCCTGTTCTTCTCCTGTAGCTCGTTGTATTTTTGACACGGCTAGGAGTTTTTCCATCCATTTCCCCGTAACGATTACCGCGGTTCGTTCGGCTGTTTCCTTTGCGCCACTGATGTCGGGAAGTAGTTTCCCATCCCAGTAAAGAAGAAGGGGTCCTTCGACAGAAAACGAAGCTTGATCCTCTTTGGCTGCTGCCTGCCTCGCTTGCTTTCTTGAATGATGGATGGAACTGCGTGAAAGAGTCATTGTAGAAATATCATAGCCCAGGGCTTGAGCGACTGATCCAGCAACGAAGACTGCTCCTCGATCGGGAAGGTTGACGCGATCAAGAGCAGCAACCACATCTGGTGATGTGAAGATATTGTTTCGTTTCGGGGGATGAGAGAGTATTTCTGCTCTTCCGGTCGAAGTCGACGGACGATAATCATCGTCTTCAGCGTTGAATTCTTCACAGGATGAACTGGAATGCAGCCTCTCTTTCTTTGTACCTTAGAGCTTTGTCAGCATCTTTTTCCTGCTAATTAATTAATTGAAAATGTGAAATTCATAGCGACCTCTTATTATGTACTAAATCGACAGATATTTTGCACAAAATCACTTCACATCTAAAGGAATAAGAGCAGCCATGTGGAGAGCATTTCCAACTATTTTAAAATTTTAGCCCAAATTTTGGACCACCCTATAATATATATATATAGCGTTCAACATCCACTCGGTAACGCCGGGTCGCTCCGCTAGTTGTAAATAATGCAAGTTTAGTAGCTTGCTCCGTTCTCAGTATTTTTCTTACTTTTGATTGAACCAAACCGATGAAGAAAACACGCTGCTGCTGCTGCTGCTGCTCAGGCAGTTTGTGAAACTTTCAGTGTTTGGTCGTTATTATTGTTTGAGGAGTTTAATGATTTCATTACAAATGGACCACTTGATGTGGTAGCATTAGTAAACGTGTATTTTGGGATAGGTGGATACTTAGCCTCTCACTTAAGTTTCTGTGTAGAAGCATCGTCAGTTTGTTTTTCGAGCATCATTTCCCCAAAATTGTCCATTTTTTTATGCCTCTCCATTTATCTTTGTAAAAAGTTATCCAGACCAACAGCAATATACTTTAAAAAAATTTAACATTTCTTCAGCACATCATTTTTATATTTGCATCCAGTAGGTAAGAGAAAGACCCAGTTGTCACTTTATTAGTGTTAAATATTTTAAAAAAATTTAAAAAGTCAAAAAGGTAAAATAAAATATTTAAAAAAAAACGAGTTTATTAAATCGGGTGAGCTAATAATCACTTGGGTTGAATCATCGGCAAATCCGCTTCACGGTAGTCAGTTTTGGACCATTTCTGAATATCTTTCATCATTGAACACACACACTTAGCAGGCATGGGTGGATCTCGGCTGGTTTCACATTCTCCTTTACCTAAAACCTCCATAAGACGATCGATGCGCTGGTAGGCGCCCTTTTGGCTGTACCCATAAGGCACTCCCGGTGGATTACCTCCGTTTCCTAGTGGTGATTAGTGTTGCCAGGTTTACTTAACAAAGCTCGGCTCTCTGCTATTCCCTCTGGATTTCCGCAATCAAAAGTACGGATACTTTGCATTCCTTCGTAACTTAACCCCTCTCGGGGCCACACTACTCTTTCATTGAGTTTTCAGTACATGGCAAACGTAAAGAATAAAGTTGTAGTATGATGGGAATGTTGCGCAATGTTCGGTTGAGCTTCTGTTTGTTTCACGTATGTCGTTTAGTCTTAAAGATAGAAAATGTGGTCATAAAACTTTGGAACTATTTTGCGGACAAACGTTTCTATTTAAACTAAAAATAAAAATGTTTGAAAATATCAGTAGAAAAGATTATTATTATTATTATTATTATTATTATTATTATTATTATTATTATTATTATTATTATTATTATTATTATTATTATTATTATTATTATTATTATTATTATTAATCGATCCTTCAATAACGCCAAAACACACAATTGTCGTTTGATTGTAGTTCGTCTATATTTATGAACAAAAACTTTTAACCTTTTGCTTCGGTTCGAATTTTGGAACGGTTTATGGCCGCCCGCAGTGAAAGGGTGAAAGCTGCTCTTTTTTTTTTTTTTTCTTTCTTTCTTTTCTTTTTAAGTGGTCGATCCGACCTTAAGGGGGGGAAAAAAATTTCAAACGCGTGTGAAGCAACTTTAAAGTTTAACGTTTTAAAGTTGGCTTTTCACTTTTAATTTTCGCTGTTGAAAGTGAATGAATGAATTGAGGGTTCGAATTATTTTTTGTGAATAAATAAATGAAAGGAACTAATTCGATTAACGTATTTTATCCCTCCCAGCCCGCTGACTTAAAGAAGAGGATCGAATCCCTTATCGACAGAGACTATATGGAGAGGGACAAGGATAATCCCAACACTTACAATTATGTAGCTTAAATTTTTAGTGTCTTAACGGTCCTTTTGTGAAAACAATCCACAACAACTGTAAAACATGTTTAACCAACCAGAAATGACGAATGTCACCGATATTTATGTCGTCCAGAATTTTTTTTAAGTGACATTAAATATGGTTCCTGCAACCACAATATATATATATATATATATATATATATATATATATATATATATATATATATATATATATATATATATATATATATATATATATATATATATATATATATATATATATATATATATATAATACATTTTTTCAGTAATCCTATCTTGACTGTTGTTTAAAATAGGATGAATGTTATAAATACATTTACACCGTATATTGTTCATTTTGAATTAGAATTCTATAGTGTGTATTTAATAAGTAACTTCTGTAAATTATTTTAATGTATATATATACAATGACTTTCCCTTTTTCTTCCATCCCTTCTAACTGACGAAAAGAATTATATATAATATATATATTGTATTTCTGAAAGGTTTTTATTTTTATTATTATTATTATTATTATTATTATTATTATTATAATTATTACATTATACCAACAACTTAATAAATATATATGATACTGAAGTTAGTTTTCAAAATACACGATAACCAAATTGTTTTCTGTGTGATGGTATTTTCCAGTTCAAACCAAATAACTTTGAAAATAGAGACAATTTAGAACTGGGTACGTATCCCTTTTAATCGCTTCATTTTCATTTAGTTTGAATCCTTTTTTTTCGAGAGAGTTTTCGCTCGCGTTCGAACTTGAGTGAAAAAGGGAGTTTCGAGTCGATCTTACTCGGAAGTAATGATGCTGGTGAATTCTCGTAATGCAAATTTGTCTTAATTTTTGCGATAGTTATTAAGGGTTTCTGTCTTTCCTATAAAAATACAATAAGAGACTGACCTTATAATTAAACCATTTGAGAAATGAACTGAAATTTCGAGTTTAAACGACGATGGAAGTGAATTTTGTAAGATTATTTATTTTAAGGGATTTTTTATTTAGATTTAGAAGATACGTGAGCTGTGAATTGAATTTATATATTTAATTTAAAGGTGATAGGCAGAGTGAAAATGGTTATTTGTGCCTGGTGAAAGATGGATGATTGGTAGGTAAACTTTTGGTATTAACATCGTGTAATATACTGTGCAAATGTATTTAAGTAAATTTTTGCGTGTAATGGCCAAATGCGCGCTTTTATCGCGCGCTTTAAAAATAACATTCTTAACTGTGGAAGGTCAGAATAGCGAAAGAGTGGGCCATGTTCACTTCTATGAGGCAATTCGTTTGCTTATATTGTGAATTAATAAATTATAAATATATCGTTGTTTTATTTTGCCTCTCTGATCACGGACTGCGAATAACAGAATCTACGATTGATAATATATTTGTAAATAGCAATGCCCTCGTAAATTCTGGAATTATAACCACTGACATCGGTGATCATTTTCCTACTTACGCTATATTCAATAACATTGTTCAGGCTGCGGACAAAACAACTATTGATTACAGAATATGCTCAGAGGTTAACAAAAGAAAATTTTATGTTAAACACAGACCGTGCATGGAACAAGGAACTCTTCTGGGAAAATTAAATCCACTATAGTCCGAATAAGTAATGGTAAATGACAAATACCATAGTTTTTTCTTTTTCATGATTTTAGCCCAACGTGGGCAACGGGTCTCTCGCAAAGAGATCCCATAAATATAGCTTCCCTCACCAGCTATCTGCAAAGCAGACAGGATCCAGCTTTGGGACATGGATCTAGGGTTTAAAGCAAGCCTAGATCCCTACATTCAGAACCTCTATATAAGTAAAAGACTCGTTGCATTCACGTCGTGTTGAATAAATCAAAGAAAAAGGGGGTAACTATTGTATTTTTAGCCAAAAAAAACCAAAACTTAAACCTCAACCGGGACATTGAGCGTCCACTTTTCAAGGCACGAAACACGTCCGTTTAGTATACACAAACTCAGAATGGTTCCCTGAGAACATTATATGTTAAACACAGACCGTGCATGGAACAAGGAACTCTTCTGGGAAAATTAAATCCACTATACTGTGCAAATGTATTTAAGTAAATTTTTGCGTGTAATGGCCAAATGCGCGCTTTTATCGCGCGCTTTAAAAATAACATTCTTAACTGTGGAAGGTCAGAATAGCGAAAGAGTGGGCCATGTCCCAAAGCTGGATCCTGTCTGCTTTGCAGATAGCTGGTGAGGGAAGCTATATTTATGGGATCTCTTTGCGAGAGACCCGTTGCCCACGTTGGGCTAAAATCATGAAAAAGAAAAAACTATGGTATTTGTCATTTACCATTACTTATTCGGACTATAGTGGATTTAATTTTCCCAGAAGAGTTCCTTGTTCCATGCACGGTCTGTGTTTAACATATAATGTTCTCAGGGAACCATTCTGAGTTTGTGTATACTAAAAGAAAATTTATTGGGGCTGTAGAAAATGCTCGACTTGACTGTGACGAACCTTTAAATGACCCAGATCATATGTTTCAGTTCTTTTATGACACCTTATTCCATATTTTTAATATTTGCTTTCCTTTAAGGAGAAAAACAGTTTCGCCCAAAAGGGTCGCAAATCCATGGATCACTCCAGGAATTATCACTTCAATAAAGAAGAGATAAATTATTCAAATTGCAATTGCAGAGCAAAATTCCTAAAATACAATATACTCAATACAGAAACAAATTAACTAAATTAATCAAAATTGCAAAATATAACTATTATAATAATCAATTTTCCAAACATAAAGGAAAACACTTGGACGACCATAAACAATCTTCTCGGAAAACAAATTAAGAAAAATTCAATAGCGAAATTAAATGTTGATAAAGAAATTACTGATGATACTGTTATTGCAGACTCTTTAAATGATCACTTTATTTCAATAGCCGATAAGCTTCGCGGACAATTAATAAATAATGATCACACGCCTCCAGAATATATGCTACCCAGCCCACTAAATTCATTTTCTTTTGTTCCTGCTACCTCTACTGAGGTCCGGAATATTATTGGTAAATTAAAAACTTTGGCTAAAATTATCAATCAAAATATTTCCAAAGGAATATTCCCATCAATGCTGAAAACTGGTTGTACAGTATAACACCTCTTTTTAAAGGGGGTGATCCTACACTAGCAACAAATTACATGCTGGTGTGTGCATTATCTGCGTTCAGCAAAGTTTTTGAAAAAAAATTGTAAAAAGTAGAATGCAGCGATATTTAGAATCCTACAAGTTATTCTCTCCAAATCAATATGGCTTCCGTAATAATAAAACAACGGAAATGGCTATTTTAAATCTTATGGAAAGTGTAAATATAGCTAAGGAGAACAAAGAAATAATGATATCAATATTTATAGATTTGAGTAAGGCGTTTGATGTAATAGACCATAATATTCTACTTAATAAATTATATTGTTACGGCTTTAGAGGAGCAATCAGTGATTGGTTTAAAAGTTATTTGTCCAATAGATATCATTTTGTATCGGTAAATAAGGTTTGCTCAACTAAAGCGCTTGTCAAATATGGTGTGCCACAGGGCTCAGTTCTGGGTCCACTGTTATTTTTATTATATATAAATGACCTTCCACGTTCATCTGATATACTGAGCTTCATAATGTTTGCAGATGATACAACTCTCTCTTTTTCTTGCAAAGATGTTAATACAGCTAAGAATATGTTTCATTCAGAATTCATCAGTGTAATGAAATGATTGATCACCAATAAACTCTTCCTAAATACCAGTAAAACAAATTTCATGATTTTTATTAATAAAAGAAATGTATATCTTGATTAATTTAATGTTTATGAAATTGCCATAAAGGAGTGTACTGTAACAAAATTTCTTGGTGTAATGCTAAATAAGAATTTGCAATGGAGTGATCATGTAAATTATATCGCGAAAAAGATTTCAAGGAGCGTTGCTATAATGTTTAAACTTAGAATTGTAGTCCCTAAACAAGTTTTATTGACTCTATCATACTCTTGTTCTTCCTTATATAACATACTGCACCCTTGTTTGGGGAAACTCCGCTAACAATGCATTAAATGGTATCTCTCTCATCCAAAAATGAGCAATAAGGTTATTATCTGATGCTGATTTTCTTGATCACTCTAGTGTATTATTTAAAGAGCTAAACCTACTAAAGCTCAACGATATAACCAAACTGGCACATTTTATTTTTATTTACAAGTGTAAGAAAATCATTAATTTGCAATGGGTAAATAGATATTTTGTAACTCGTCAAGAAATCCACTCGTATCAGACCAGAAATAGATCAAAGCTTGTTATACCTCAATTTAGATTGTCTTCATCTCAAAAACTACCAATTTTCATTGGATTGAAACTATGGAATGACTTGCATGCCGATATAAAAAATATTGTGAATGTAAATTTGTTTAAAACCAAGTTGAAATCCCGATTAGTAATGCATACTAGCAAAAATCTAGGATTAATGTCCATTAATATTGTTTAATATTGTCCATTAATATTGTTTAATATTGTAATACATGTTTTAACTATTAATAATATTTATTTATTATTATAAATTTATAACAACTAGCTGCTTATTTTTAATAAGAGCCCAGTAAAGCCTAAAGCTTAAGGGCCAAATTAAATAAATAAATAAATTAATAAAAAAAGTATCTCCCACTATCAGGATAACGAATATTCACCTTCAAATTATGGCTCTAGAAAGGGCATGCCTCGCATCACAAATGCGTTCGAAGCTACCGGTGGTGGTCATAAAATGTACAATTAATATAGTTTGCACTTTGGAGATGCTCTGGTTTTAATTCACAGAAATAAATGGTGAAATAAAAAACAAAATTTTGCGTAGTATTACATTAGTTTTAATTTTCTGTATGGAGTCGTCGCTTTTACTTTAGTTATTTTGCAAAGTACAGTTGGGCAGACTTTTTAGACGAATCTGCGCCGTCTGTACCTTTATCATCATCTTTATTGAATTTTTTTCTACAAAGAAAACTCGATAATACTAGTCTTATTATGGAAAAGTGTTATACAGCTGGTATTACAAATAGATATTTTCTTAAAATGTCTTCATAGCTAATTTTCACGTTTATTTCCAGGGTTTCCTGATTTATTAGAAAATGTAGCTAAGTTGGTATTAACTTTTATCTTGTACTCCAATGGTCAACGCGTCTTCGAGTCAGAGGGGTTGGGTTTGAATCTTGGTGGAGGGTAAATTTTTCATACGTAAAAATGTACTTTATTGAATGTGACAACCCGCGAGGAAAATGAGAAAGATTGCGAGCGCTTTCATCTCGCAAAACCTTCTCAAGGACCTCAACAGCCTTTTTAAAGAGATGAGAGTGTTTGGAATCAGTTTTCATTTTCCTCGCTGGTTGTGTCACATTTAATAAAGTTCACGTGAAAATTGTGAATATATATTCCTCAATAACTGAAAATGAAATCCTGTACACTTAATCTATCAACTTGCGTAGAAGGACGAGAGGTGCTAATGAACGATCATGAATATATTTAATGAACGGAAGTGTTTTTTTATAGTTTTCGGGGGTGGTTAAAAAATTATTTTCGTTGGCTTCTGAAATTAATTATTATGACTAAAATTTTAAAAATTTCTTTGGCATGAAGTTTACGATAATTACAGTGGGTTTGCTTTGAAATTTATATATTTACATGAAGATTCTATTCAGATTAGTTTAAAATGAATCTTTTCACATAGCCAGTTTATGCTATAATCATTGCCTGAATAAATGAGAACTGGTTCTAAAGGAATGTACTGCTACAAAAATTTTAGGTGTAGAGCCTAATGCTAGATAAGAACTTGCGGTGGAAGGACAATGTCAATAATTATATTTTTAAATAATTTGTAGGAGCGTTGCTATAATGTTTAAACTTCGACATATAGTTCCTAAACAGGTTTTATTAATTCTCTACCATACACTCGTTCTTCCTTATATGATGTAGTGCGATTTTGTGTGGGGAAATTCTTCTGACAACTCGTTAGACAGTGTATGTAATTCAAAAGTGATCAATAAGGATATTATCTGTTGTCTGGTTTCTTGATCATACAAATGAATTCTTTAAAGAGTAAAAATTGTTAAAGATCAAAGATGTAATCAAACTGGCACATTTATATTTTATTTACGCGTGTATGGACAAAATTATTAATTTAAGTGGTTAAATATATATTCTGTTAACTCAATAAACTCACTCATACCAGAGAAGGAATAGAAACGGGTGTCATTCCTCAGCTTAGATTGTCTTCATCTCAAGAATCCCCTATTTTTGTGAGATGATTTAAGCACTGATCATAAAAATACTTCTAATGTGTGTTTAAAAACTAGTTGAAATCTGTTTTAGTAAAGAATACTAACTACTCTCACTAACGCATCTTAAAATGAAATGCGTATAGCCTAATATATTACTTGCCTCAATTGTTGTACAGTATTTCCAGTCTTAGTGTCGTACATTTTATATCTATTAATACTGATTAAGATTTAATTCATACTGCTTACATAATTATTTTCTCATTTCAACTACAAGTTCATTTATGTGCCCTAAAAAATTACCCTTACACATAATATTTTCATATTCTCCCCTGCGTGACATCTATTGGCTGTGGGACCGAGTGTGCCCACGATTCGCCTTTCCCTTGTTGGAGTCGGTGGTGGCTGGATGCGCGCGGAATATGAAGCTTCTTTTTGTTTGCTATGGCGGCTTCTACTCGGCTTACGACTTCTGCTTCTAATACTCGGACTACTCTTTCTCTCAACACTCGGGTGGTGGGCAACCAGGCCCTCGAGTCCTCTACCACTGGAAGATCGCATCCTGATGGGGTTGACCCCCTTCTGGTAACGGAACACTTGCACTCTCCTTTACCGTTGCCAACCCCAGCCTGTACCTTGAATATGCCCTTGGACGTACACCCTCTGGAGCAGGGGTCTCGCCCCAGCCCACCTCAGACGCCTTCGGGCAAGTCAAGTTCCACCCAAGACTTGCCTCCAAAACTCGGCTTCTTGCTCTCCCCGTATGCCCCCCTCACCCGCCGTCGGCCCGCCTCCCCACGGAGAGAGCCCCACGGCGGACGGGGAAGTCGGCATTCATGACCATCCTATCGACCGTTGGATATCCCAGTCCACTTCGATTCTACAGCCTCTCTATCGCTCCCAAGTATCCACAAATTCCTAGTGATCCGGCCTACCTCTGGGTCCCTTCCGACCAACTCTGAACGGACGTTTCAGGCGATCCGAGCCTGCAGCAACTCTAGCCGCTATGATGTACGACCGCGGAGGGATGGCTCCCTCCTCATAAAATCACGCTCAGCCGCAGAGACGAAAGCCCTACCCTCTCTCACTGAGGTCCTTGGATGCGCGGTGTCCGTTTCCCCACCCTCGCCTGAACCAGAGTCAGGGCACTATTTACGCCACCCGCCTATTGTCAATCACAGTGAACGAGCTCCTGGAGGACCTCGCACCCCAGGGTGTCACCACGATCCATCGCTTCGCATCCCGACAGGGAGGTACCCCCTCCCCCACCCCGCGTCTACTTCTTACCTCAATACCTTAGTCCCTCCCGACCGTATTGTATGGGGTATGGGAGACCGCACGTCATGCGAGTTTTCTGTCCGCCCATACATCCCAGACCCGACCCGTTGCTTTAAATGCAACAAGTTTGGACACGTTAGCTCAGTTTGCCGGCAGCCGCACCAACTGTGTGTTCGTTGCGGACAAATCGCTCACCCAGACAAGTGCCCCAACACACCCAAATGCTCCAATTGTGAAGGCGCACATCCCTCTTCATCCCGCGAATGCCTGTTCTTCAGGTTTGAGAAGGAGGTGTGAGACCTGCAGGTAGCGGACTTCCTTAGCCTCCGAGAGGCGCGAGACAGGGTGCGGAGTCGGGAGGTGAGGCTGGGCGTATCTTACACCGCTGCCCTCGGCACACCGCCCTGGCCTGCCGCTGAAACCCCCCTCGACCACTGCTCCCCATCCCTCCCAAAGGGAGTCTTTGCAGGAACCGACGATCTCCTGTCCCCCCACCATCCCTTCTCTTCACGCACCTCACCTGCCACAGATTCCCCAGGAGTCTGGGACCAGGACACCCAGGCCCCACCCACCTCGAACCCTGCCCTCCCAGCACATACCCGAACCTACCGCCCGGAGCACTCCGACGAGGCGGAGACGCCGAACTGAATCGCCAGACTCTCCGGCCCTTCAACATGTCTCTCCCTCTTCCCCTAGATCTAAGACGGCTCGGACCCTCACACCGCCCACTTCGTCTACGAGGACCATACCACCCCACCGCAGAAGTCTCACCAATCTACCTCCACAGACTCTGACAATAGTTGCCGAATTACATGACCCACCCTCCACGACGAGATCCACTCTGGACAACATCCTCTCCCCCGAGGATCCAGTGGATGCGGCTCTAACGCACCTACACGGAGTGGCCGAGGGGAGCTCGCCGCGTCCGTGAGTCTTATGGATCTGCCCTTGCCTCCTGGTGCCATTTTTTCCACCCCTCCACGAGAACTCTGGTTCATCTCCCAGCCCCACAGTACCTGCCCCCAAAATCCCCGGCCCCATCCCTGTTAGCCACCCAGAGCACGTCCTCCCTCCCACCTGCCCGGTCCTTCTGGTACCCCCTATCGCCACCCAGGGTTCGCCGTGAGACCCCAGACAGGGGGGGAGGTGCCACTTTGGGAAATAAAGCACCCCCTCCTGGCCCGAACACAGAAGCCCACCAAGAAACTCCTCACCCTCTGAGCCCACAACGTTCTCCTAGCTGCCGTGATCCACGCCTCCGGTCTCGCTCGGCCGACTCGACTCCACAATCTCCGCGGAGATCGACTGGCCGACCGATTCCTTCTCTGGTGAACGGCAGATAGCCAGCCATACTCCTGACCCATCCTTCGCCTTCGCGAACCCCAGATCTCCCTTCACACTCCAACCTCCTAGCACCTACACCTTTACCCATCCCCCATCATCAAATAATGGATCCTCCGAAAACTACAATAGTACACTGGAACTGCAAAGGAATATTCGCGAATTATGAAGGCCTTAATTCCTTGATTGCCACTTCCCGTCCGGTGTGTGTCTGTCTCCAGGAGCTCATTCTGGGGACCAGGCCCATGCCCTGCCCGACTGGATATTCCTACATCACCACCCCGTCTCCTACCTGCACTCGAAGTGGGGCTGCCATTTTCATACACCACGCAGTCCTTTTCCACAATCTCCCTATCCGATCCCGACTTTCCCTGGATAGACAGTACACTGTCTGTTCAATATACCTCCCTCCTCACACTCAAGTCTCCCGATGACCTGGTGGAAGTGGTACAACAACTCCCCAGGCCCTTTCTGTTACTGGGCGATTTCAATAGTCGCCACCCTTTGTGGGAGACACACTCCACCTATATGGCCCCGACCCTGATTAATATCATGACCGAGCTCTCCTTCGAGTGCCTCAATGATGACTCTCCTACATTCTACCATGCCACCACCTGCACTCCATCCTGTATAGACCTGTCCTTCGTGTCGTCCGATGCCCTCCTAGATTTCACATAGCAAGTCCTCCAAGAGGACTATGGAAGTGACCATTTCCCTGTTCAACTCACGCTCAATTGGCCCGACCAGACCGTTCGGGTACCGGAGAAATTGATTACTGCCAAAGCTAATTGGTCCCGCTTCCACGACGATACATATACAACCCTTACGACTGCCCACTTCCCATCCTCCGACGAGTGCATCGCATACTTCGAATCAATCGTTGTAGTGGCTGCTTGCACTGGCATCCCACGATCCGCCACCTACCCACGCACCCGACGGGTACCTTGGTGGTCCCCAGAGTGCACGGAGGCCGTACGCACCAAGAAGAAGGCTACTCGATGCTTCTACCGTACGCGACTCCCCATCCATCGCACGGAGATGCAGCGGGCCAGGACCATCGCCCGCAGTACAATGAAGACAGCGCGCCGAGCTACTTGGCTTGCCTTTGTACCTGGCGTCACCACCACCACACCTTCGGCCACCATCTGGAAGAAGGTACGGGGTGTCGAGAGGCGACATGTCCTCTCCCGACCCCGGTCCTCCGGATTAACGACGGACTCCAAAACGAGCCCAAATCGGTGGCAAACCACCTAGCTTCTACCTTCGCCGCCGTTTCTTCCTCCGCAGTTAGTTCCCTCGTACCCGCCTCTAACAATAGCTCCTCTTCACCTTCCATAGACAGCACTTACAACCGGTTGTTCACCGTGCGTGAACTACAGGCGGCACTGGCCTCTCGACGATCCCCTTCTCCCGGCCCGGACGGTATCCCCTACTGCATGATCCAGCACATCCACCGTACCTTAAAAATATTCCTACTATACCTATACAACCGCATATGGATAGAGGGCGCCTTCCCCTCCCGGTGAAGGGAGGCCTACGTAATCCCTATCCCCAAACCCGGGAAAGATTCCCTCGATCCCACAAACTACAGACCAATCGCCCGAACGTGTTGTACCTGCAAAATCTTCAAAACAATGGTCGCTACGCGAATATCGTTCTTCCTGGAAAATAGTAATTCCTTCCCGGCTACCCAGTCCGGCTTCAGACAATTTCGCTCCACCACTGATCCCCTCCTGCTCCTCAGCCGAGACATACAGAATGCCTTCGACAGTGGACAGTTCGTCCTATCAATTTTTTTTTACATCCAGAAGGCCTACGACACCACCCGTCGGCCAATAATCCTTATTCAGCTCCAATATCTAGGTCTCGTCGGAGCCATGCCGACCTTCATCAGGGGCTTCCTTTCCTCCCGAACCTTTAAAGTTAGGGTGGGCTCAGTCCTCTCAGACACCTTCGTGCAAGAGGACGAGGTCCCACAGGGAAGCATCCTCAGTGTTCTATGCTTTTCCATCGTCATGAACACAGTCTCAAAATGCCTTCCACCCAGCATCCGTTCTTCATCTACGCAGATGACCTTGCGATCTACTTCGCAGGGCGGGAGCCGTCCGTCGTTCAACGGCAAATTCAGCTCGCCATCTACCGGGTGGAAAGGTGGGCGACATCGGTGGGGTTCCTCTCCACCCCCAAGTCCAAGTGTATGCTCTTCAGTAGAAGAAGACCCCAACCCTTTCTGTTCACTCTGTCACGTTATACAGGAATCCTCTTGAGGTGGTACCCTCCACGCGATTTCTGGGCGTGACTCTAGACCGACAGCTCAAATGGGTTCTCCATCTCAAACACCTGAAACAATCCCTCCAACGTTCACTCGCTCTCCAAGATCACCTCTCGCACACCACATGGGACGCAGACCGACGCTCTCTCCTTCGCCTTTACACTTCCATGGTCCAGTCGAAGCTGGGCTATGGCAGTGTAGCATACGGTTCAGCCTCCAATGCTTGCCTCCGTATCTTGGACCCGGTCCTTAATAGGGGCCTCCGCCTCGCCACTGGTGCTTTCCGCTCTTCCCCAGCCTCCAGCCTTCAAGTGGATTGCAATTTCCTCCCTCTCGCCCTCCGACGGGGTCTACTCCTTATGAAGACATCCCTTCGTGCACAGAGACTACCCTCTTCGCTTCTATGCGCGGCGATTTCTGAACTTCCACCCCAGGGACGGAGCTGGCACTTTACTGAAGCGGTCCGCTCTTTCCTTGACCTTTCCAACATGCCCGCCCCCTCATTTATCCCCATTTCATACAGCATCTACCCCACCTGGCTCCTCACCCTATCAAGTTTTGCAGGGACCTGTGTGCCCTACCGAAGACTACCACGAGCGCTACGGTATACATGTCACTCTTCCGAGAACACGCAGCCCAACACCCGGACACAGTCCCCATTTATACCGATGGTTCCCGCTCGAAGACTGGTACGGCCGCCTCAGCGGTGATACTGGCCCAGCCGCTTTCTCGAGGCGTCAACCTGCCCTGCGAGACCTCCGTTTTCTCGGCAGAACTCTTCGCGATTATGGGGGCCCTCGACATTGTGCGCATCCACTCTGCCAGCTCCTTCGTCATTTATTCAGATTCCCAAAGCGCACTTCTCTCCCAAGAGAGATTTAACCCCCCTCACCCGCTCATCTGTACCATCCAGCAAACCTTCCACTTTTTAACAGCCTTCCGACACAAGGCAATCGCCTTCTGCTGGGTCCAGGCACATGTCGGCATCCAGGGTAACGAGGAGGCGGACCGCACGGCAAAGACGGCCTGCTTACTGCCGGCCTCCTCCCGGCCCCTCCCTTTCTCCGACTTCTTCCCGACTCTCCGCTCCCACTTCCACTCCATCTGGCAACGGGAGTGGGACCAGGCCACACAAAACAAACTCCACAAGATCAAACCGCAATTAGGATACTGGGCCTCCTCATTCCACCGGTCCCGCCACAAAAAAGTGATTCTAGCTCGTCTCCGCCTAGGACACACACACGCATTACTCATGGTCACCTTATGGCTAAATCGCCAGCCCCGCTCTGCTCTACCTATCATACCCCTATCACTGTCGTACATCTGGTCGAATGCCCAAACCTGTCCGCTCTTCATCACAGGTGTTTCCCTCTCTTGACCAAAATTCCCATACCCGAGCGTCTACAATTCAAACTCGCCGAAGACCCCCATTTTTCAGCGGAAGCGATTTTCCTTTTCCTCACTTATTCCCATCTGCTTCATCGTGTCTCGGACCATACCCCTCCTACCCACTATCCTGCAACTGAACCTTACTCACCCCCCTAGTCTACCATCCCCAACTCAGTAGCACCACCTAACCACTGCCTCGCCGAGATATGTACCACTTTCACTAGGTACGAATCGGTGGTAAATTAAAGAAAGAAAAAAAATTCTACAAACATAACTGCCTAAGTATTTGTTTTATCGTATAATTAAAATGGGCTACGACGTGGTCGATGTCGTAACACCACTTCCTGTCAATCAGTAAAGTTTTATGACACTGGGTCTGGAGAGTAGCTGGATGTGAGACTGTCCTTCGCGTCCAGATTACAGTATATGAAGCTGTAGATCCCTCCGTCATATGATCTTAGATGTTGCGAAGGAGATTAAACAACCTGAAATAACTCAACTTATAATTAATCTGAGAGCCCAGTAAAGCCTAAACCCTAAAGCTTAAGGGCCAAATTAAATAGGAAAAATAATTATCAACAGTCCAATTAGCAACTGTATGCTCTCCAGTATATTAAAATTATTGTTATATTGTAATAATTGTAATATTTATTTTTATTACTAAAGATTGACTGGTTGGTTGAGTAATTGATCATTTAAAGTTAATCAAAGGACATGTCAAGTAGAGGTAAATTAATATTGCGTTCTTTTATAATTTTTTTTATTAAGATATTATTTTCGTCAACTTCAGAGTGTATATATTGCGACTTAAATTTAAGACAAAATTTTTTGGAATATAAATTTACTATAATCCATACAGTGATTTTGCTATGACAATTATAATTTCATTAAGATTCTGTGTAACAAGCTAAAAAGAATCCTAAATAGCTTGCGCTATAAATCATTTTCTCTGAAATCAATGGAAGAACAAAACCAGCCAGTCTGAAAAATGGAGAGGGAGTGCAGTGACGAGCCTACTGCACGTAATGTATTTGGCTCAACCAGTTCTCCTTTCCAAGGGGACTTATTTTACCCGGTTCGTCACGCTACTGTCCAACTCACTCACTCCATTTCGACAGAGGACGTAAAACGAGAACAGCCATCCAACAATGGATGAATAATGTAATTTATAGGGTGAACAAATTTAGGGTGGTCCAAAATTTGGGCTAAAATTTCAAAATAGTTGGAAATGCTCTCCACATGGCTGCTCTTATTCCTTTAGATGTGAAGTGATTTTCTGCAAAATATCTGTCGATTCAGTACATAATAAGGGGTCGCTATGATTTTCACATTTTCAATTAATTAATTAGCTAATCATTTTCTACCCGCTTCATTTTTAGACGACGCGGCAGTCACGACACATTGACTCCGCCCACCTTTCAGAGGATGATGGAATTGCAAGAAGACCGCCAATTCCTGATGATGCAACGAGAAGACGTCTTTTCCTGCAGTATGGCAGGCCCTGACAAGATTAATTTTGCCAAGGAATACCGCAAGAGATGTCGACAGGAGAAAGATGCTGACAAAGCTCTAAGGTACAAAAAAAGAGAGGCTGCATTCCAGGCTGGAGCTGCTGCTCTTCCATCATCCAGCACATCCACTTCATCCTCTGAAGAATTCAACGCTGAAGACGATGATTATCGTCCGTCGACTTTGACCGGAAGAGCAGATGCACACTCTCATCCTCCGAAACGAAACAGTATCTTCACATCACTAGATGTGGTTGCTGCTCTTGATCGAGTCAACCTTCCCGATCGAGGAGCTGGCTTCGTTGCTGGATCAGTCGCTCAAGCCCTGGGCTATGATATTTCTACAATGACTCACGCAGCTCCATCCGTCGTTCAAAAAGGCAAGCGAAGCAGGCAGCAACCAAAGAAGATCAAGCTTCGTTTTCTGTCGAAGGACCCTTTCTTCTTCACTGGGATGGGAAACTACTTCCCGACGTCGGCGGCGCAAAGGAAACAGCCGAACGAACCGCGGTAATCGTTACGGGAAATGGGATGGAAAAACTCCTAGCCGTGCCAAAAATACAACGAGCTACAGGAGAAGAACAGGCCAAGGCTTGCATTTCGACGATTGATGACTGGAATTTTCGCGGTGAAATCCATGGTCTCGTATTTGACACAATTGCGTCTAATACTGGCCTTCACAGGGGAGCCTGTACCATGATTGAAAAAGCAGTAGGACGGGAACTTGTCTGGATCGCTTGTCATCATATCCTTGAAGTCGTCTTGTCAAACACCTACAACGCACTTCTTGGACCCACAGGTGGCCCGGAAATGACTCTCTTTAAACGTTTTAAAAAAAAATGGCCATCACTTCAGAAGGATTCCTTCATGAAGGCTTCAAACAACCTATTCAGAGATCCAAAGATGTTCCAGCTTCGAGAGGAAATGATCCAGTACTTCACAAAGGCACTGGATTCTAAACAATCGCGTGATCACTACGAGGAATTGCTACGACTCTGCCTCACCTTTCTCGGGTGCCGTTATGAGAAAGAAGTCAAGGTCCGCGCTCCATGGACCAACTCACCATGCACGCTGGATGGCGAAGGCCATCTACGTCCTCAAAATTTATCTGTTCAAGCATCAACTACAGCTGACAGCACGAGAGACGGAGAATATCACCGAGCTTTCTCTGTTTATCGCCTTGGTCTACGCACGTTTTTGGAACGACGCCCCCGTCGGAATCAACGCTCCTTTCAACGATATTCTGCTTCTTAAAATTTTGCAAAAGTACCCAAATCAGACCATTTCCAAAGCAGCATCCACAGCTCTTCAACGGCACCTGTGGTATCTTGGAGAGCATCTCATCGACCTTGCATTCTTCGATCCTAGAGTCGATGCCGAAACCTAACGGAAGATGGTCGTAAACCTCCAGCGTAACGAGAATACCACTGCTACTCGTCGATTGAAGCTTGAAGGAAACATTGAAGATTTGAATTTGTATGAAATGGTCACCAAAAGGCCCCTGGGAATCTTCAATTTGTTAAAGAAAGAAGGAAGGAGGAAGGCAGCGGAGGATACCTTCCTGAGGACCGATCCCAATTCCTGGACGAAGGATGATTGCTTTCAAGAGTTTCGACGCATAGCGATCAACCTAAAAGTTGTCAATGATTCGGCGGAGAGGGGTATCGCCCTTATCAAGGCATATAATACATCTTTGACGAAGGATGAAGAATAAAGACAATTCATCCTCCGATTAGTATGATAAATGATAAATGTAATTTTCTATCAAACATATCATTTTTGTTCTTTAAAAATTAATCTGTTTTCTTTAAGAGTTATTCTGTTTTCTAAAAAAAATAAGCTGTTTTCTTTGATTTTTAATCTGTTTTCAAACAAATAAACTCGTATTTGCCCTTGTTTTTTAATTTTTTAACCCAGAAGATCACTACTAGAAAATGAGTAGTAAAATGAAATTCATAGCGACCAGTAAATATCATTCAATTGGCTGAAATTTGACATGGAGATGTTTGATAGATATAGGAACAGGAGCAGCCATGTGGAGGTAAAAAATTACAAAATTGTATTTTTTGGACCACCCTAGACATGTGTATTATTATTATTACTGATATATACACAGTGGTCCCTCGCACTGCGTTATTAATTCGTTCCAGAAACACCAACGTTATGTGAAAATAACGCAATGCGAACCCTAAAATACATGTATTTAGCCTAATTCGTTCCACAACCTTGGAACTACGACTTTTCGGGTAAAAATCAGTTTTCTATGGTTAAAACACATATAAAAATGATAAATAATGTACAAAATAGTAAATTAAAAGCATATTAATATCACATAATTATAATAGCTAAATAAAATTAAAATAAAACCACAAAATTAGCATTTACCTTAAGCTGGAGGCTCTTCTGCCTAAGTGGATTCGATGGTGGTATATTGGGTGGATGTAGGTGGTAATATTACTGTTTTGAAGGTGAGTCACCTTCCATTATGATGTCTGGAAGTTCTTCTGACTCTGCTCTTTTTGTAACCTCTCGTTCTGGCATTTTTTCAACCCTTGGCTTCTTGCTGGCTTTGGTGAAGAAAGCATCAAGAGTTGTCTGCTTCTTTCTTTTTCTCTGGAGGTTTATGAAGAAGGACATAACCTTATCTTCAAACTGGCATTTTAAAAGCTCTGATTCATCATGGAAGGGATGCCTGTGGATGTGTTTCTTAACTGCTTCCCATCCATTAGTCATTTCTTTAAGATCAGCATTTCTCATGTGATCATCACTCTTTTTCTTCCTCTGCGCCATTTGTAAACAACAACAAACTTTGTAAACATCAGACGCACCGCTCTATTTTAATTAAAACAATTTTTATTTGCTTTTAAATTTCAATTAAAATTACACCACAGTATGTATTAAGGTGCACTGTAAATTACTCAGTGCTGTGCTCGTTACTTTATAAATGTAATGCCGTTACCGTTACCGTTACTACAGTCTAAATGTAACGCCGTTATCGTTACAGTTACCGTTACTTTTAATGAAATGTAAATATATATATGCATAGGTATATGTTACTTTTTTTATTTGTTGGGTTCAAAATCCCAGCTGAGCCGTGAACGGCCAAGTTCTAAAGGGCCAGCTCTACCTACAGCCCAAGTTAAGCTAAAATTAAAAACTTACGGACTTGAGATCCTATTAGGTCCTACCTCAGGGTTGCTGACTCGATGTGGTCCTACCTTAGGCCTCAGTTGCATGAATTTAAGATAAAAACAAAAGGGGCACTATTTATGGTCTTCTTTCTCAACCTTGCAACAACAACACAACCTGGACTATTGCACGATGCAACAATCTTGTATCTAAACAACCAAACTGAATTGCAAGAGAGCTCTCTATAAGACCACACCCTGTAAGTACGACGTTCCACAAACGAGTAGAAAGGACGCGCAGCGCCCCAAAATGATGCCACCAGAGTACCCAAACAATGATGCCACAAGAGCCCAAAAATGCTAGCTCTAAATTAAGTGAATTTTTCACTAACCTTACAATTATGAGATGGATATATTATATATACACCTTAACTTAATATATACAAGCAATGCTGCATCAATCAGCTTAGTCATCATATCGCCTTGGGACAACAATGGTTCTTCCTCTTCTAGATTTTCTAACAGCAGGGCCGGTTTTAAGCCGATTAGACCGATTTGTTCAAATTGGGCCCCGCGCCCCGAGGGGACCCCGCGCACGCGCTCGAGTGGGGGACGCTATGATGAATTAATGAGTGTCCAGTGTGCACGAAGTTTCTTGTTACTGTGAAGGCAGTGAAACTATTCAGTCCGTCCTCGTATATCTATGTTTCAATGTTTTATTGCTAATCGTTTGTTATTTGTTTTGTAATTTCAGTTTATCGTCGCCGTTTAGCTTTTTTAAAAAAAAGGTAATTTGTGGACGATATTCAAACCCTCAACACAGAAAGAGCGCTGTTAATGAGATTATATAACATAAAGCTTGGAATGTAAAGTTGTGTTGTTTGTTAAATATGTCCAAATTGTTTATATGTCCAAACTGCAAACTTGAAGTGTCTTAAGCCTGCATGTAAGAGAGAAACGTGGTGGTAAGTAGATCCTACATATTAAATTAACTAGTTTTTGCCTCATTATCATAGAGAGCATTTACATTTCTATTTACTAGAGCTTGTTCTTTTGCCCCTGCGCTTTTCTTCTTACTCCAGGCTTTTAAAAATCATGAAATCTTTGCTTTAATCATTAGATGCATACATGCACATCTTTATTATTTTTCAGTGCCAGGGAGTCTTTATTGTGAATGATTTTGTTTTTTGTTTTGTAATTTCAGTTTATCGTCGCCGTTTAGCTTTTTTGAAAGAAAAATTGAAAAAGCCCTTACATCATCGTCATCATGGCAAGCACAAGCAGAGATAGAGACAAAGGGCGAAAGTATTTGAGCGGCAATCAGAAACGAGCACTGGCCAAGGCTAAGGCAGCTGAAAATGAAAACAAAGAGGTGCTCTAGCGAAATTTCTTGTCACTCCAACTTTGAAACGACAACGGGTAGAGGGCCCCGCTAGGCGCTAACAATTTTCTAATTGGGCCCCGCACTTCCTAGCGCCGACCCTGCTAACAGTATATTATAATTTATATATACATAAAATATTATATTATATAAACATTCGCTTGTGCAAGTATGTGTTGGTTTGTATCCACTGGTTAATGCATAAGCTATGAAGTCTGTGTATGCCTTCAATGCGTTGTTATGACTTATAAGGCATAATATTTTTAAAAAAAGTGAAACAAAATTACTGCAAGATTTATTACTAGGAATTGCAACATAACAGAGGACGTAGCATACTACCAATACTAATTTACTAATGCTAGAATATACCAGGAAAGTTTAGTTTTGCAAAACAATAATACGAAATACTAAAGAAATGAATCAAATGAGTTATTGTGCATGGCAATGATAATTGAAATTTATTAGCTAAATATACAAACTTAAGAACTATCATTCAAAAGATCTTTATTGGCCTTTAAGAAAACAAGTTTCTCAAAAGTTGCATCTAAGAGCGAGCCTCGTTTAGGACGCAGTATATCCTTCCCTACTGAAAAAAACCCCGCTCAACAGCGGCACTAGATGGTATAGGAGTGTTGAGTTTAATAAACATATTTTTAAAGTTAGTGGATGGGAAGGCCCAGATGAGAGGAATGACGAAACCTCTGTTGAACTTAGGTCCCTCCCTGCTCCAGGGTTCTTCGCCTTTTTACTTTGACAGTGCTGTCAGTGTAGTGGGAGAGGGTGGATGGGAGTAGGCTGCCAGCATGCCAACGCACGGCCAACATGCACACCTCGCTCATAGTGAAGGGACAAATTTTTAACGGTTAATGAATAATGAGTGAGGATCGAAAGAAACTAATTGCGAGCTACGATAAAAAAGTAACGAGTAACGACTAACGAATGTACTTCCCTAAAAAAGTAACGTCGTTACTGAAAGAGTTACTTGATTTGAAATGTAACGCCGTTACCGCTACCGTTACTAAAAAAGTACGGCGTTACGTAACGGCCGTTACTTATAACGCGTTACTGCCCAGCTCTGAAATTATTATCACACTAGATAGTTATATTTATTAAAATATAAACTATATTACATAGATAATTTCTAAACGAAATCACAGAGCGTCGACCCACTACAGCGTACAATAATAAACTGACCATGCGTGGTTGCCGCATCACGTGGGTTCAAAACATGTTTGGAACAATAACGCAGCGCATAACGATATATATATATATATAAGGTTCAAAAGAACAATCAACGCCATGTTAGCATTATGAAGATTTAATACACAGACGGTTTGGAAATGAAACTTCTGTCATCAGTGACCGAAAAACAAATTAAAAAAATTAAATAAACAAAAACTGGAAGGCCCAGTTTGACAAGTACAGTTGCAGTCATTATTTGTAGGACACTCTTGAGAACAGATAGCGACACTGGCATATATTTATTGTGTTCCGGTTGTAACATTTTATGAATGAATGTTTAGTGAGTGAATGAGCGCTGATTGGTTGGTTGACTCATTGCCAAATATCTTTAGAACATAATTATTTCCATTCATCACTCTGGTTTACATTTTACTAAGGAAACATAAATGAATAATTAAATATAAATTCAAGAAGGGGATATTTATTAACAAGGGGACTGTCAATGAAGTGAATAAAAAATGGCCTTGTAAAAACTATAAAAAAAACCTTCGGACGTGATGACAGTGTTCATGGTATTGGCAAGCCTGTCATCCTGAAAGAACTGAAGTGTCAACGTATAAAAACTGAGCCGTAGGTAGACATTATTGCGCCCTGACAAATTCCTCGACCTGCACCACCCATCCCCCCCCTGTATTTATTTATGGATTCATTTATTTACATTTAATATTGAACATAGATTTAGATATTATTTTGTGTTATAACAAAGCCAGAACAAAATCCTGATATATGTGTGTGTATATATATATATATATATATATATATACAGTAGCTATCATTTGACCCCTTACCAGGGGTGGGGAAACTTTTCAGTACCAAGGGCGAAAATCGATAACATAAACACCTCCGCAGGCGTCTGGCAAATTTTAAGCTTATATACAGCGTGTCCCAAAGAAATGTATACCCACTTTGTTCGATAATATCAGCTATGAGGATAATAAATATATTACTTTGTATATGTTTTTTAATAAAGAATTTTCTCCTGAATCTAAATATGTAATTATTTTTATTAAAAATTGAAGAACAAAAAAGTTACAGATGTTTAAATTATAATTATTATTTTCGAGACTTCATGTGCGATATTTTCTAATATTTTAACCGACTGTTTTGAGATACTTATGTTTAGTGTTGATATTGAAGCATAAATGTTGTAATTATTAGTTAATTCAAAAAATTTACAAATTCCATGGTTAAATGACACTTTATCTAAGATGTTCGACGTCTTCCAGAACGTTGTTTTTGTAAGTTTTGCACAGTGCCGTCGGTTTCAAACTTATCTCGTATACGTGCAAAAATATTAGAAAATATCGCACATGAAGTCTCGAAAATAATAATTATAATTTAAACATCTGTAACGTTTTTGTTTTTCAATTTTCAATAAAAATAATTACATATTTAGATTCAGGAGAAAATTCTTTATTAAAAAACATATAAAAAGTAATATATTTATTATCCTCATAGCTGGTATTATCGAACAAAGTGGGTATACATTTCTTTGGGACACGCTCTATATAAGATGTATTTTAAAAAGCTATTTGCTGGGCTGTAAATAAATAATTTTTAGTAAATAATAAATACCTAAGCGGGCAAATTGAAATTAGCTCGTGGGCGAAATTTCGCCCGCGGGCGAGGGTTTCCCCACCCCTGCCTTACAATGTACTGCTTTTCAGGAAAAATAGAAAAATTTATTTTTGGAATAAACATATACACTATAGGTAGGTAGGTAGGTAGACTAGATAGTTTTATTTAGTAAATGATACATTAAAATCTTGTTTAGTTTTGAATGACGGCATAAAGTCACGGGGTTTAAGTACTGTTCTAATGTAACCATCTCTTGAATCCTTTCCATACACTGCCCCAGACGCTTCAGTTACCATCCTAACACAGCGTTCTACACCTTGGGAGTGACATGGTATCCGGACAACAAGGGGCTCTTCAGTGATCTTATCGAGTTGTTCGACAGAGAACTGCTTCGTGAGTGGTGGTTCCATTGTGCACTCCTCCAATGGTGGAAGTAAATCTTTCAAATTCTGAGCACTTTGTTTGATCTTTGGTGGCCGAAATTCTCTGACTTGCTGTTGAGCAGGTTTGGGAGCTCGTCGAATGGTCTTGATTACATCGATTGCCAATTTCCGGTTTGCTTGATCTGCATCTGCAAGCATTGCCAGTAGAACATTTTCAGGGTGAGCCCAATATGCATTTCTTTGGATCACAGGCCATGTGACAGTCTTGCTAGCTGGTGGCAGTAATCGTAGCAGCTTGATTTGCTCCAGGAAATGTTTTGGGCCATCTGTGCACCTTGGATAGCACTTGATGCTAAACCACATGGATCCATAGTGGCACACGACAAACTGTGTGAGTGAATACAGTTCATCACTTGGCTGCGCCATCGCTACATATAGCCGACAAATTCTGCTAGCAGTTGTAACCCATCTTGCATGGGAGATTGGTCCAGGCTTCTCTCGTAGAAAATCTTCATTGATGACACCAGTCCTTATAGCTTTCATCATTCTGTAGAGGTAGGTTTGGTCACGACTCAATTCAGTAAGGTCAACATCCGGGAGAGTGTGGCCATCAGCAATACATTGAATTCCTCTAGAGGAAAGTGGCAAACTTTCACATGTGACCAAAGCTTTGCCAATTGGTCCTTTCCATTGAGTTGCAGATTCTGTTGGGCCGATGAGTTCCTTGCACAAGTGGCGCAGTGGGAGTTCATTTAAATGTAGACTTCAGATGAACCAGTGCAAAGGGCGACTCAGGCGGCACTCTAGCAGGTGTATTGCTCCACTTCTGTGCCCTGTGTTTGTGGCTGTGCTGTCGGCTCATACTGCAATTATCTTGTCTGCAATACCCATTTCTTCAATCGCATTTTGAAGTCCATCCGCAATGACAGTGCCAGTTCCTCGTTCCAGTGTCAGATGGCTTAGATAGAAGGTTCCAGGCTCTCCGACAAGCACATAGTGGTCCTCAACTTTTTTTGTGCTGTACCATTTGTTCCCCTTTTTCTCTTTGACAAGTGTCATGTCTTTCCGCCTATCAAAAAATAAAGCAGTGACTTCCACATCGTGGTAAGTTACTGCTTCCTTCAGATCCCTCCGTACCTTCTGCCGTGCTCTCCATACTTTGTGGTGGTCAATTACGTTTATCTGATCATCAGAACTAATGATGCCATAGTCAACCAATGTTGCAGTGCTGATAGCTGCAGCAGCCCTGTTCGATACACCATACCAGTCAGCTTCCAAAGCAACAGTGGGAATCGGTGTGATGTTCCTGTCCTCCTGGGCACTATCTCCCATCCACTCATCACCAACACTTTCACAACTGGAGTCTGCTTCTGCTTGAGCTGATTCGACCACATCTGCAGAGGATGCTACCTCTTGCCGTTCCGTTTTTCTTCTATTCTCTTCTTCTTGTCTTTCTTGCATCCGATCCTCTCTTGACTTCCTTCTCGCCATCATCTGAGTCACATTCGTATCCACCCGACTGATCCGCATGATCCGCGTGGTTCTCTGGTCGATCAGAAAGGCATGCTCTCGTCGTGGAACTTTCATTTCTTTTTCACAGTGGCATGCAGACAGATCATCGCATTGGCAGACAGCTATGTCAAACAATTGATTCAGGCTTTCCTCGAACTTCTTGGCTTTTGTGGCCTGCTTGCCTTGCTTCGATGCTTGTGAGCCTTTTTCCATCAATCGGAGCAGCTTGGTCTTCACATTCTTGATTGGCTGTGATGGAATGTTAGCACGATTCCAAAGGTCAATGAGTGTTTGGCATACCTCCGGAAGAATCTCCCTGTTGTTGGTGTACTTGTTCTCCTTCAAGAAGAGGAAATGTCTTGCAACTTGTATACGGGTTGGAAGTTCAGACAGAGGAAGCTCTGATAGTGGAGAACCAAAGACAATGTGGCTGGCAGATCCCCGTGTTCTTTGCGTGCTCATTGTACCAGCAAAACTCAACAAGTATCACACAGGAACACAAACAAAAACACAAACGTATAAATAAAAAATATATATGATTATGAGTATATATATATAAGGCTTGGTTTATTGGTAAACAATAAGTTTACCAATATATATATAAAAATATACTGCACACACACATATGTATTATGGGAAATGTATCATATGTATCATATGCATTATGTATGTATGTGTATGTATGTGTATCATATGTATTATGTATATAAATATCCATAGGTATATATATACCCTAAGACATATAACAAACTTATAAACAATGTAAAACACAACAAAACAAAGAAATGTGTATAATGTACCTTGGGGTTTTTGAACACCCCATCCACAGAAAAAACACTTGTTTCTCTCAAGCGAGCTAGCGTAGAACTAAGAAATTCCAGGGGATTACTTACTCACTGAGAATAATTAGAAAGCTGCCAGAAGTACCATGTCAGTCAGTGTTGCCAACTGTAATTAACAAGAATTTTGTATTTTTTACATGCGAAAAAGGAGGTGTTCTGCTTGTTGCAGAAAATTTTTTGATTTCTTTTCTGAAATCAGCAAGGTTGATTGTACAAAACCTGAAATGTGCCTCCAGATCGCTCATGACGCTACACGCTAATATACAGTGGTCTACACATCACCAATTTGATGTGGCCTAGAAAGTAGGCTTACTATAATTTATGAATTAAATTGAAATGAATAATGAGGGTTACCAGTTCGGGCACAGCCCAAACAAACAATATTTAATAAGGAGAGAGAAATTACTTTGTTGTTTTGTGTTTAATTAGAAAAATAAATGAATTATTTGTTCACGGTGATTAACAATTCTGTAACGGTAATTATGCTATATTACAAATGACTGATTATAATTATTAGCAATAAGAAATGGTTACACAGTATAAGCGTTAAGTAAATGCAGTAATGACAAGAAACACACCAATTTAGGTAGGCTAATGAGAAATGCCGCAGTGATTATACAATAATAAGTAATTAAGCCATTAATAACTGAGGTAATGAAAGAACGGTGTGGTACAGTAAACGGACTAGGCAAGTAAAAAGAAATGCATAAATGAGAAAATAAACAAGCGGTTACAAATATGGTAAGATAATACTGTAAAATACGGTAAAACAACTGAAGAGGCCTACTGTGGTCATAATGGAAAGCTAGTTTGCCGGTTGTTTGGAGACACTTTTGCGTATAGTCTATTTGCTAGGCTGAGGGTACACTGAAATTATGTAGGCTACGGTGGAGTTGCTTAACACGAAGACAAAGGTAGGCTTGTGGCCTACGAAAAGGTTGACAGACCTGGGCTTCGAAGAAGATGGATCCGAAGGCGGACTGGTCTTACCGGCGAGAGGATGAGTGATGAGGGCCGGTTGAGACTTGTTGAAAAGGGGGCCAGCGGAAAATCTTGCAGCAGTGATGTTGCTTCTTGCTGGATGAAACTGTAGAGCGCCTTACTTATTGATAGACTTTGTGTATGCTCGACCGGAGCCTTGAAGGAACGGCGGGCCGCTCTCCGCCTGAGTCTCCGGTGAAGACCGGAAAGTGGGTGGCGTGACGAGTGGTGTTACTGACGCAAGAGCTGAGAGCGAGCTGTGATAACAAAAATGAGGAAATGGCACTTGAGAAGGATTTGAGAAAGAACTCGCATTTTATAGGCCTTGGTGACGTCCTCTGGTAGGCATTTCTGGAAATACCACAAAATCTGTTTCCTCTGTGGGCCTGTTTCATGCTCACGTGCTTGAGTTTTATAGCCTTTGTTTTGATTCCATGATGTTTGAGAACAGCGGGGAAAGGAATTTCTGGTCGGTCTCTATATATATATAGCGGAAGTTATCATTGTTAATGATTGATACTGATGATTGATAAGGCTGGGGTCACCAGGTCTTTGCAGACCAAATAATATTATTAATTAAGGAAATTAATAGAATGAGTTTTCTTCCTTTATTATACAACATAAATAATTTATGAATGAAACAAAATGTAAGTTGGTTGTTTACAGTTGAAATTATTGTGCATTTGACTAATGACTTCATTATAATAATGACTTCAATATTAATAACGCGCGAGGTAATGATTAGTCTTTAGATAAAGTTAAGTGAATGACACCAGGCCCAAAATGAGGCCTGCACAATGAATATTCACATGATGATAGCTCTCGTTTCACTGTTCTTCGAAGCGAGAGAGTCGAGGTTCGTCGAGAAGTCCTTGTAACGAAGTTGAGATGTGAAGGAGTGAATCCTCGCGATGTGACGTCTTTTGGTCGTACTTGTGTGACGTCATCTTGGTCGTGTTTATGTTGATGGAACATCGCTAAAGTATTTGAAAACGTCTCTGCCACTACACATATATAGGTGGTTTATGAATGAAAAACAATGTGTCGATGCATATTAAATTTTAATAACATTATAACACTACCAGATTTATGGGTATCTGTAGGTTTCATACGTCACTGCTTGAAATAGCTTCCAATTGGCAAATGGACGACTAATGAGTGGATACTACTGGTATGGCATTGTTATATCCGGAGCAAATGCTATTTCTAGATCAGCAACACTGATATACTAGTAATAAACAGTCACTGAGAGAAGTATTATTTAGAAATGAAGAATGTTTTGTATTGAGGCAGCGTCATAAATGCATATAATCAGGGGTGTACTGCTGGGGGAGCGTACGGAAACGCCGCTCCCGCACTTCCATTCATCTAAATTTTATTTTTTATTTTTTTTAGTTGATACTTGGAAGTTGGGAACAAACAGAGATAAAAGCACTGGTTTCTAATAATGATTTCAAATTTTTAATATTCTAAATCTAAGTGAAGTATTATTATTATTATTATGATTATTATTATTATTATATATTCCTTAGAGCTCCTGCACCTTAAAATTTGCCACTACACTCCTGCATATAATTGTTTTGTATTAATAAGTTCCATGTTACAACTTAAGTGTTGAACCACTGCAGCTGTGACTGTTGGCGGTCTCTCACCTCAAAGGAGAGAATTACAGAAAATAAAACTATTACAGTGATTCATATCAATAAACATAAAGCCATTTAAACAATGATATTTGACATGTTCAACACTTTATAGTATGAGCGCTGTGCTAACACTCCCCTTCTCTTATTTTTAAAAATTATTATTATTATTATTATTATTAATATTATTATTAATAATATTATTATTATTAAAGACACCGTTCCAATTACAGCTTCTTCGTACTTAGTTTCCTGTGCCTCATTCTTTCCCTTTAAGATTAAATCCTTTCAGTGTGTACCACCCACGCATTTGCCATCAGTTTGCTTTTTAGTTTATATATAAATAGGGCTTATTAATCTGTTTTTTTTTGCCAGTTGTTTACCAACATTACATGATTAACCAGCCTTTTATGCCCAACCCTACGCCCCGACAAGATTTTTATTTTCATACTCCTGTACATGGCCGGCCCTAGCTTCTGAGGGCCCCTGTGCAAGATGGTTGGGGCCCCCCATTCTTTACGCAACCCTCCCAGGGCCCCACATGTTTCTGATTTTCTATGAGGACATCACCTTTATAAAGGCAAAAACCCAATATTATATATATATATATATATATATATATATATATATATACAGGGTGGGCGGAAAGTAGCTCCCTATTTTGGATTGGTAAAAACATACGTATATTATCCATTTATTTCAGAAGAAATAATATGAAAAGGTAGGCATACATGGTAGGTTTTCTCTAAAATTCAATGTGGGCTCCAACTCTTTCCACCAGCTTCTGGAGCCGCCCAGGAATGGCGTCCACTGACTTTAGCAGGAACTCCGGCGGGATGGAGGACATGACTTCCCGAATTCGGTCCTCCAGTTCTTCCAATGTCCTCGGTTTGGTGCGGTAGACTTCTTCCTTTACCCACCCCCAAAGAAAGAAGTCGCACGGTGTCAAGTCGGGGCTCCTGGCTGGCCATTGTTGTCCGTGAGTGGCTGGATGCCCACTTCCCTGGGCGTTGGATGGGTCGTCGTGGTCCACATCAATGGCCAGCCAGGAGCCCCGACTTGACACCGTGCGACTTCTTTCTTTGCGGGTGGGTAAAGGAAGAAGTCTACCGCACCAAACTGAGGACATTGGAAGAACTGGAGGACCGAATTCGGGAAGTCATGTCCTCCATCCCGCCGGAGTTCCTGCTAAAGTCAGTGGACGCCATTCCTGGGCGGCTCCAGGAGCTGGTGGAAAGAGTTGGAGCCCACATTGAATTTTAGAGAAAATCTACCATGTATGCCTACCTTTTCATATTATTTCTTCTGAAATAAATGGATAATATACGTGTTTTTTTACCAATCCAAAATAGGGAGCTACTTTCCGCCCACCCTGTATATATATATATATATATATATATATACACCGTGGCGCAAGAGTATTTGGCGCCCTCGGCAAGCTCTTATATGGGGCGCCCCCTTATACAGGGTGTTTGAAAACTTTCTGTACAAATTGTAATAGGGGATAGGCAACACCAAGACAAACCCTTTTCGTCTATAAGTGTATGTCCGCTGACGTCACCATTCGGCGCGAGAGGGCGCCGCTGCAATTGGCTAAAAGGTGAAGTGGGCTAGACTCGCGCTTGCCGCGGGCATTCTTAAATCGGACGTAGTACGAGTAACATGGAGCGCTTCACGACTGCTGAGATGGCTGACATGCATATGGTGTATGGGGCTGCCAATGGAAACGGAAGAGCTGCTGTGAGGTTGTACCGACAGCGCTTCCCAAACAGACGTGTGCCAAACCACCAAACGTTTGCGCATTTGCATCGGCGACGAAACTGGAACATTCCATGCAAACATGCATGACACTGGTCGGGAGAGAAACGTGCGCACTCCTGACATGGACGAAGAAATCCTACGGCGATTTGAGGACAATCCAAGCGCAAGCACGCGAGGTGTTGCACGTATCCTCGGTGTGAACCACGACCTGGTCTGGAGAGTGTTGCACGAGCAGCAGTTACATCCGTTTCATCGTCAGAGAGTCCAGGCATTACAACCTCGGGATTACCCTCTTCGTGTGGAATTCGCACGCTGGTTTCTGCAGCAGACAGCGGTGCAGCCTAATTTTCCGGCTTATGTGCTGTTCTCAGATGAGGCCTGTTTCACACGTGAGGGTGTGTTTAACATGCACAATTCTCACGTGTGGGCGCACGCAAATCCACATGCTACACGGGTGCATGCTCATCAAGAACGGTTCGCCGTCAACGTTTGGGCGGGTATCGTCCATGGCAAGTTGATTGGGCCGTACCTGCTGCCTGCCGACTCGACGGGCGGGTTTATCGGATATTTCTTGAAGAAACGTTGCCGGAACTGCTGGAAGATGTTCCCGTGGCTATTCGTAGACGAATGTGGTTTCAACACGACGGGGCCCCAGCACACTCCAGCAACGATGTGCGGGATTATCTGAACGCCACTTTTGGGGACCGATGGATAGGCCGGGGTGGGCCCGTAGCCTGGCCACCGAGATCGCCCGATTTAACATGCCTCGATTTCTTCCTGTGGGGACACATGAAGAACCTCGTGTACGAGACTCCCATTTACTCAGAAGACCTCGTAGCAAGAATCGCTGTCGCCGCTGGAACTGTTCCCGAAATGCCGGGAATCTTTCGACGTGTACGTCGGTCAATGCTTCGACGCTGTCGGGCATGCATTGATGCTACCGGTCGCAACTTCAGCACCTTCTTTAAATAAACATGCCTTCTTTAAATAAACATGTTACGCGTACTACGTCCGATTTAAGAATGCCCGCGGCAAGCGCGAGTCTAGCCCACTTCACCTTTTAGCCAATTGCAGCGGCGCCCTCTCGCGCCGAATGGTGACGTCAGCGGACATACACTTATAGACGAAAAGGGTTTGTCTTGGTGTTGCCTATCCCCCATTACAATTTGTACAGAAAGTTTTCAAACACCCTGTGTATATATATATTGCAATTGCTGAGCCCCTTTACTGGATATGGAGACGATCACTAGACACGGGAGAAATACCGGGCATCCTGAAGAGCGCGAACATAGTTCCAATATATAAAGAAGGAGATCGATCCGAGGCCAAAAACTATAGGCCAGTATTAGGGTGTGACAGTTGCCCCAACTTTGTCCTACAATGCTGTTCAAAATTTTGGTGTTGCATATTGACAAAACAAATACCCACGTGCAATTTTTTAAAGATTCATCCATATTCGAGTGAGCACCAGCAATTTGAAAAATAGCGATTTTGCTTATACGGCATACGCGCCTATATATGAGATTACACAACCATCATAAGGGATATTAACACAAATCATTTGCCTGTCTTAATTAAAAGCTGTTATCACTACACAAAAAAGTTAATCATTCTTATTCTCTCATGGTACATTAAGGGGTTTTATCATATATTCACAAGGTATTATTTCTCTAGAGCAAGAAACCATGATTTCTGTTCGGAAACAGATGATCGTTTGCGCTGATTAGGAACGCGGAGTCTGTCATTTTCAACTACTTGAAGGACTTCTTGAAAGCGCTCCTCATCCCTGGCAACATTAAGAAAGTCATGGCAAAGTTTTACACCACGCTCTGCAGCCTCATTGACGACCTGAAGCTTGTCCACAACCCGTTTCATGTTCAGGTAGTCGTCATGATCCGCCCATTCACTGGCTGGACTGTGAAGAAACTGATAGGGCATGCCTAAAATGGTGAAGAACCGGCTTGAGTCAGGCCCAATTAGGTCCACCAGGGCAGTGCCACTTTCTGGGACAGGGGGAAGATATGGCTTTCCATAGCCCCCATGATTGAGCCCCACTCTCTTAGTAACTTCAGTGCCTTCATGGCAAAGAAGGGCCTTCCTCATCTCTTCTTGTCCTTTCTTGTACTTGGGACGAGAACAAAGCCAGTGGGGCCAACTCCTCAGTTAGGTACCAAGTGTGTCTACCGAGTGCCACACGTGCTTTGTCAACTATTGTGGCGTCATATGGGGCAAATTCAGCCAAGGTTTCGACCAAATTCAAGTCATTCAGTGGCGCACTTGCTGGAAACGGGGCAAACAATCCACCATGGGACATAAACAGCGACTGTGAACACAGCAAACCGTTCTAACTTGCTGATTGACTTTTAGTCACAACCTCGGCTTTGGGAAACTGCTCTTTGATCTGGCCTGACAAAAGAACAATCTTGAGGGTATAGAGCAGTTTTAGCCATCCACCTTGCTTTGTGAAGTGCGCTGGGGTATGGGGTAGACCATTGTGAAGTTCACTGGCTCGGATCCTTTAGTTACAAGCAGCAGACAAAGCTCTACCAGCTCCTTGTAGTCGCCACGTGTAAATGGTTGGGCTAGAGATTCACGGAAGAAGTCAGCCATCTCCTGCCTGGGCGCTCCTCAAACACTCCAGGCATTGCGGGGTAGTAGTAGTATTTTCTTTTTTTCATTGTACGCCAGTTGAGAGAAAATGGTTCTTGAACCTAGAAATTGCAATTATTGGGATTATTGTATTTCGTACTAATCTATAATATTGTTTTAGGGGTATTAAGATTGATATGATCGATCATTTGCTTGGTGTTAGTATATCTTATAAGTCTAATAAAAGAAATTCCACTAAATTTGTTCATTAGATAATAATATTCCTTGTTATTTTGTAAAGCTTATGACTCACCTCTGGAAAACCATTATGTTTGGACTTGAAGAGCCCTCCACTTTCAAGCAATCCCAGCAAACACCTAGGATGACTTCGCCACATGCCTGCGACAGGCGCACCAGAATACGGCACGCTCTAATTCCTTTTGGAGGGAGACGCAAGCAGCTGTTTTTTGTCCTGAAAAAAAAAATGTAATTGTAGTTTAAAGCCACCATTTCAGGCACGTGCTTTTTGCAGATTTCTGTTAAATCATTCACTGTATTTTGGTATTAATGTCGTGATAAATTCACGCTGATGTTTGAAATAGGTTTACCTCTATTGGATGAAGTTGTGTCGAAAACCATACCAACGACATTCTGTTCACACTCCAATCGACCAGAATTTGTTTGGTTGCTGTTGATATCAAGTCTCCTTGAACCAGGCCAGCTTTTTGAGTCAAATGCGGAAGAGGTGGGACTCCAAGAAGCTTTGTGCCATTGACACCAGACACAAGAATGGGCAGGTGGTCATCATGCCTTTGGAATCCAGCGTGTCCATAAGTTTACCATCCCAGTGCACCAGTACTTGTGTCTGATGGTTGCCATTCATCCATGATTTTTAAACTTATTTCTGACACGATGGAAGCTCGGTATCGGTGGGCCGTCCTTGCATTTAGACTCATCTTTGATGTATCTCCACCACATGCAGATACAAGGGAGTACACAATTGCACTCAGCTGGTCGGCGAGATGTTGTTTCGAACACTGCATGAAACAAGTTCTGCCGACTTCAGAATATCATGGGGCACAAAAATTGAAACTCCCTCTTTCACTGTTCTCCGATGTTTTCTCTTTGGTTCAGCAGTGCTGGCCTCATTAATGTCATCGTCCTCATCAGAGCTAATAGGTGAATCAATATCAGCCTGTACATTCTCAGCATGATCACATTGCTCTCTCTCTTGTCGCTTCTCTTCTCGCATCTGCCTTTTCTGTCGCTTCTGAACCTTTTCTGTGAGTACTTTGTTTACCCCAGAGTAGGTACCTACTCTGTCACTTAGCATGCTTTTCATAAAGAGTATGTCAGTATCGATGGCATCTTGTTCGGCCTGAGTTTTCCCTTTTTTCGCAGCCGCCATGTCTTTCAACACTGTGTTCTTATAAAATTTCATCGTCAGGCTCAATTCTGATTTAAACTTCATAATTCCAGGATCATCAGCCCGTCTTCTATCCTCATTCTTTTTCATAAGCATCATGTAGTCTTGTCATAGTAAGTTTTAATCACTCGGCCAATATTGTTCCTGCCTGTAATGGTCGGGACATTCGCCTTCTGGTATGCAAAAGCACATTGTCAATAGTGGCAGATAAAGCCTGGTCCCAATGCATATCCCGAAGGTTTGCTAACAGACATAGTAAAACCTGCCTATTAGTTGGCAGTTTGCAGCCCTTATTTCCTTTTCTTCTTCTCGGGGTACGGTGCCCAATAACATTCTGACATACTCATCATCTTGCCGTGTATCCATGATTAAATTCTCTATTCACAACATCAAATCACTGTCAAGGGAAAAGAAAAGAGCATCATTAAAATTAAATGCAATAAAATAATACGTGGAAAATTTGTGGGTCAGCATTCCAGACCCGGAAATGAAAATCTGATAAAATGTGCTATTTTCACACTTATTTATGAAGTTCATAAGCTGAAATAGCAATACTTGCTGGTACGACGGTGCTAGCTCAAACATGCACCGATCTCCAAGAAAATTTACCTGGGTGTTTCCTAGATAAATACACAACAATAAAACTTTGAACAGCATTGTAGGACCATTTTTTAATTTTTGGAGGGCAACGGTCACACCCTAGCCAGTATCGCTTACATCACATCTCACTAAAATATTTGAAAGAATAGTTAGACAGAAAATCTATGACTTTTTAGAAACGCAGAAAAAATTCAATGATAACCAACACGGTTTCGGTTAGGCAGATCATGCCTATCACAACTAATGGAACACTACAACAACATTATTGTACTATACACAGACTTTTCTAAAGCGTTTGACAAGTGTGACCACGGAATCATAACACATGAACTGAAATATATGGGAATAACAGGAAAAGTAGGGAAATGGATATATAATTTCCTTAGTGAGCGGCGGCAAGTCGTTACAGTACAAGGAGTATCTTCATCAGAATCAGAGGTCCTCAGCTCGGTACCACAAGGAACAGTATTAGCTCCACTGCTCTTCATAATCATGCTAACTGACATAGATGAGGACGTTATCAGAGAGACAGCACAGTAACTTTGCGGATGACACAAAAATCAGTAGAAAAATAAGAAACCCAGAAGACATAAGATCCCTACAAACCGACATAAACAGAATCTACAAGTGGACGGAAGCCAACAATATGAAGTTTAACACCGAGAAATTTCAGCTATTACGGTACGGAAAAAGAGAAGACCTAAAATCCATAGAATATTATACCCCAAATGGACAGGAAATTCAGAGAAATCCCAGAGCAAAAGATTTAGGGGTTGTAATGACGGATGATGCGAAATTTGAGACACAAAATAAGATAGCAGTAAACAGAGGAAAGAGAATAACGGGACAGATATTGAGAACCTTTAAACGAAGGGATAGGAATGTAATGATTCCTCTACTGAAAACCCTGATAATACCCAAATTGGAATACTGCTCGGTCCTAACATCCCCATATAAAAAAGAAGACATTAGACAGCTGGAAGGGATCCAAAGAAGCTTCACAGCCAAGATCAATGGGTGCAAAGAACTAAATTACTGGGAAAGGTTACGCGAACTAGACCTATACTCAGTGGTGACATTCAGCCGGTTCGCACCGGTTCGTAAGAACCGGTTCTTACAGTCCCTTTGCAATTTCAAAAATTGGTCGCCATTGGGAAAAGGTTAGTTAGATATTTTTCTTATTGTTTTCCTTTGCAAAAAAACTTAGGTGGGGATGTAAAGCGAGATAGAACCGGTTGCTAAAATTTTTGAATGCCACCACTGCCTATACTCACTGGAAAGGAGAAGAGAGAGATACACCATTATTTACACTTGGAAAATAATGGAGAAACTAGTCCCTAATCTTACTCTGAACCCTATAACTCCCCAAACAACGGTGGACAGTAGAAACGGCAGACTGTGCCGTATTCCCAAATTGAAGGCGAGACAGGGCACATCCTTAACCCTGAAAGAAAATAGTTTTGTAGTGAGAGGCCCAAAACTGTTTAATCAGTTGCCCAAAGACCTAAGAAACACAAAGGGAGTTGCAGTGGAAATCTTCAAAAGAGGACTAGACGCCTGGATCAGAACAATCCCCGATGAGCCGGGCGTACGTGGCTGTGTGAGGTGGAGAGCGCAAGAATCAAACTCGCTACTTCACTAGGCCAATTCGAGAGGAGGGGCGACAAGCTTGACCTTCGCGAAATGAGAGATCATCACACGAAACCTTTGGAAGGTTGTAAGGTTAAGGTATATATATATATATATATATTTCACAAATATATAACAGGAAGGTAAATCAGTACAGTATAAATTTGAAATGATTTTAATGTGGAGAAAATAATAAGGAATGGCGGAAAATAAAATTGACAATTGTAAATATAGTTTGATAAAATGATAAATAAGAGAAGAAGAAGAAATAAAGGAAAATTGTTGAAGCCAACTGCAACCACGATTAGAAAAATTAACAAAAAACATCAATGTTTGTCAGACTATAAATACCAGTACTCTGAAGTGCTTATAATCTGTACCTCCTTGATTTTCTCGAGGCAAAATTTTCAATAACACTATCATAAGACAGTTGCCTGCTAATCTCTTGGTTAATACTGATGATAGCGAGTCCACTGAGGCGATCTTGTGCCATTGTGGATCTGAGACAGGTCTTTATGAGCTTTAGTTTTGCAAAGCTTCTTTCTGCTGATGCCACTGTCACAAGGAGAGTGCGAGCAATCCGAAGTGCTATCCAAAGATTGGGATAGATTTCTTTCAACTGCTTTTGATGAAGGTAACTTAGGAGTCCAAGTGCTGTCATGTTGTCTTTCAACTCTTTCGGCAAATTTGGAAGGTTCCCAATTTCAGTGGCCAGATCACTCCCATCAATATCAGCTTCCGCTCCACAGCTTAATGTTTTCCTAAGTTCTTCACACTCCTCTGTCACTGCCTCATTGATCATATTTGGAAAGTTAAGCAACACTCCAAACTTACTTCTCACTTCCCCTACTGTTTTGAATCTATCATCTAAAGATCCAATGGTTGAGTCGACCACCACATTGAAAAACGTGACTTTCATCCTCTTCATTGCATCGTTTATGGGTTTATCCGGAGATTCATAAGCAAAGTGTGTCTTTGTGCTTCTTATCCTCTTCTCTTTGAGGACAGCCTCCACATGCATATCTTCGCATATCTCTTTTGCAGTGGCTTGTGCTCCAGCAAAACCATTATCTCTGTATGTTATGAAAAATGCTTTAGTCTTATGGCAATACTACATGAGGCGCCGCTGAGGTGACGGATGGTCAGATTTATCTGTTATATGTCTCGATATTATGATCAATAAACTGATGATGTAATAGAGAGTTGATATATTAGATATAATTGATATATGCCGTAAAATAACCAAAAAAATATACCGTCACAAAAAATAGATTGATACCCGAACAGAAACACTGATAATAATATCGTATACGCCGCGCACACGTCACATTACGTACATAAAGAGACAAAAAAATTAAACGAAAAGAATTTTAACAGTGACAGTTCTGAACAAATAATGACAAAAAGTAGCCTACAAATATAAATACAGGGTGTCCCAGAATTAACTATCTATTTCAATGAAATCGGACAAATTTTTTAAAAACACACTTTTATTTATGTTTATCATGTTTAATATGTGTTAAAAATGTATAAATTTCTAAATTTTTTTCATAATTTTTTCATAGTTTTTCATAGTTTTATTTTCATTCTCTTTCAGAATCCTATTAATAATTCACTAGGCAACAAATTTCAACTTTTTTTTTGTTACAGACACGTGAACTACTGATTCCTACTAAAGCGCTGATGCTGATTTCAGATCTGATATCAAAATTTCTCTATCACGTCCAGATTTTGTGTAACCGAAAACCCCTATTTTTCATTTTTTTTCTCACCCGCTTCTATTACGAAAGCCGTCTAAGCTACTTTTCCGTGCCACGTTTTATGTTAAGCATACTTAAATAATTAGTGAACAGGGATGTCTTTCCTCCTTTATTCTGGCTTAAGACAGACAGCGGAATTCCGCTGGCGGAGTTACCACCCCTGCGCCCAACCATCCACCCAAAGCGCGTTAGTATTTTGTTGTTACTACTGAAAGGCAAATTCTTGTTCTTAAGTGAAACTTTGGTGTGTCCTCTTCCTTTGTCGCTTGTAGGATGACGAGCTCTCCTTCTGCAGGAACCAACAATAATCTCCCATCATATTTGGGTTGAAATTACCTTGGTATCTGTTTTCCATAACTGAGATCTGTTGGTGGAAGCGCTCACCATGCTCGTCACTTACAGCCCCAAGGTTGGCCGGGAAGAAGTCAAGATGAGAATTTAAAAAATGAATTTTCAAAGACATTCTGCATCCCATTATTTCATAAGATTTAAGCATGTTTTCTACGAGTTTACGGTGGTTTTCAGCTTTGTGGTTTCCAAGAAAATTTTTGACAACTTCAACGAAAGATGTCCATGCTCCTAGTTCATTCTCATTTAGGTTAGATGGAAACGATGAGTCGTGGATGACACTGCGGATCTGTGGTCCAGTGAAAACTCCAGCTTCTAGCTTAGCATCTGTCAATATTCCTTTGAATTTATCCTTTAAATATTGGAAACCACTACCTTGATGATCCATACCCTTCACGAAATTTTTCATAAGGCCAAGTTTAATGTGAAGTGGTGGAAGATGTACTTTCTGAGGGTCAATAAGTGCTGGGTGTTTCACATTGTATTTACCAACAACATGTTCAGTTCTAGATGGCCAATCATGTTTTTTGTAGTGGTTCTTGTCATCTCTGCTGTTCCATAGACACAAAAAGCACATATGCTTTGTGTAGCCCAACTGTAACCCAAGAAGTAATGATACAACTTTAAGGTCGCCACAAATATTCCATGTGTGGTCCTTATATTTGATGAGTCTTAGCAGCAGTTTCATCGATCATAAGTCTCATTAAGGCCAGTGGCATGTGCTACAGGTATTGAAGGTTTTTCATTGCCGTTGTGCAGTAATACAGCTTTAAGGCTAGCTTTACTAGAGTCAATGAACAGTCTCCATTCTTTTGGATCATAGCGACAGCCAATCCCTTGCATCAGACCACTGATATCGTGGCAGAAACAAACGTTTTCTTCCTGTAAGTAAAATGATGAAAACTGCAAATGGCGATGGCGGAAATGGGAAACTTTGGTGTTTGGTTGGAGAAGATTAAATTCTTGAAGTCTTGAACCAAGCAACTCTGCCTTTTCTTTTGGTAATTTCAAATCGCGCACTAAGTCATTTAACTCCGCTTGACTTAACAAATGTGGGGAAATATTTGCATCTGGAACATATATGCCATCTTTCCCTGTTTCTATATCACTAGCAGAATCTTCAGATGAACTGCTGTCTGTTATCGTTGCTGGTGGAACTGGTGGTGGATTTGTTTCATCATGTGGTACTGGTTTCATTGCTGATTCGCAGTTTGGGTACGTGATCTTTGATTTGTTTTTCTTTGTGAAACCAGCAATCTTTGTCAAACAAAAATAACAATCATTGAAGTGATTTTTCGGCTCACGCCAAACCATGGGGACTGAGAACGGCATAGCTTTTCTTTTACCATTCATCCAAGCTATTAACATTGCATTGCACTGTGCACAGCAAATATGTGGTGCCCAGTCCCTCTGTTGGTCTCCTAACTTACAGTCAAAATAACACTTGTAGGCAAGTTTAATCTTTGTTGTTATGTTTCTACGTTGTGGCTTAGGTGTATATTGTCCACAGACAAAGCAGAAGTTGTCTGGGTGATTTACACAAGCATGTCTATTTGATGCCATTTTGAATTACCATACAATATCTGAAAAAACGTAGAAAGTAATTATTACGATGTGCAAAATAAAAAGAAATACACACCGTAGTACAAAACAAATGCTATAAAAACACACAAGTCACCACAACCTGTCACTTGCTCATCAGCAGAGAGCTTCAACAACCGTTCTACTTGACTGTCACGTAGCGACTTCACCGTTGGGCCGTTGCCCGTTACTATGCTCTTGACTCAGTGTTGCCAACTCGGGATCAATTTTATTTATCAAAATTGTTCGAATTTGTATATAGTTGGCAAAAAAAATTGCTTTAACCTTGAAAAGCAAGTTTCATATTACTGGCATTAAGCCGATTAAAACCAAAATCTGGACGTGGTAGAAAATTTTACTAAAAGTGATTTGCATTTTACACAAAATCTAGACGTGATAGAAAAAATCTAATTATAGATTTGAAATCAGCATACCGAAATTAGCTAGGAGCACCTATTTGGTCTTCTGTAACAAAATCTTTGTTGCCTAGTGTAATGAATACACAAGAACGCATCTTTGTTGTAACATCCCGTATCAAAGGAATGCAATGTAATGAAATCAGAGAAAACTTTACAAGAAGATTCCACAGAACCGGTCCTACAGACAAAGCGATTCGTGAACTTGTGAACAAATTTAAAAGAACTGGATCCGTACACGACGAGGTGGGAAGAGGACGCCCAAGGACAGCACGTAACAGTACCGAACAGGTACGACAATTGTTTGAGGATGAACCAACAACTTCGGTTAGGGAGGCCGGTCGAAGACAACATATCCAAGACAACAGTTCATAGAATCTTGCGTTCGACACTGATGAAAAAGGCTTATCACATTCAAGTACTGCATGCCCTAAATGAAGAGGATTATCCAAATTGAGCAGCAAGGTGTGCAGAAATTGTGGATCAAATCGAAAATGAAAGTTTATTGGATAACATCTTATTCAGTGATGAGGCGACTTTCCACACGTGTGGTAAAGTCAATCAACACAACTGTCGTATCTGGTCCGATGAAAGACCGTCTGAAGTCATAGAATGGCAGAGAGACTCTCCAAAAGTTAATGTGTGGCTTGGAATGACCAAATCCAAAATTTATGGCCCATTCTTCTTTGCGGAAGCAACTGTAACAGGTACCGTCTACCTTGATATGCTTCAGCAGTTTCTCGAACCACAGCTTCTTGATGATGGCATTCTTGATAATGTTGTGTTTCAACAAGATGGAGCACCATGTCATTATGCTCTAATTGTTCGAGAATACCTCAACAGACGCCTTCCGAATCGGTGGATTGGACGTGGAGGACCTCGACCTTGGCCTCCGCGTTCTCCGGATTTGACACCCCTGGATTTCTTTGCATGGGGTTTCATAAAAACAAAGGTTTATCGCCAAAAGATCAATAGTTTAGCTGAACTTAAAGAACGCATCCAGTTGGCAGTGCGGGAGATAACACCTGAAATGCTTCAAAATGTGTTTCGCAGCGCTGAGGATAGATTTGAAATTTGCAGAGATACAGACGGTGCACATGTTGAAACTTCTCAATAAAGTTTTGACTTATGATTTATAAATCTATTTGTTTTTGTATCATAATTTAGTAATAAACACAAAATTATGTCAGTTTTTATTAAATTTGTCCTATTTCATTGAAATAGATAGTTAATTCTGGGACACCCTGTATAATAATACACGCTTATTTATGCTGCTAATTTACGTTCTTTTATGTGGTTTTGTGTCGTTTTTATAAGTTTGGTGATGCTATAACAACTAAAAATACGAAGAACAAATGAATTTTGGAGGGGCTCTCTAATTGATGGGAGCCTGCCACACAGGCCGCACATAGCTGGGGCCGGCCCTGCTCCTGTACATTTTAATAAATTTAATACTACAATTTTTATTTAATGTTGCCTTCCGCATTTTCTACCATTCTCCAAAACCTGTTTGTTTTGAAACCCTATAATAAATTTGCATACATATTCCCTAGAAGATAATTTTATTTAAGTAAGATGACGCCGTAAGTATATAGATTATTTAAAAAAAAAAAATTAAATTCCTCTAACGTTAAAATTAATTTGGTAACACTGCCTTGGAATTATGTGTATAACAGTTAATGAAGTTAGTAGTTTGAAAGATTTCCCTGTGAAACTCTCCGTAAACCAATTGTAATTCCACAAATGTGTAACGATCTCTTCATAAATTACAGGCGGTGGAGAAAGTCAGCGCGAACACTCAGGAGATCAGTGGAGCCCTTCGGATCTTCACGCAGACCTTCAAGAAACCGAATTCCCGAACGATGTCTCCTCATGCGAAGAATTTCTTAAAAGTCAGATATTGTTCGTTGGTTAGTTTGCGTAAGAAGAGACTTTTTTTTTCTCGTGTAACTTGAAATTTTAGTGATTTTAAGCAGTGAATTCGTGAATGAGATCTATAATAAAGAATATGATAAGTACAACTGCGAAAAAAGTTCTCCAATGAAAAATGCGAGGAAAATATACTGAAAACTTCGAGATCCCAAATTTTTTTTGTGTAGTTGGTTTAAGAATAACCTTGTGCAACGCCTTGATTTTTTTTTATGAATGGGTATTGAATACTGTTCCTCCGAGAGACGTCTTAAAAGAAATTCCTTCTCTTACCCAGTCCTATTTGTACAGGGTGTAACAAAAGTTTGTTACAGTAGGAGATTAGTTTTATTTGTTATGAAGACAATAAATTTTCAAACTGCGTGTCATTCGGGTGTTGACATGTTAATTTGATCACATAAGCTACAATACACTGAACCAGAGCATTTTTTAACCTAGTGAGTGGGCGACATGAATGTCACCCAGTGAAGAAAATTTGTCGCCCAGTAAATGAAATTTTAAGGTACTGGGCGACAAGGAATTTTCAAAATTTGTAAAAATAGAATTGTCTTGGGAGCATTGTCTTGGAAGCCATATAAATACATATAATACTAGAAAAACTCTTGTTACTCCGACTAAATGATTTCCTATGGACATCTCCTAATCAGTTTGGCTTTAAAAGGTCCCACTCAACTGACCTGTGTATCTATGTACTTAAAAAAACAATATCTAAATACATTGACAGTAATTCAACTATTTATAGCTGTTTCCTTGATATAAGTAAGGCATATGATAGGGTGAACCACAATATTTTATTTGCAAAACTAGAAGACAGGAAGGTTCCCATGTACATATTAAATTTATTGAAATTTTGGTATTCCCACCAATCTTTCACTGTTAGGTGGGGCAATGTTCTATCCGAGTGTTTTGCCTCCTCTTGCGGAGTGAGACAAGGCTCCTTGCTCTCCCCTATGTTGTTTAATGTGTATATTGACGGATTAATTGCTTCACTTAATGAGGCAACAGTAGGATGTTGTATAGATAACACAAGGATAAATAACTTAGTTTATGCCGATGATATGGTGTTAATAAGTCCCTCTGTTAAAGGTCTGGATAGGCTACTAAATGTCTGCGAAGTGTATTCGCAGAAACATGATATTCTTTTTAATGTTACAAAAACTAAGGTTATGCAATTTCATCCTAAAAGCTGTAATCAGCCAGCTGATATAAGGTTTAAAATGAATGGCGAAGTAATTGAGGAAGTACAAGAGTTTAAGTATTTGGGTCAAACTATTACCAGCTCCTTGAGTGGTGACGCGGATATAAGAAAACAATCTCGAAGCCTTTGTGCTAAAGCGAATATGACCATAAGGAACTTTCGTTTCTGTACAAGTGAAGCTAAAGACACACTCTTTCGTACTTTCTGCAGTAATATATACGGTCAGCAACTCTGGGTGAATTATAAAAAAGGTTCTGGCAGAACCCTAAATTTGCTGTACAACAGGTCTTTTAGACTCGTACATAAATTACCCCCGAGATGCTCAGCTTCGCAAATGTTTGCTACCCGCAATGTCCCGAGCTTCCCGGAGGTAACAAGACGTGCTCAACACAGTCTAATGCAAAGAATTAAAAAATCAACCAACCCGATCATCCAAGCTATCCATGAGTCCTGCCATTTATCCTCTAAGCTATGGACTTCTTGGTACGAAAACGTCTGTCTGTAGCTCCACTTAACTTCGACAGTGCAGTATTATTTCTAATCAATTGTATATATTTCTATCCTTAGTGTATGAGCTGTCATTGTATTAATAATATTTGTCATATGGACTATAGTCTGCCAATAAACCTTTTCATTTTCATTTTCATATAATACACGCACATATGCCACAATTCCCCCTCGATTAGGTACTCCGGCTTGCCGGGCCGAGGGGGCTCGTACACCTCGTGGGTTGTTGAGGTTTCCTCAAATCCTCGCGGGGTGTGGGCGAAGAGTTACCTAGTTGCGTTTTTTTTTTTTTTCCCCCCTTCCTTTTCTTCCCCCCCCCCCTTTCTTTTCTTTTTGCTCCCCCTTTTTTTCCGTCTCTCCCGGAATTTCTTTTGTCTTGACTCGGTCCTGTGCCTCTGTCAATCGTAGTATCCCCCCACCTCTGTTTGCATTTGCAGTCTTGGGGTCATCAGGTGCACCCGCCGGGGGGCATCGCTCCGTGGCTGAGCCGTGCTCCGGGGATGGTACGGGCGCCCGGACCGCTGCTGCGTCTGGATTGGGTCTTTGCTTGGCCCTTCACGGACAAATCTCCGTAGTGCCAATCTGCTGTTTTTAAAACGACAGTCGGGTTGGGGGGCGGGCTACCCGGGACGTTGGGCCTGCGCCTTGAAGGATACAGCGGCGGATGATGCATCGCCTTGGGTTCGAGGCTGCCTTTTTTGTAAAGCTATTGTTTATGGGTTCTATTTCTAAACTTCACTCCCCTCCTGTTGACGACTCTGGCCCGCCCTTGGATTTGGATAAGACTACTACTTCTGGTCGTTCAGCGGCCTCTGCCTCCGCTGGATTGACCTTCAAGCCGTATGGCCCCCTCTCGTCCTCTGCGGCGTCTGGCTCTCGTGGCCGGACTCGTGGTGGCCGTAGGGCGGGGTCTTCGCAGCCCTTGTTCTCTCGCCCACTCTCGGTTACCGTTACACATGGACCTGTCTCTGCTGTCAATTTCTGTCCGGTGGACAGGTTCCTTGTTCTCCGCCCTTCCGCTGGCTCCCTTCCGGGCAACTCGGAACGGGTGTTTCAGCGCCTTAAGACGATAGGGGTTCCCTGTCGTTATGATATCCGCCCTCTGAAGGATGGGTCTCTTCTTTTGAAGTCCCGTTCTTCGGGGTGACTGGGTCCCTTCTACAGTTGCAGGATGTCTTGGGTTGCAGAGTTTCTGTGACTCCCCATCCGCAATTGAATAGCTGTCAGGGCACCATTTTCGCTTCCCGTCTGCTGTCAATCCCGGTTGGCGAGTTGCAGGAGGATCTTGCCCCCCAGGGGTAACGAGGTCTTCCGCTTTTCGTCGCGCCGGGATGGTGCTCTTACCCCGTCCGCTCGTCTGCTCCTGACCTTTGACTCCCTTGTGCCTCCGGCCCAGGTGTTCTGGGGCATGGGTGATCGCCGGTCGTGTGAGTTTTCGGTGCGACCATATGTGCCTGACCCGGTTCGCTGCTTTGGCTGCAACCGGTTCGGCCATGTTAGCTCTGCGTGCCGCCGTGAGGGTAAGCTGTCCGCTGCGGTGGGCCTGCGCACCCTACCCCGTGCACGAAGCACCCGCGGTGCTCGAACTGCTCGGGGGCCCACCCTTCCTACTCGGGACTGCCCCGTTTTCAAGTTTGAATTCGAGGTGCGGTCCTTAAGGACTACCGAATTCCTTAGTGCGATAGGGTCCGTGACCGGGAGCCGCGACGGGGGTTGTCCTAAGCTGCGGCTCTTGGCCCTGGCGGGTCCTCGGGCCCCTCCCGTGCTACCCCGGCGTCTACCGGAGTGGTGCCCCCCATGGAAGTTCCTGGGGTTGGTGGTCCTCCTGGCGCAGCGGGTCCTTCTTGTTCCTCTGCCTCACTTTCAGACATCCCATCTGATTCCCTGCCTACAAGTGCCCCTTCTCCCTCTTCGGCCTTGGGGTCTGGATCCTTGCCTACTCGTCTCTCGGGTGGGGAGGGTGATGCCCCGAAGGGGAGGAGGAAGCGTCGCCGTGGTCGGAGTCCTCCGGACCCGATCGTGACCGCTGCTCGCCCTGCTTCCCCTTCTTCACCGGAGGGGAAGCGGCGCGGCGCTCCTGATCCGCTCGGGACTCCCCCCACTATACGGAGAGCTGGTGAGGCGTCACCTCCCGGCGCCCCGACCAGTGTCCGGGTGTCGGTCGAGGTGCACCGCCCCATGACACCCTCGATTCCTGACTCTGTTCCCATGATAGACCCGGTCGAGAGGAGCCTGGCCCTTCTTCATGGAGTCTCTCTCCCTTCGGCTCCTGCTGAGAGTGGTCGGGTCTCTCTCCTGGATCTACCTCTCCCACCTGTGGTCGACCTTTCCTCCCCCCCCCGTCAGTGCTTGTCTGGTTTGACGAGCCCTCGAACAACTGGTTCCCCCCAGTCCCCCTCTGGTGGGGAGTTGGGGGTTTCGGCTGGGCCCGTCTCGTCGTCTCTCCCCCCGCCAGGGGAGCCCCCCTCTGACCTCCCTGTTCTACTCTCCACTTCTCGTTCTACTACGGGTGAAGCAGCTGCGGGGTCGGTGGCCCCTACCCCCCCAGTTCGGGATGAGTCGGGAAGCCGATTCCGTCCCTGGTTACGGACCGTTGAGTTTGCTGCTCAGTTTGGTCCGTGGCTATTTCGCTGTTTTCTCTGCCTCTTCTAATGCCGCTTCCCCTTACAGTTCCATTTTGCATTGGAACTGTAGGGGCTTTTAGCTAACTGGGAGAACCTTGCCTCCCTGCTGGAGAGCGAGCGGCCTTCCTGTGTTTGTCTCCAGGAGACTATCCTGGCTGCGCGGGGACTCCCTCGTCTCTCTGGCTATGTTGGTTTCCCTTGCACCCCGGATGAGCACACACGCCGGCGGGGTGCGGCGATTTACGTGCATCATTCGTTACCATCGCGAGGTGTGCCTCTTCGCACTTCCTTGCAGGCTGTGGCTGTGCGGCTCTTTTTAGATCGCCAGTACACTGCCTGCTCGATTTATATTCCTCCTCATGACCCTCCTTCTCGCAACGCGGTTCGCGAGTTGGTGCTGCAACTGCCTCGACCGTTTCTCCTCCTCGGGGACTTTAACAGTCGCGACCCGGCTTGGGGAGATGTTCGGTCGACTAATGTTGCTGGTATGTTACTCTCCTTAATGGAGGAACTTTCCTTTGCGTGCCTCAATTCCGGTGAACCTACTTACTTCCACGAACCCACGGGTTCATTTACCTGTATTGATCTCTCCTTGGTGTCCCTCGATGCCTTACTCGATTTTTCGTGGAAGGTGTTGGGGGACTCTTATGGCAGTGATCATTACCCAGTCTGTCTTAAGCCGGTCGGACCGCAGCCGGGCGTCTCGTCTCGACCGAGGTGGTGCCTTGCGCGGGCTGACTGGCCATCTTTCAGAGCTCGTTCCGTCAATGTCCGTTCGGTATTGAGCTTTGGCTCTGTGGATGAGAGCTTGGAGTTCTTCGAGCGGGTGGTGATGGGCGTCGCGGAGGACTGTATTCCTCGATCTTCCGGTAACCCGTGGACTCGTAGCGTCCCGTGGTGGACTCCAGCATGTCACCAGGCGGTGTGCGAGAGGAAGAGGGCAACGCGCCGCTTCCACCGCACCCGGCGCGCGGACCACTTGATTGAGATGCGGCGGGCGAAGGCTTTCGCCCGCCGGACTCTCAAGTTGGCCTGTCGGGCCTCTTGGCGTGCTTTTGTGTCCGGCATCTCCTCATCTACCCCTTCTGCTGCTGTGTGGAGGAAGGTACGTAGTATCGAGGGGAAGCCGGTCCCTGCTAGTCGCCCTGTCCTTCGGGACGGGGACGGCTTCCTTTCGGATCCTGCTGCTGTGGCTGATCGGCTGGCCGGTGCTTTTGCTGCGGTTTCCCGTTCGCCTTCAGCTGCGGATCGCCCTTTATCGGAGGTCGCGTTCCCGCCCCCTGGGAACGAGCCCTATAACCATCTCTTTACGATGCGGGAACTTCGGGCTGCCTTGGCAACCCGTCGTTCTTCCGCCCCTGGCCCTGATGACATTCCGTATGACTTTATTTGGAATCTGCACCCGATGGCCCTGCACTTCTTGCTGGATCTTTTCAACCGGGTGTGGGTTGAGGGGTCGTTCCCTTCCCGTTGGAGGGAGGCGATTGTGGTCCCGATACCTAAGCCGGGGAAGGATCCGGCGGAGGTGGCGAGCTATCGGCCTATTGCTTTGACGAGCTGCTTATGCAAGCTCCTGGAAAGGATGGTGGCCGTCGCTTGGGTTATACCCCCGACCCAGTATGGCTTTCGTCGATTTCGGGGTACTCTGGACCCCCTTCTCCTCCTTGGCCATGATGTACGGGAGGCATTTTCCCGCCGGAATCTTGTACTGGCCGTCTTTTTCGACGTCCAAAAGGCCTATGACACGACCCGTCGGGGAGTTGTCATGGACCGTTTGAAGTCTCGGTTTTGTGGGCTTTTTGCCCACGTTTCTTCGCAACTTCCTCTGCCGTCGCATTTTCCGCGTCCGTAATGGGGCGGCCCTATCTGACCTGTATGTTCAGGAGGAGGGGGTGCCCCAGGGGTGTGTTTTAAGCGTCTCCTGCTTCAATCTGGTTATGTCTGCGCTACCGGGAGCTCTTCCGCCCTCGGTGCGCTGTTCCATCTACGCAGATGATCTGGCTGTCTATGCCGCGGGGATGAGTCCCCCCCTCGTGGAGAGGCAAGTCCAACTCGCGGTCAATCGGGTTGAACGCTGGGCGTCGTCGGTGGGCCTTACGCTGTCTTCCCCGAAGACTTCGTGTGTGGCCTTCCTTCCGTCGAGGAGACGGGGATCCGGCGCCATCCCGGCCTTTAACCTTACACTCGGTGGTCAGCCTCTGGCCCTCGTTCCATCAGTACGCTTCTTGGGTATGGTTTTCGACAGCCGTTTGAGCTGGGTTCCCCACCTTCGCCGGCTGCGTGAGTCCGCGAGACGTACCCTGGATTTGCTGGGACATCTGTCGCATACTACATGGGGCGCGGATAGGCGGACACTCCTCCATTTGTACGTGTCCCTGGTACAGTCCAGATTAGACTATGGGAGTGTGGTGTATGGCTCCGCCTCCCGCACGGCCCTTCGGATACTGGATCCGGTCCTCTCTAGAGGACTGCGCATGTCATCTGGCGCCTTCCGCTCCTCTCCGGTTGATAGTCTGCAGGTTGAGTGCGACATCCCTCCCTTGGAGGATCGGAGGTCGTTCCTCATTGCTAAGCACTATCTCCGGATCCTCCGTCTTCCCACCTCTCCTCTGTTCCAGGTGGTTGAGAGGGCGTTCTGCCGGGATGGGGGTTGGTATTTCACCGACACGGTGACCTCCCTCCTCGATGGTATGGGCACTCCTCCTCCATCCGTTATACCGGTCTCTTTCAGGGGTGTTGCACCTTGGGAGAGCACCCCTGTTGCGTGCTGTAGGGCGTTGCGCCCCGTTCGCAGGGCCGATTCTGACTCTGCCTTACTTCGGTCTCTGTTCCTTCAGCATGCAGCGTGTTACTCTGCATGTGTTGCGGTCTTCACAGATGGCTCGAGGTCGTCGGGGGGCGTTGGGGCCGCGGCTGTTCCCCAGTCGTTTGCCCTTGCTCCCCGATGTACCCGTCTCCCTGATGAGGCTTCCGTTTTCACGGCGGAGCTCTATGCCATTCTGAGCGCTCTGGAGGTGGTGCGGGAGCATCCGGATGGGTCGTTTGTCATCTATTCGGATTCCCGCAGTGCCCTGGATGGCCTGGAGTGTTTTGACCCTGTCCACCCACTGGTCCGACGAATCCAGCTACTGTGCCATATCCTTGTCACTTCTGGTGGCAAGGAGGTGGTATTTTGCTGGGTTCCTGCACATGTTAACGTGGCTGGAAATGAGGCTGCCGATCGAGCTGCCCGTTCCGCGTGCCGACTACAGGTTTCACCCGTGTCCCTTCCCTTTTCCGATTATATCCCTGGCTTCCGTAGGTTTTTGCGCTCCCGGTGGCAGAGTCGCTGGGATGGCGCTGCAAATAACAAACTCTGCAAGATTAAACCCAAATTGGGATGTTGGGCCTCTTCCTTCCATCGGTCGCGCCATAAGGAGATGGCTTTGGCCCGCCTCCGTATTGGCCACACCCACCTGACCCATGGCTATTTGATGGCCGGGGATCGGGTGCCCCGATGTCCCGATTGTAACATCTTACTCACAATTGCCCACCTGCTGGTGGAGTGTCCACTTTACTCTGCGCGCAGCGCAGAGTATTTTCACTTTTTGGAGAGCGTCGGGCCTTGTGATAGGCTTGGCGCTATTCTATCGGAAGGTCCCTACTTTTCGGTAACCGGGTTGTTCTCCTTCCTCCTTCGCTCCCGACTTCTTTACCGGTTGTGACTGAATTTTTTTTTTTTTTTTTCCTCCACCCCGTCTATTGTTCACTTCCGTTCGCTGTTTCATAGTCTTCGTCCTGTGTTCGCTCTGCTATCCACCTTTCTTTTGGTGGCCATGAGCGGTCATACTTTCAAACAAAAAAAATATGCCACAATTAGAACTGTTTATCCTAAATGTAAATATGAAATTTACATTGAATGTTTATATATAGATAATGCTAGTGTTATTTCAGACCACACGGGGATGGTGGCCTGATTAGGGAACATCCGGATCCATAGTATCCTTAATCCAGAGGTGTGCTGGGACCGGTTCGGTCCGGTTCGCTCGAACCGGTTGTTAAATTTTGATTGGATCACAGAACCGTTTGTTTGTTTTTAACAAATATTTAAGTCAGTAGAAATTTATTTACATCTAAATTTTTTTCATTTTTTCAGGATTTTATAGAAAAATATAGGTAGTATCACAAGCAGTGGTCGTTTCAATATTTATTTATTTTTTGATGAAAAATTAGTTTATTTTTAAATAATTATGTTAAATAATTGTTAAATAATTGTTAACTTGTTAAATAATTTCTGCCAAAATATTAGAAAATGCTGTTTGGAAAAGCTAAAATGCGTTGGCTTCCGGGGCTCCGCCCCGGACCCCGCTGGAGAAGCTACCGCTCACCCCAGACCCCCCCCGAGCTTAATGACTCGCGCCATTTGCGCTCGCCGATTTACACCCCTATCTGTATCAGAACCGGTTGTTAAAAAATTGGCAGCACACCCCTGCCTTAATCCCCCCCCCCAACTTCCCGATCTGCCTTTGTCGCCCAGTGAGAAAACTTTAAAAAATGCTCTGCACTGAACGTTACTTAAAAATCCTTGTTGATGATATATTTTTGTTGTATGTTGTTTTTTAACTGTTGAATAGTTTGTGCTCTTCTCTGGGCAAGTTTTCGTAACTACTATATGATATTTAGCAAGAACAGCTGCGGAACTATCTTCGCCGGTAGAGGAACTTGGACGTCCACTACGCAGGGCCGGATTGAGGTCCTCGTAGGCCCGAGGCACTTGCGATAAAGTAATGTCTCCAATCAACCATGGGACAACAATGCTTGTCTTCCCTTGCACTACTCTCTATTGAGAATGAGATTGTGCGAAAAACATCATTTGAAGATGTTATTGCTGATTTTGCAATGAAAAAATCTCGAAAAGTTCATCTCTGGTGTTAATTTCTTGCACTTTATGAAAAAAGAAAACGATTGACATTAGCATGACTCTGCCGCTTTGTATATACACTGTGCCTATCCTTGCTATATATATATATATATATATATATATTTAAGCAGAAAGCCACAGACAAGAAGGAAAGAAACATCCATCATGTTGGAGGGACTATATTTTGTACAATGCAACGTTTCAAGCACAAACTATGCTCATCTTCAGGCAAAAATTCTAAAAAGTTAAAAACAGAATATTAAAAACCATAATGACAAATATAAAATACAAAATAATGTAGGGAAAAACCCAAAACTAAAAATTCACAAGCTTTAAAACACTAAAAATGAAAGTCACACACTAAAAAGGAACATACTGAATGACAGTTATAAAATACAAAATGTAATTGTCATTCATTATGTTCTTTTTTAGTGTGTGACTTTCATTTTTAGTGTTTTAAAGCTTGTGAATTTTTAGTTTTGGGGTTTTCCCTACATTATTTTGTATTTTATATTTGTCATTATGGTTTTTAGTATTATGTTTTTAACTTTTTAGAATTTTTGCCTGAAGATGAGCATAGTTTGTGCTTGAAACGTTGCATTGTACAAAATATAGTCCCTCCAACATGATGGATGTTTCTTTCCTTCTTGTCTGTGGCTTTCTGCTTAAATTGAAATTGAAGTTTGCCAGAAGCGGCCATCACCAATATATACAGGGTGTCCGAGAATTATCTGTACAATGTTTGGCTGTTATTAAAAGTCAACCATGAAGTGTAGAAATTCTAATGTTGTCCCATTTTACAGAGAATCTCATTAAGTTTTTTCTGATACCACGTTTTGACAAGTTTTTTAGAAATGTACGCGGGTGACAGACATTGATGATTTAAAAGCAAGAATCACAGCTGCTATTGAGCGAATTGATGTGGATATGCTGCAGCGTACATGGCAACATTTGGAGTATCGATTGGATGTTTTGCGAATCACTAATGGTGCACATATCGAATGTTTGTAACAACGTTACTTTAATAAAAGAAACTTTTGAAAATACAGATTCTAAATAATCTTGTTTAAGAATTTTACGTGTGTTATCAAGAATTTTATTAAAAGATGAAATTGTACAGATAATGTTCGGACACACTGGAATTTCTAAAACCTTGTCAAAACTTGATATCAGAAAAAACTTAATGAGATTCTCTGTAAAATGGGACAACACTGGAATTTCTACACTTCATGGTTGACTTTTAATAACAGCCAAAAATTGTACAGATAATTCTCGGACACCCTATATATACTGTATATATATATATATATATATATATATATATATATATATATAGAGAGAGAGAGAGAGAGAGAGAGAGAGGAGAGAGAGATCTTTGTTACAGTTTTTATCATACAAATAAAAAAAAGATGGTCAACATTTTTTTCGTAGGCCTTTTAGTTTTCGTAGGCCCTAGGCACAGTGCTTACTGTGCCTATTGGATAATACAACCCTGCCACTACGAGGTCTGACCAAAACACTACTGCTATCATTTAATCGCTTCATTATCTTTCCAACTTTGGTTCGGTTTGTCAGGATGAAGTCTGTGGAATATTATATATATATATTATGTGTGTGTGTATGTATATATATATATATAGTGTGTGTGTGTGCCTCGGTGGTGTAGTGGTTAGCGTCGCTGACTACGATTCCATCGATCCCGGGTTCGAGACCCGGTGACGGCAGCCGCGCGCAGCAAAACCCAGCTGTTCATCCTTCCACACAATAAAGAAAGTAGTTGGTAGATAAATGGGTACCCTGGGTGGCCTAGTGGTTAAGACGCTGGGCTGCTGGTGGGGCGTGGTTCGGATTCCACGTTAAACTGTAGGTCTAAGGTGGAGTGAAAATCTTGACCTTCGTCAGAAGCTTGACCTTCTGGCGGAAGCTAACCAAAGGTTACCAAAGGTTATAACTGCAAAATAAATGATTTAAAGTGCTTAATGTTAAAAACAGGAGGATATAAAGAACAAATGAGGTAATATACATTCTCAACGTAATCATATATTACCTCACGAAATTTAATTCCCTCACCTTCTTCTTGTCGGGACTAGTATAGATATCATATAATTTGAACAAAAGTTTTAAGTGTGAAATATTCCAGTATGTAAATGCAAAAAACTTCACTTTTTTCTACGTGAAGGTCAAAGTATGAAAATAAAAACCCACTCTAATAGACAGAGTTTATTTCCACGACAGTTTCGACGCCCACTGGCATCCTCCTCGGGTGGATACAGAAACACGAATGAACCAAAACAAGAGAATCTGTATGTTTAGAACAGGAAGATAGTTTTAAATTTGCGCGAATGTACTTAATGAAAATGCCCTTCCGGTGTCGGGAGAATGGGATCTAACCTAGGTGCGAATTTCTTAACGGTCGGTCCCTGGACTGTTTTTCCCTCTTGTTTTGGTTCATTCGTGTTTCTGTATCCACCCGAGGAGGATGCCAGTGGGCGTCGAAACTGTCGTGGAAATAAACTCTGTCTATTAGAGTGGGTTTTTATTTTCATATTCCAGTATGTATTTGCATTCAGTTTGACACGCGTTTGATCGGTAGCCTACTCTTCGTGGTATACCACATAGCATGTCTCGCATAAAGTGACAACTCGTCTTATGTGCAGTATTCAACATGTTTTGCTTGCTTCCGTGTAAACTTCCTGTAAACGGTCAAGGGGCTGATGCTTGAACCACTCCTTGTGCGAGGAAATGTATGATTTACGTAAATATATCGCCTAACAGTCCGAGGTCTTTTTCTGTTACAGTAAGTGGCACATGTGAACACCGTTTTTCAAATGGAGATATAATGGAGAAAATATCGTATGCGTGTCGAGTTATCGGAATTATTATATACAATTACAAAAACTGCCGTTCACCATTTTGTTTCTAATAATAAATTTAGCAGATTGAAAGCACCGAAGTACAGTTTGCAATTCTCTTCTCCCTTCCAATAAAAGCACTTGCACGTAAGTTGTAATTGTAAATGCAATAAAACAGTGTACATACAATATTTTCTCTCTCATATTCCAAGTGAAAATTTTTTGTGTATATATGCTACTTCAAATTTATGTAGGCCTATTTTGTTTTTACTTGCCTAGTCCGTTTACTGTACCACACCATACTTTCATTACCTCAGTTATTATTGGCTTAATTACTTACTATTGTATGATCACTGCCGCATATCTCATTAGCCTACCTAAATTAGTGTTTCTTGTCATTGTTGTAGTTACTTAATGCTTATACTGTTTAATAGGCTTGCCAACTTTATGAAATACAATTCCGGGAGATGATATATATAGAGGCCATAAAAGGGGTTGGGGGCGAGCCGATCCAGCTGGCGGGTTCGGCCGAAGGTTACCAAAGGTTACCAAAGGTTATATATATGAGTTATTCATATCAATACGAAAAAAAACAGCTTATTTAAAGGCCAATAATATTCAAATGATAAGGTGATACCAAATTATGTATTTAAAGAAAACTATTCTCAAATTGTAAGATATCCGGGAGATTAGGATAACGTTCCGGGAGCCGGGAGAACACACACGATTCCAGGAGTCTCCCGGCGAATCCGAGAGGGCTGGCAAGCCTACTGTTTAGCCATTCCTTGTTTCTCTGTTGCTTATAATAATATTTTTTGTACGCTTTGTAGGGAACCAAAATGGTGCAGTACCAGTTTTATGTTTATTACGCGTAACCTACCTACCAGCCAAATGTTAATCTGGAAGAATATATATAATTTCATTACTAGGGTCCAAAACTGCTCTAATGTGTTATTGTCAGTGGTGTAGTGCTGTGGGAACGCGTGGGAACGGCGTTCCCTTACTTTTTTTGGTAGACGGAACGGCGTTCCCTCACTACTGTATTTCAAATAAATCCGAACTTACAAATCTCTAACGTCATGAAATTTTAAGTCCCACCCCTAGAAGAAATATGAGAAAGAATCATTAACTGTTTCATTTCTTTTAGCTTCGACTGAGGCAATGCTAGCCTATAAAGATCTGATGAAACAGTCACCACGACGTACCAGTTGTTAACTTTTTTTTAGTTAATCATTCCAGTTGTTAGCTATTTTTATTGATCGTACCGGATGTCATATATCTAATGACACTGGAAATACTGCATCTTCAACCTTGGAATATATCCTAATATCCAGTGCATATGACCTCAAAATATCCCTGAAATTGGTCAGATTTCAAAAGATTTCCCGGGGGGCTTACAGTGCCCCCGGACCCCCAGCTGTATGGGCTCGCCGCGCTCGCCATTGTCCCCCCCGCATCTGAGTAACACTTTCAAAATGCGTTCCCTCACTTCTTTATTTAGCACTACACCACTGGTTATTGTACAATGTTCTGTCTTCAGATACTGTGTACCTCTCACCTATATGGCAGTCTTAGTTCAGACAACTGCTGGTTTACAATAACTTATTTTTGTAATGTAGCAAAGATTATATGAAGGGTCGCGCGTCTTAAGGTACCTAAGCGCCACCACAGGCGAAACGTGTTTTTGATGGATATCATTATTTTCACCCTTCCTCTATCGCGTGGTTTGGGTTATAATGACTTTACGACACTAGAGGTATGGTTGAAAACCTTATGAAGCGAACTACTTTTTTCACCTCTATCGCCAGCCAAAAGTTCACCCAAAGTTCGGCATAATAAGAAAATAAAAAAAATAAAAAATATATATATATATATAAAATACAAAATATGAAAATCTATTCCAAAAACTCATCAACATCTTCATTAGCATACTTAGAACTCTAATTTAGCCAAAAATGAACGTTCTAGCTCAACTAATAACAGAGATACTATTGCGAGAATATTGCTGAACTTTGGAGGCGATTTCTGGCGAATTTTAATTTTAGCGCTTAGGTACCTTAAGACGCGGGACCCCTCATATATACATATTAAGTTGTGTTATAATAAGTGTTATAATAAGTGGCTATGTTATAATAAGTGTTATAAGTGTTATAAGATGTCTCATATAATAACAATATACATAAAATTGTCAGATAATTAATCAAACTGTATGCCAGTATGCTAGGTTAAGTGGCTATGTTGGCCTTAGTTTTGTATTAAGTTGTGTATAATACGTAAGATTGTACTTGTATGTCAGGTTAAATGGCTATAAATTGTGAGTGATTCGCAATAAAAATGTTTTGCTTGTTTTTTATGTGCCCCGAACTAGTGACCCTCATTATTCATTTCAATTTAATTCATAAATTATAATAAGCCTACTTTCTAGGCCACATCAAATTGGTGATGTGTAGGCCACGATATGAATTTATATATACACCAGGTTTTTGCTCTGTCTTTGTTATAACACGAAATAATATCTCAATCTATGTTCAATATTAACTGTAAATAAATGAATAAATAAATAAATACAGGGAGGATGGGTGGTGCAGGTCGTGGAATATATATGTCAATCGTTTTTTTTTTTCATAAAGTGCAAGAAATTAACAGCAGAGATGAACTTTTCGAGATTTTTTTATTGCAAAATCAGCAATAACATCTTCAAATGATGTTTTTCGCACAATCTCATTCTCAATAGAGAGTAGTGCTCAGGGCGCAATCATGCCTACCTACGGCTCTGTTTTTATACATTGAAACTTCAGTTCTTTCAGGATGACAGGCTTGCCAATACCATGAACACTGTCATCACGTCCGAAGAGTTTTTTTTTTTTTTAGGTTTTACAAGACCATTTTTAATTCACTTCATTGTTAATATATGATATATCCCTTTCTTGAATTTGGAGAAGTCGTAACAAGAAAGGTAAAAAGAAAGCACTTTTTAGGTAGGGAAAAAATTAGTACCACTTAAAAAAAATTTCATTACGTTTGAACGAAGTCGATTTCAAAGTTGGTCCTTGGCCTTAATATACTTTATTAATTTTAATATCTTTATTTTAAAACTAATTATTTTTATTTTATTTCAGATTTATTGTTTGCACTTTGTAGAGTATCAAGCCATAAATTGGCCAATTATTTTGTTTAAGGGTTTCTCTATAAAATTGAATTTATATTTTTTCTGTTTTGCAACTTTGAACTTTGAAACTGGACAACATTTAAAATTTAAAGACAAGATTGTGTTTATCTCAGTTTAGTACAGTAATGGTATTTATACAAGGTAAGAAGAAGGCAGGTTTTAAGACAATTTTGAATTTTTTATGTTAACTGCCAATATGTAGTTAACTGTTAGAGACCAGTAGTATAGCCGCAAAAGGGGAGAGTGCAGGAATGTTGCAGGTTATTATATAATGTTGCAAAGGGGGGTGGGGGTTGTTTGCAAAGGGGGGAAGGGGGTTGTTGGAAAGGGGGTGGGGGGAAACTTGGAGGCGGCGTTATCCCCCAAGAGAAAGAAGGAGGAGGAGAGAAAGGAGGAGAGGTGTTCACCTGGCAGGAGCCAAGTGCACACTAAGACTTCCAGCCGGGCTGGCGTTGTTTTATAGGCTCCTAATCAGCAGAATCAGCCAATCAGAAGCCAGCAGTTGGCTGAGCAGGGGGGGAGAGCTGAGAGCAGATGGAAGAAGAGAGAGATGAAGGAGAGAGACAGCTGAAGGAGAGAGAGATGCCTGTAGGAGGGAGAGACGCCTGAAGAAGAGAGAGATGCCTGTAGGAGGGAGAGACGCCTGAAGGAGAGAGGATAGGTACACATGCAGGAGTACACATGCTGGAGGTACACGTATACATGCAGGAGTACACATGCAGTAGGTACACATGCTGGAGGTACACGCACACATGCAGGAGTACACATGCTGGATGTACACATGCAGTACACATGCTGGAGGTACACGCACACATGCAGGAGTACACATGCTGGATGTACACATGCAGGAGTACACATGCTGAAGGCAAACATGCAGGAGAGAGAGAGAGAGACGCCTGAAGGAGGAAGATACATGCAGGAGAGAGAGAGAGAGAGAGAGAGCTGAAGGAGGGAGAGAGACACCTGAAGGACAGAGTGGAGTTCTCCCCCAATTTATTTTCGTTTCCCTAACCTAAGAGGCCACTATGGGGTTTACCAAAGGGCCAGAAATAGAAGGAGCAGAGCTCCTTACTCGGCCGGAGCCGAGGGGGGAATGGTTCTTCATCAGCTTCGCGATCTTTTATAATCCTCTATTCTGGCTGAGTTGCCAGATAGCGCAAGGTATTCCAGATAGCGCCATGTGTCCCATTAATCGTGTAACACATATATAACGGCTGTTATTCCAAATGTACTTGTATATATAATAAACTAATGAATCATATAAAATACCACATATATATTTATATGGTTATACAAGATTCAACCGTATAAAATAACACAAGCGCCTCTTTCATTACGCTTTAATAGAATTAACAAAGTTACCCTATTTCGTTAGACAGAAAACGAATTTTTATAAGGATTACCCAACTAATTATGCACCATTCAATAAATAATAGCAAACGTGAATAAAGAGTTCCAATTCAATGGGTAACTATATCGACATAAGCTTATTATTGTAACGTTTGCTCCCAATATAAATTTTCCTAAATAACAGTAAAACCAATTAATTGAAACTTCATTTAAATACAGATTCATTAAACTTGAAGATGAACGAAACAAATAACATAGTTATCCATAATTCAGCCCTCACGAATAACGAAACGAAATGATCATTTACGATACAATTCGAAATACGATAATTTACGATACAATTCCACCAAACGAGATGAAAACTTATGAAACATATAGCCTCATTCCTGCGAAGAAAAAATGAAAAAACGAAATTAAAAGAAACGAAGAAAGTTGGATTTCCCCAAGACACAGTCCACTATAGCGAGGTTGGTTTCGGAGAATTCGAACGAAAAAGGTCTCTAGGGACCTTTTTCGGGCCGAGAGATTATCCTTCTACAAGCTATTCGAGCAAGAAATCACCACTGACTTCAGATATTAATTTTATCATTCTTATTACTTCTACAATGAAAATATTTACGCGTAATTTGTATGGTGTCATATAGAAATATAATGATATATATATATATATATATATATATATATATATATATATATATATTGGGGGGGAGATCTCTCACCCGTTCTTCGGCCCGACCCCGTTTCATTGTAGAAATAATAATAATAATATATATATATATATATACCCTTTGGATAACCTTTGGTTAGCTTCCGCCCGAATTGTTCATTCTGACGAAGGTCAAGGGAAAAACGTACACACAATATATATATATATATATATATATATATATATATATATATATATATATATATATGCTACACACACAGACCGTGCATGGAACTCTTCTGGGATAATTAAATCCACTATAGTCCGAGTAAGTAATGACAAATACCGCCTCGGTGGTGTAGTGGTTAGCGTCGCGGACTACGAATCCATCGGCCCAGGGTTCGAGACCCGACGGCAGCCGGCGCGCAGCAAAACCCAGCTGTTCCACACAATAAAGAAAGTGGTTGGTAGATAAATGGGTACCCTAGGAGGCCTAGTGGTCAAGACGCTGGGCTAATGATGGGAATATATCCGAAAAACATCGTAATGCACGATTTTTTCTATGTAGCAATAATAATTAACTCTTTCAAATACGTGATTTAAAATAACAGGACCATTTTACCCGAGGCAGTAGTATATCCGAAAAACATCGTAATGCACGATTTTTTCTATGTAGCAATAATAATTAACTCTTTCAAATACGTGATTTAAAATAACAGGACCATTTTACCCGAGGCAGTAGTATATCCGAAAAACATCGTAATGCACGATTTTTTCTATGTAGCAATAATAATTAACAAATACGTGATTTAAAATAACAGGACCATTTTACCCGAGGCAGTAGTATATCCGAAAAACATCGTATAACCTAATTTGCAACTATAGTTTACCTTGACTTTCATATGCTTCTATCCTGTTTTATTAATAAAGATTTTTAACTTTTAATAACGTATGAATAAAGATTTTTAACATTTAATTTTATTTTAGTATTTATTCATGCCACGCCGCCTTAGACCACAGCTTAACGTTGAAACCGAATGTTCTTTTTAAAATATAATTAGGATATAATTTCTTTATTATAAAATAAGTTAACAATTCAAACAATACTAATAATTTGTAAGATATAATATAAGGGACTACCATAGAAATGTAAGTGCCTATAATTCGATTTTATATATATGTTACTCGTCCGGTCTCGTTATAGCGGATTGGTACACGTCATAGCTCCACCCAGCTACATCGGCAGCCAATCACGACGAACATCTGGTCTTTTGGGCGGAGCTTGGCGAATGTGCATATAAAAGGGGATATTTTCAGTTGGGAGTAACAGTAGCTATTTTCGCATCAGTGAATAATCAACCATGGACCTGTACGTCTCCCCAGACTTGTATGAAGAACGTGATACTGCAGCATTAACCACAATTAGCCTTTTCAATGCTGCTGATTGTGGCGAACTATTTTCGACGCAAACCGTAGAAGATATTTGCAGTGACGCTCCTTACAACCGACGCAAGGGACTACCATAGAAATGTAAGTGTCCATAATTAGAATTTTATATATATACGGAGAGTTGTAGTATTTCAGATACTAGTCAAAAATGTCAATCAATGTTATTTCCCCATCATGCTAAAATCGAAATTGGTAATCGAACCAAAGATATCTTCACATAATGGAGATCTGTCTGTCTGTCTGTCTGTATATGTTTTCCTTTAAGGTCCGATGAGGATTTGACACGAGTTATACAATCTTTTGAAGGGAATACGGATGATATACTGATCAGTCAGCAGTGTCACACATCCTCCACCATGGACCTGTACGTCTCCCCAGACTTGTATGAAGAACGTGATACTGCAGCATTAACCACAATTAGTCTTTTCAATGCTGCTGATTGTGGCGAACTATTTTCGACGCAAACCGTAGAAGATATTTGCAGTGACGCTCCTTACAATCCGACGCAAGGGACTACCATAGAAATGTAAGTGTCCATAATTCGATTTTATATATATATGGAGAGTTGTAGTATTTCAGATACTCGCCAAAAATGTCAATCAATGTTATTTCCCCATTATGCTAAAATCGAAATTTTTATGGCGTTCACTCCTCGAACCAAAGATATCTTCACATAATGGGGATCTGTCTGTCTGTATACTCTGTATATGTTTTCCTTTAAGGTCCGATGAGGATTTGACACGAGTTATACAATCTTTTGAAGGGAATACGGATGATATACTAATCAGTCAACAATGTCAAATAATGTAAGTGTTTTTCGATCTTTTTGGGATAAGAAGACGCAATATATTTTCATAAATTTATTAAATGAAAGAAATCAGTACAATAAACGAATATACAAATATACGAACAAAAACATTATAATATACAACGAGTACGTACAATTGGAAAACGGTTTTTTATCTGTCTGCATACCATTTCATCGTTTCGGTGAGTGTGACACGGGTCAAATAAATTTAAAAAATTTATAAATTCTTTATCATTTGACATATGCATGAGAAATGAGACACAGTACATTCCGCAAACATTAGTAAAATATCCCTGCATACGAAATGGGTTCCATACAACTTCGGGAATATGTAACTGAGCGAGAAATTTTACAATAATAGGGTCACTCCAGGGTTGAGTACCGAGTGAATCAAAATAGTACAGGCGCTGTCTATTTTTAAAATAGACAGCGATCCAGTGAATCCCTTCATTACCGATGATGTCTGTGTTCGACTACCGCATTCTCGCGTACTTGGCAAACTCAATGTTTCGCAAACACGCCGATAAATTTGGAACGTGTGACTCGCTCCATTACTTTCTGAAGTGTATTAGCATCCATTTTAAAAGTCAGTGATAACGCTTCTAAATCTATCTACTTCTATTAGGGCTTGCGATTCGAGATATACTAGTACACTAATAGGAGCGTCTATAGGCTTGGCGAATTCCAGCCGCACTGAGATGTTACCGCTCTGCTGTGGTGTTAAATGGGTATTTACGCTAGCAGATAAGTCAGGTGTAATGTCAAACGGATAAAGGTTAAATTGATCAATGAATTCTTCCTGCGTTACCCCATTACCAAGCTCATCACAATCACCTGCAATATGGGTCAGATTACTATAGGCTCTGGCACAAAGAGGTAACACAGCGTCTGATGAATAGTCCGTACCCATTGTTCCACCCAAAGCAGTGCCATTAACGTATAGAGTTATATTTTTAAGTCCGAAATTCTCGAATTTAAAGGCACTCTTTTTATATTTTCCATTCACCGAAGCGTGGTCCTGCATGCCGATTAATATCCTTTTAGGAAGATTTCCCAGGGCAATGTTTTCTATCTGCTTCGATGCCAACCCTGCAGGAACCGTATATAGTTTGATCTGCACTCTGTTAATAGGATATTTCACTGTAGCGTTTAGTAAATTTTTCTCAATTTCTAGTTGTTTTGGTGAACTTAATTTCACTCGCCGTACGCGGAGGTATGTGTCCATAATGTGAACCACAACGGACTTTGCGCCCTCTTCTTGATTCGCATCCAGATTTAAGCAGATCTCAGGACTCGTGCGGGTGAGCTTTATTTTCATATCCACCCCGTTCACAAGCAACTTCTCCTGGAAAGTGAAATCTGTGTGCAACCGTCCAAAACACTCGTATATTTTCTTTTTAGAATTTTTAAATTTGTCCTTTATACTATTTTCATCTTTAGTTTGATAATATCCCTCCGCACTTAAAAAGGTAGCCTTCGCTTCTTTGGAAAAGTTGAGGACATTTTCCAAATAGGCTCGTAGATGATAGTACCCCGTGCCTGCCGATATGTTGGTCTGATTTAAATATACGTCACACTGGTTGAATATGGCGTGCAGAAAGTTTGTTTCAGGGTATACAGCATATTTGTCATCGCAGGCCGTTCCATCAGAATGGGCTATACGTAGCTTAGCGTACATGTGCACACAGCTTGGATCAAAAAAGTAAGGACCTGAGCTGGGTATCACGAATTCTATAGGTGCACTCGGGGAACTAATTGTGTTTAAAGGGTTAATTGTAATAAAGTCACTGTGCTCAATAGAAACTTGGGTTGGCGGGAGCTCAAAAAAGGACAGCTCCGACTTACAGCATTGTGAACTACATGGGTGGATGAAGCGTGCCATGGCGAAATAGTGACTCCTCTCTCGACAAGTGGTAAACAAACTATGATTCATGAGATCAATATCCTTAGCTTATATCAGTCAAAAAAGTGGTCAACCATAGGTTTCATTCGCTTACAGCATTTCTTTTTTGATAGCCTTTTACGTTTAATACCACGTGACCCCTTCTTCCGGGGGCCCTCTTCTTCCCGCCACCACGCATTTTTCTCTTTGCATCTTTGATGATTTCGTTCCGTGTACGCTTTAAATGTTTTTTTAGGCTTCTTTAGGTTTAGCCCCGGCCAATATGTCTTCTGCAGTGTTAAGGCCTGATTGTAGCGCTTTCCTTCCAAGGTATCTGGCACCCCTCTTCAGCAAAGGAACAGCCGTACGTAGTATGGATGAAAAAATGGATCCAAGTCCACTACCGCGCTGGTATCGCATCCCTCGATAGACGGTGAAAGGCTTTCTATCCATTATAACTCAGTGCGTCGAAAGTGTAGCTTCACTGTTAAGCTCCCGTTACCGAATGGGAAGTTTTCGCCCTCAATCGTTCTTATATATATTGTGATATTGGTTATTAAATTAGTTGCGACATTCACATAATGGGGTCTGTCATATGTAATACTCAAACTCCTTCCTCTATGGTTGGGGATGTGAGCAATGCGCAGCAGGCGTGCCTGGGTATCCCCAACAAACTGGTGCTCCACTATATTACTGTAAATATAGCACATGTCTGGGGACCTTTCAGCCAATTTCTCCATCTTCAATTGATACATTAATCTGGACAAGTTATACTGTGTCTCGTGAAATGTGTCTCTTTGGAAGGCTGCGCTATATCGGCCGTTGGTTAGAATTTTGAACTTTCTATGTTCTTTAAGACATCTGTTAGTCTTTGATTTTAGGATTAGTGTATGTGCAGGGTTGTTTACGATTTCATATACTAAATCATTCGTAAGGTTTGAGTTTCTTAAACTTACGTTTAAGCCTCTCACAACATCCTCGGCCGAACCATATTGACCCGGCCCTAGTCTTACTTCTGTACTGTAATACCGTGCAATCTTAGTCCAAGCGATGCGCATAGTTTCATCCATAGCTACCCCAGCTTTTTCACACTCGTCAATGTCTCTAAGAATCGTAAAAACGGTTTCTTCATGTTCAATATTTAAAAAGACGGTGTCCAGCTGAATTTCGCATATCCCCACCTCATACGAATCACGACCCAATTCAATGTGCCCATGGAGTTCTGTTACAAAGTTGGCTAGCGTGTTGTTAGGGTGTACAGACAGGGACGAGGAGGACGGGAGTGTGACGTAGAAATGGTTAGGAGCCATGTTGCATACTATTTAAGCTTCATTATTGCATCAGCTTTTATATAGGTGTTGAAGCTTTCTGGGTACCCTAGCCATTTCACCAGGTACATTTTTCTCCTTCCTGAACCTTTGCTTCCTAAAATTTTCTCAATTTTAAACACATTTTTTTCTAAATTAAACGCAACTTTCTGCAATTCCTCGCGGTAAAAGCCTCCTGAGATTTCTTCCCCATTCAAATCTTCAATGTAATACATCATTATCACACCTTTAGGTCTCACAGCCCTAACTTTAAAAATCTCGCGTGTCCATCCTTGCTCAAAACCCTTTGCGAATTTATTCCCCGAACGCGACAGCCTTACATAATCATTGATTTTGAAGCGCACAGAGTGTGGTGGTGGTGGTGGTGGTGGTGGTCCATCTCTTCTCGGGAGCGTACCTCTTTCTAAAACTTCGTTAGGTGTTGCCCCAATCGTGCGATGGTGTGAGCGGTTGTAGGATGATGCCAATGGTTCCAGAATGTCTAGAAATCTGTATGTGTTTTTATGTGTAAAATAACGGTGCATGCGTTCCTTTATGGTGCGCTGAACTCTTTCAGCTAAAGAAGCCTTATGTATAGAATTGGTTGTGTAATAGCTGATATTAAACTCTGTCAACATATTCTGAAAAGCACGGCCTATAAACTCCTTCCCCATATCCGTACAAAAATAGCCAGGAACCCTGTTTTCTTTTAACATTAGCGTTTTGGTGGCTTTAGCAACTGTTTCAGGTGATTTATTTTTCAGAGGAACTAGCCACAGATATCTAGAGAATACGTCTATTATGAATAGAATGTAGCGGTAACCATCGTTATACACAGAATATCTTTGCATGTCTGTTAAATCTGCTTGCCAAATAGAATCAATCGAGGAAGCCGTTGTCTTGGCTGTTTTAAACCTTTTTCTCACAGGCTTATGAAGCGTATAAGCGTCCTGCTCCCTCAAAAATCTTTCAACATCTTTTTTTACTCCGTAAACGTGCAGTCTATCTACGCCGCCGTAAGAGGATGGGGCAGAAATGTCATAATAACGTTTAGTTAATACGTTAGCCATTTGCGTATTTTAGAGGCAGGTGGGTAGGGTTGGTTTAACCTCTTCTTTCTCCTCTTGAAAGGTGTTACCGCAGGGGGTGACGGCGTCTTCAATTGTGTCACAGGCGTTGCGTGTTCCAAGTCTTTTAACCTGTTCAGATTTCCTATCAACGTTTTAGGGACATTTATTTGTTGTAGTCTTGCTTTAATATGCTTCCATCCTGATGGTGATGGCCTATCCCACTTTCTCACCAGATCATGGACAATGTCTACGATATTCGATCCCTGTACCTTTGATCCTTCCACAATGATCTCCCCTGTATCGGTCCATTGTATGGCGGGATCCTCATTCAATAGATTATAAAGACTTAAGCCTTTACTCCTCAATGTAAGTGGGAGGGTATTTTTTAATACATGTTCGATATGTTGTGTGGCTAATCTTTTTGGTTGATCAGCTGTATCGTCGGGTACAGTCCTATGTCGCCATCGTCCCCCGTGCTGTGCCTAATAACCACAGGAATCTCCGTAGGGCTCTTATAATTTTCGTACTCGTGAAGAAATTTCTGCAGAGCTTCTTGGTATAAGATTCTTTTCTCATCAGGTGTTTTTTCACTGTTTAATAGGGCTAACAATTCGCTTTCCATTCTTTTAAGTCTGCTTTTACGGGGATCTAGATCCGTGTCTCTTTGCAGTGAAGCGTACACCTCGTGGGGAATCACTACCACTTTCTTCATTATATTAATCTAGTCAGTAAAGGGCCCAAAACTGAAAATAAGATGGGGAGAAATGACCCTCCTGTTTGCACAATAACTCGTTTTTTCTTCGCTACAGTTTGACTTTTACGAGCGAGTGTACGTATTATGTTCTTGTAGCGGCGTAGGCGAGCCTTCTGATGGGTTTTCATTGATACATTGCAATTTATAACGTTAAGACAGATTTCACAGATGCATTTTAAAAAGTCGGCGTCGATATTTTTAATAAACATCTGCTGCATTGCCCGGGGCAGTCGATGATAGATTTTTATTAATTCATGGTATTTCTTTAGTCTCTTTGTCATTCTGGAATATACACCGTTTCAGGCTCGTTTGGAAATATATTCGTTCGCAGAAGCACTCTAAACGTGTTTCGCGGATGAAGGTCGCAAAGCAAATATCCGTAACGCGTGCTTGTAGCTTCTTTATAAACTTCCAAAAACTCCTTACGCTGATTCGGGAACATTTGATTGGCTAATACCCCAATTTGTGATACATCTCTACGTTGCGCGAATAAGACTAGATATTGCGTATTTAACGACACATCGCGCATGTATCTATTTTTGAAAAATAGATTCTGATTGATGAAGAACACGCTTATGTTAAGATGGTGGGAGTATACTGTAAATGTCTCGGCAAACGTTTTATCCATCTCCAACATGAGATCGTCAATTACAATGATTGTATGTTCAGTTCCCTTTAGCGAATTAACGTCATATACACCTTTGTGGAACAAAATATCATCTTGGTACTCGTTGAACACTGATTGATACGTCGAATAGCACCATATAACTTTATGCACAAATTTCGAGAACATCTCGCCCTTTTCTTTAATGATTTTAAGCATAAACACAGTTTTACCACATCCTGTAGGTCCAGATATAATACATGTGGATGGGCTCGTGAATCTGAATTTTTCTACAGAGTCCATTTCTAACACGTCACACTCCTAAGTGGGTCATTTACAAAATATTACAAATTTTGAGTGCTGATCCTTATATTTCTTCTCCCACAGAACCGACGATGAGGTAGAGCACCCTATCATTACGGATGACCTCGACGACAGTGTAGTTGTGATCTCCTCCCCTGAACCCTCACCAGCGATACAGGTTGCACGTCCAAAGCGGAGGTATGAGAACCCCACATCAGGTATAAAGCGGCCGAAATACGTACCTGTTGCAGCAGACCCCCAACCCTCAACCTCTTACGCAACAACCTCCCCAGCAGCAGCACCTAATATACCCCCTTATTCCGCCCCCCGTTCTGTTAAGTCTACAATAATAGATCCCCAACCCTCCTACGCAACAGGGCCCCCAGCAGCAGCACCTAATATAGCCACTAATTCATCCGCCCCCCGTTCTGTTGAGGATGTTATTACGTTCGAGTTAGTGCGTCCGCAGCCCCCACCCCCGCCTTGACTAGAAATCGGTATAGAGTCAGGGTCGACCCTAGAGCCCTGTATAGCAATGGTATTGAGCGCGGGATACGCAGGGTAGTACAGCATATTATAGAGTTTGCTCTTCAGAATCGCGACGAGCGTGAGGTCAGGACGAGTCTGTCCTTTGGGTTCGGGTCAGATGACGGTGATGTAGACGATTATTGGGTGATAGTACCGTTCAGACGTTTGGCTGCTGAAGATGTAGAATATATATTAGGGCGTATAATGCAAGCCGTCCAAAGTAGTATAGCCTTCAATATGGACAACTTCACGGTAAATATTGACCGTGTATTCCGTGTTGCGGGTCATAGTGCCATACCGTACACTCTTAACTTCAATTCTCCAACTATTTACCGAAGGCATATAAACGTCGATCGTGGTTGCGGCTTTATAGCAGTACTCTTAGCACGTATGTTTACTGTACAAAATACACGGACTCAAAAAATTTGGCTGCCTACGATCGTTGAGCGTGCCCGTAAACTAGCTGTAGACTGTGAACTTGAATTTGACTGTAATATGGGTCCTGAAGAGCTGAGAAAGGTAGAACAGGAAATGAATGTGCGCATAGTTATATTTGGTTTGGATGATCGCCGCCGGACTGTGTATGTTTTTAAAAGCTGTGTGAGAGATCGTACAAGGCCCCTACTTATTTTAGGATTGTCAGGACAACGTATCTCCCCATCCGTAATATAAGGGGGCTTTACGCGAGTTATGACAAAAGTCGAAAATATGGGAGACATCATGATTTGTGTAAGGGGTGCCTCGAGTTTGCGGATGATATAGTGAGACATTGTAAAGAATGTCACATGGTATGTGAGCAGTGTAAAAGCACCAAATGTGAAAGCCGTGTAGTTGAGAAGAGAGACTGTGATGTGTGTAGACGCACATTTTTCAATAATAGCTGCTTTGATCTCCATAAATCAATTGGTACGTGCAGGAAAATGAGAATCTGTGAATGTGGTATGTTTCACACAATGGATAATTGGGGAAAATTTAAGCACAAGTGCGACGTAATTCACTGTCCTACATGCCAGGAGGAATATAAGGCGGATGGAGTAAAGCATGTGTGTTATATGAAAGATGCTAAGCCTAAAAATAACCCTTGTATAACTGTGTACTACGATATAGAAACATATACGAACGCTGAAACCAAAGAGGTAATTCCACATTTACTTGTGAGCCAGACCATCTGTGATGAGTGTATGGGTATCGAATGTGACGAGTGCCCCAAATGCGGTAAACGGACAAACGTTTTTAAAACGAATGTCAGCGATAGTCCTGTGAAACTATTTGTGTCCTATATTGTCAAGTTAGCCGACAAGTTCAAAAAAATGACTGTGTATATTCTCGCCCATAACGGGGCAAAGTTTGACACGCAGTTCCTTTATAAGGAGTTGCTTGAACACGAATCCTCTGAGATATTTACAGGTGATCCATTGAAAAGAGGCAACAAATTAATACAGATGCAGATAAGAGGCAATGTACAATTTAAAGATACTTATTATTCACACCTTGTAAATTAGCAAAGCTACCCAAGGTGATGGGAGTAGCAGCTGAAGTTTCCAAAGGATACTTCCCATACACTTTCCTCACCAGCGAGACTTTAAACTACGTAGGCCCACCACCCCCCAAACATTATTTTGACTGCATGGATGAACGTGAAGACTTTGATCGATACTACGACAGTTTTAATGAAAGTAACCCTTATAATATAGCTGATGAATGTGAGCGTTATTGCGTGAATGATGTGCGCGTGCTTAGAGTATGTTTCCAGGCCTTTAGAAGTATGTACATAGCCCGTTTCAAATGCGATCCACTGCAAGTCGCAACCACCATCGCATCATTATGTTTTACGGTGTTCAAGAATAACTTCATGCCTAAAGGCACCTTAGCCATTATTCACCGAAACAACCCCCGCAGTTACGGACACAAGGCTATTTACTGGCTCATACACCTGCAGCAACAAACAGGTGTATACATAAAGCACGCCCGCAACACGGGTGAAGTACCCATTAAGATTAATGGACGTGTTTTTTGGGTTGATGGGTTAAGTGAAAACCGTGTCACTGGTGTGAAGACTGTGTACTCCTTTAACGGTTGCTGGTGGCATGGATGCCCCCGTCCTGAGTGCGGAGTCACCGGAGATATCAACGGTAGGTCTCCTGCCGACTGTCTTGCATCGACCCGCACCCGCGATCAACTTATAGGATCACAGTTCACTCACAAAGTCTTGTGGGAGCATGAATATGATGCACGGATGGAGACAGACGATGTATACCGTGAGGAAATAAAAACGATCAAGCGTTCAATGGTGCTGGATCCTCTCAAATGTGGTGATAGCTTGTTTGGAGGACGTACAAATCCTTTCAGACTATACTTCCCACCTACGGAGGGCGTGAAGCTCCATTACTACGATTTCTGTTCTTTATACCCATACGTGATGAAGAGCAATCCGTACCCCGTGGGCGCTCCTGAGAAACTGGTGGGGCCTAGCCTACCATCCATCAATGAATTTTCAAAAAATTTGAATGATCATTACTTTGGGCTCTCTTTCGTAGACGTACTCCCCCCACGCAATTTATGGATGCCGATCTTACCTGTCGTTATCGACGACAAGCTCATGTTTCCCCTGTGCGTGAAGTGCGCGGAAGAGGATAACGGCGAATGTAACCATATACCCCACCAGCGTAAGATCAGAGGCGTATATACAAGTCCTGAGCTGGCCCTAGCCGTACGCCATGGTTATAGAATACTGAAGATACACGAGGTGTGGAGGTTTCAGAAGCTCCCCAACCTTTTCACACCATATATAAACACCTTTTTGAAGGATAAGGTTGAAGCATCAGGGTATCCGCGAGGAGTTGATACCGAAGATGAAAAGTCTGCCTATATTCAACGTTACCGCGACCGCGAAGGTATACAACTTGATCGTGTCCAAATTGTAAAGAATCCTGGCAAGCGCTTTAGTGCAAAATTGTGTCTAAACAGTCTATGGGGAAAATTTGCGCAGAATACCGGCAGAGGGAACATTCATTTGGCACAAAGTTATAGCGATGTCTGGGATTATGCCAATGCCCCCGATAAAGAGGTCATGGAGATCGTGAATGTAGGTAATACTTACGTAATAAAGTACAACAACACTGAATTTGCCACAGATACCTCAAGGGTTACAAACATACCTGTGGCGAGCTTCACAACAGCCTACGCCCGTATAAAACTTTGGGGTCTATTGCATTCTCTTGGGCGGAGAGTATTGTATGCCGATACAGATAGCGTGATATTCACAGAGAGGGAGGGTGATTACATGCCCGCTATTGGGGAGTTCCTCGGCGAGCTCACTGATGAGATCAAGGATGAGTATGGGGACGACGCATACGCCGACTCTTTTATCTCAACAGGACCTAAGACTTATGGGGTACGGGTCAGGGTAGGGGATGAAATGAAATATATCGTGAAGGCAAAGGGTATTACGCTCAACCATGCGAATCGGGAGGTTGTTAACTTTGAGTCGTTGAAGGATCTAGTATGTTTGGAACCTCACCAACTAATTGTAGGCACCCACAATTTTCGGGCGCAGAAGCTGGGAGGCGTGAAGGAACTTAGGGGTACGATGGTGTGCCGTAACACCTATAGGAAACGTTACCAGTTACCTGGCACCTATGATACCGTACCCTTTGGATACCAATGATGCTTCTAACTCACACGTCTTGTATATAATCGTATCTATTTGTAAATATATATATATATATATATATATATATAACTTGAATATCTCGAATCGTATTTGTAAATATATGAATATCTCAATAAATCAAATAGCGTTTCACTTTCTCCTTTGTGTGTGTGTGTGTGTAGGTGAAAGTTCTAAGCTCCGCCCACTGCGTGAGTCATGCTACTATCTGGGAGTCCCTGCGTGGTCAGTCGACCGCAGTAAGCCCGAGAGATCAGACGTGTATTCAGATCAGACGTATATTGAAATGGCTACCTTTAATATTGCTTGCACAACGTTTATGAAATGGTATTCAGTAAAGTGTGAGGATGTGGTGGATACCGAAAAACTTCCTATTCCCCCCTCCTATGCCTCTTTTAAAACCACATTGGATTGTGCGAAGTTCCAAGATGTACAAATACTCTATGGATGTTCTGGTGAGACTGTTGAAGGCTTTCGTTGCACAGACGATGTGCTGAAGTATGCTGCAGGGCTAAACTTTATAAAGTCTCACATACACCGTGAAGTAAAAGAAACAACGCGTGCAGAAGAGAAGCAGCAGGTATGGATAATGAGCCTTGTTATAATGTTATAATGTTATAATGTTTCAGACCAACAAAGACCCTAGGATCCACTCATGGCTGGTCTACCTAACTGTATGTCCTCCGTGGTGGTGGAGGGGACCTACAATTTTACGTGGGTTCCGAACCACAAGAACATAAGAAACTTATTTAAAAACTGCGGGTAAATTGGCAACGACCAATTTTTACGAAACTAAATAATTATCAATTTAAAAATAATTAATTATCGGTTTAAAACTAAAGATAGAATCTCTCGATCCAGAGGATCAAGTCATAATAGACTACTATCTACAAATATGTTACACTCTATATCTATTATATAACGGACATGCAAATATATCAGATCCAAAGAATCCAGTCAATTTCATTACGGTATCCATCAAGTCACGGTCCATATCGATTGCGGACCAAGTCAAAATTTACAACCATATACATTATCAATTTAAAAATAATTAATTATCGATTTAAAACTAAAGATAGAATCTCTCGATCCAGAGGATCAAGTCATAATAGACTACTATCTACAAATATGTTACACTCTATATCTATTATATAACGGACATGCAAATATATCAGATCCAAAGAATCCAGTCAATTTCATTATGGTATCCATTAAGTCACGGTTCATATCGATTGCGGACCAAGTCAAATTTACAACCATATACATTACAATATATACACTTACGAGGAAAAGTGTAGGTGTGGCTGTAAGGACTGTACAGTAATGTAGAAATGTGTGTGCACCCATTATGGGTCTCCCATTTAAAGGTGTTTGTGGGGCAAGTGAAGATCATGAGTTTTTCAATACCTCACAGTACTATGGGGGGCACCGCTCGGCAGAGGAATCTCTTTAAATGGGGTGTGTAAGGACAGAGAGTATCCCCTAACCCAAGACGCTGCCTCCCTATATCCCACAACACTTGTGTTGAGCTGTGGGATCTATCCCCAGAAAGCCTTAATTTTACTACCTTAAACTATACCCTTTCTATCAACATATGCGTCTAATCGATTTTTAAACATGTTTATAGACGTGCTACTAATTACTTCTACCGGCAAACTATTCCAGCTATTTACTATTCTATGCGTAAAAAAGTTTTTCGCAACTGCTGTCTCGAACCTTCTACTTGTCAACTTACACCCGTTATTTCTAGTCCTATTATATTGAGATATTCGAAAAAGCTATCTCTATCTACGTTATCGAACCCATTCATAATTTTGAAAACCTGGATTAGATCACCCCTTAACCTCCTGGTCTCGAGTGTTGTCAATTTTAACTCCTTAAGCCTATCCTCGTACGACTTTGACCTAAGAGACGGAATCATCTTAGTTGCTCGTCTTTGAACTCTTTCGATTTTGTCTATATCTTTGCGCATATGCGGATTCCAAAATTGGACCGCGTACTCCAAATGGGGTCTAACTAATGATTTATAAAGAGGAACTATAATATCGCGCGATTTGTACTCAAAATTTCGAGCTATAAAACCTAACACTTTGTTCGCCTTATTGACCGCCGCTGTACTTTGTTTCGCTACTTTTAAATCACCAGTGACTATAACTCCTAAATCTTTTTCCTGCTCTACGCTTGTTAAATCTTTCCCTGACATACTATACGCAAAATTACCTTTACGCGAACCTATATGCATAATTTTGCACTTATCCACTTGTGGATGGGTGGTGTGACAAGCGGTATTACGTCATGCTACACCATGTCGATTACTCATACCCTACGTCTGAAAATGTGAATCTCGTGATCATGGACAATCTTAGGTGTTTTTATCACTATATTAACGTATATCATGATGAGGTTCATAGTGAGGTTGTGGCTAGTGCCATGCGTGAGTTTTTAACAGATTTTAGAGGCGAGTATCGTTTGATGGGTAGAAAGGAAAAATATGAGCATATGTTCCTCTCAAATAGTGCGCCGGAGTGTGGAGATGATTAGCGCCTAGTTCTTATCCAAAGTGCGTAGGCTGGTAGTGACGAAACGGAAAAACAAATATGTGCAACAATTCGAGTCGTACGAACATGCCCATTCACGTATCATCGAGTCAGCCGCCCGTCGAACCGTTCCTGCCTGTGCCTCACACGGCTCATAGTTATCTCAGAGCTTGAACCGAGTAGACGTGCGCTCCTCGAATACGATGGAACTTCCTTTGAGCAGCATTCTCAACGCCTCGTACGATGTGTCCGTGACGAAATCGTTGCGCGTGTTCAGGCGTAATTCCGGTACCATTAGCTATGTACTGGAAACGGAATGTAGACCGACAAACAAACGTGTTTATTTAAGTATCGAGGAGATGAATAGAATCTTTGTGATAGTTGATAAGTGGTGTGAAGATCGTTATAAAATACCTGCTAACGTAGGTACAAGAAGAGAGCAGATTAGTGACGCGCCCTCATACGCCGTTGTATGTACGTTGTGTATAAATAACGATCGGCCGTGCATTGATATAAGGCTTATGTGGAAGAATGCTTCTGATAATAACGCTCTTATTCCTACGCGAAACCGTTTCATCCTCGACAGAATGTTTGAAATCGTCGGATTCCGTAAACTGAAATCTATATTAGACGCGCGTGTTACGGATATGCTTTATTTTGATACAGTTCTTGAATACGCATACACTGCTCTGCTCGATGGGTTTACCGAGTGTAGGACTGGTGAGAATGGTCTAGTGTTGGATGTTTATTTAAAAAGTTTAGACTCTTTGAAATACCATGAACTTTGGTACAAAGCAATTGATCGGTACAAGGCTGAGCTCACCTACACCGTTCACCCTGAAGAACTATTTCTTTATATAACGCGCAGTTGCCGTAACGATTTAGAAGATTATTTCAATTGCCGTTATGTTGAGTGAAGAGTTCACGATTGAAAAGCTCGAGTCGGTAGAAATAAACCCTCGATTGGAAAAGCATTCTTATAAACTTGTGTTTAATAATGTAGCTAACGATGAACTCTTTGTGCGTGCTTTTGATTGTATTCTAGACGTATTTAAAGATGACTTGCCAACCGGTTGTAAAGTGGGGACAAAAATAGTACTGAACGATATGAAAGCCATTCATATCGAATACAGGCTTCCCTATACTTTAAGCGGTGAAATATTATTAAGCCGCATAGACTGCGTAATGCAGAGCAATAATGATGTAATTGTAAACTCGATTAAGACCGATTTTAGTATTTTGAAAAAAAAGTGAATTGTATATATATATTTTGATTATACGCATATTTCTATTGATTTGTGTTTATATATATATATATATTTTGCTTGATATTTCTCCTGTACGGTTATGTACATATTGAAGTGTATATGAAATGTATATTTTATTTATATATCACCATATTTGTGTGTGTGTGTGTATATTTCTGTTATGTACATATTGAAATGTTTATTTATTTGAAATGTATATTTATTTGAAATGTATATTTATTTTATATATAATTATGTGTATATATTTCTGTTATGTACATATTGAAATGTATATGAAATGTATATTTTATTTTATATATATATATATCCATAATTGTGTGTATATATTTCTGTTATACGCATATTCCTCAAATGTATATTTATTTTCTATATATTTATAATAAAAAGAATGATGCAATGTTGTTTATTGTTATGCCTTCTACCACCGGTATTCTGTATACAACAGGTATCTGGCAATATTTAAGCCTTCTAAGCCAACTGGCTGATTAGGAGTCTATAATAGTGTATACAATGGTATCTGGCAACTCTGTCTTCGGAATACATGGAGCTATCTGGCAACTCAGCCAACTGGCTGATTAGGCGTATATAATAATAATGTATGCAATAATACTGCTAAAAAGAGGTATCTGACAACTCAGCCAACTGGCTGATTAGGCGTCTATAATAGTGTATACAATGGAATACATGGCGCTATCTGGCAACTCAGCCAACTGGCTGATTAGGCGTATATAATAATAATGTATGCAATAATACTGCTAAAAAGAGGTATCTGACAACCAGCCAACTGGCTGATTAGGAGTCTATAATAATGTATACAATGGTATCGCGGTATCTGGCAACTCAAGCCAATTACGCCAACTGGCTGATTAGGAGCCTATAAAACAACGCCAACTCGGCTGAAGTCTTGCAACTCAGCCAACTGGCTGATTAGGCGTATATAATAATAATGTATGCAATAATACTGCTAAAAAGAGGTATCTGACAACCAGCCAACTGGTTGATTAGGAGTCTATAATAATGTATGCAATGGTATCGCGGTATCTGGCAACTCAAGCCATTTACGCCAACTGGCTGATTAGGAGCCTATAAAACAACGCCAGCCCGGCTGGAAGTCTTAGTGTGCACTTGGCTCCTGCCAGGTGAACACCTCTCCTCCTTTCTCTCCTCCTCCTCCTTTCTCTTGGGGGATAACGCCGCCTCCAAGTTTTCCCCCCACCCCCCTTTCCCCCACCCCCCTTTGCAACAACCCCCACCCCCCTTTGCAACATTATATAATAACCTGCAACATTCCTGCACTCTCCCCTTTGCAACAACCCCCACCCCCCCCTTTGCAACATTACATAATAACCTGCAACATTCCTGCACTCTCCCCTTTTGCGGCTATACTACTAGACCTACTCAGCCTGGCTGAGCTATTTTTTTAAATCTATAATTATAATATATTTTATTAATTTTAATAATATATTTCTATTTTAAAATATATTATTTATATTTTTAATTAATTTCAGATGTATTTGTTTTTTCAGATGAGTGATGGGAGAAAAAGACTAAGCTGCTCGGAGTATAAGAAGAGAGCTCCGGAGAAAGCTGAAAAACAACGAGATGTCATTGACAAAACTGCGAAAATTGATACTTTCTTCAAGAAATCTGATATAAAGAGCAAAAATGTTGAAACAAATCCGAATGTTCTTTTAAAAGAATTAGAATGTACCGAGATTAGGAGTTTCCAAGAAGATCAAAATGTTAATGAAGGTCCTAGTAATTTTAAATTATCTGGTAGAGAAGTTCAAGAATCCTGCCTACCCTATATTAAGTCTTATGATGTAGGTAGCATCACAACTACCTCCAGTAATACTTCCATTGGACAAGACCCAGCATTATGGGAAGTTAATGATGATACACGTCATCAGGTCCGGCGCCAGCCTATTTGGCGCCCTTAGCAAGACTGCGGCTGGCGCCCCCACCCGCCTCCCACTTCACGATTGGGTTTGCCCACAAAGTAATCAAGGTACCATATTGAAGAAACTATTTGCCTTACACTGATCTATTTTAATTTGCTAATACATACATTTATTATAAAATTATAAAATCATTTCACAGTTCAAGAAAGTGTCATGACCAATCAAAACAGCGAGTAAAGCGAGGCATATGTAGTAACAAATCAGAACGCTCAAAAGTGCTAAAATATGCGTGCAAAAAAGACATATCTACTGTTTTTTCCAAGCAAGAAGGGCATATGTCACATAAAAACAGTTATTTGCTTATTGACGACTCCCGGAACTCATATTAAGCCGTAAATAAGCCGAGTCGCTTATTGACGACTCCCGTCTGTGCTCGCAACATTTTTAAATCGCTTATTTACGACTCCCGTCCCTAAAGGGTTAAAGGTCGTGATAGTGAAAGTTCTATAATGACCCAATAAGATGAATAAGTTAATTATGTAAATATCAGTCAAGCTAAACTGGTGTACATACGTCGTACAACCTTTCATCATTTGTCTATGCTTCTCATTCCTTCATTATTTTTTTCATGTTGTTCTTACATAATACTATCAGACGTGCACAGGGCGGGAGGCGCTGGCGCCCTTAGCATTTACTAACCTCGCCTAATGGAAGCAACGGCCCTGCTGACGTCATTATGTGTCAGAGCATGGCATAAATCAGGACCTAGAAAACAAACTTTTCTCAATCAAAGAGACGTTTTGGTGAACGATTCAGATATTTTTGTAAAACCTTATTTGAAACACAGCTTGTCAACGGAGAGAAGGTGAAGAGAACATATTTAATGTATTCGGAGAGCACAGGCTCAATTTTCTGCGTTCCATGTCAGTTATTTGGTGGAACTGCTAAAATTGGTAAGGAAGGATTTGATGACTGGAAGCATGGCAGTGAAACATTAACAAACCATGAAAATTTCTCTGAACATAAGTCATGTGTGTTAGCTATGAAAATGAGAAGTTCAACTCTCTGAAGAATTGACAGACAACTTTTCCATCAAATTGATGAGGAGAAGAAGTATTGGAGGAATGTTTTCCAACGAGTTGTTGCGGTGGTCCAGTCACTAGCATCTCATGGTTTACCTTTTAGGGGCCACATTGAGAAATTTGGTTCTGTCCACAGTGGAAACTTTATAATGGTTTTGGAACTTATTGCTGAATTTAACCCTTTTCCGGCGGAACATATTGCAAAATACTTCATATTCGCGGATAGATGATTTCTTAATTGCTGCTTCTTCATAAAAGTCGAAGTTGTCTCTTGCGTCTTTTACATAGAATGTCAATGATGCATACAGTTCTGCTACGACACCAAGATCAATGTTAACTGTTTGGAGCTGTTTACGAGTAGCATTGAACCTTTCCAGAATGTCACCCCCCATTAAAGAAAGATTTGTAGTTTCAAGGCGTTGCAGTTGATTGAGGTAGCCTGATGCTTCACTGCGTGTGCAAGGCTTTTCTGATTCATCTTCAATGGACGTAAGTGCCTCTATAACCTCTTCCCAGTCTTTATTGAGACTCCTACACGCTTCTTCACACGCTGACCATCGAGTGTCTGATAAGCTCTTTAGCGTTACATTCTCAGATTTGGTAAAATGATTTTGGAGTATTTCCCAACGGTGAGTGGAGGCAGTGAAGAACACGTAAAGATTTTGGAGAAGTGCGAAAAAATCGATGGCTTCCTTACAGCAACTTGCTGCACACTGTCCAATCAAATGTAATGAGTGTGCAGAGCAGGGTACGTAAACTGCTACTGGGGACGCTTCTTTTATTCTGGCTTGTTAGCCAGAGTAATTCCCTGACATGTTGGGAGCGTTATCATATGACTGTCCTCTGCAGTTTGCAATGTCGAGATCATGCATTTTTAATATGCTGGAAACCGAGTTGAAAAGCTGCTCTGATTTGTGGCCTACGCTGGGAAGGAATGCCAAAAATCGCTCTACGGGATGCCCATCTTCTTTTACGTATCTCAAAATAACTGTAAGTTCATGGACATGTGATATGTCGGGGGTGGAGTCCACAATAATGGAATAGTACTTCGCACATTTCATTTCCTCAGTTATTTGTTTGGTAACTTTGTCAGCCATTAGTGTGATGAATTGCTCACATGTAAACGAAGACGAGTTAGACTTGCATTCATTCGAAACTAGGAGATTAAGGGGGGAGCTTATTGAAGTTTTCAAAATCGTTAATAACATCGATAACGTAAATTTTGACAAACTGTTCACTTTCGATAATAGCAATACTCGTAATAACGGATTTATGTTGCGTGGCAGACGTTTCATTACTAATATCGCTAAAAACTTCTTTATGTTTAAAGTAATTGATAAATGGAATAATCTTCCCGCGTCAGTCGTTAACTCTACCAGCGTTAATATGTTTAAGAACCGTTTAGATAGGCATTTTAAAAATATTAACGTTGTTTAAAATAAAACAAACAATTAGTAACAGGAGCTCTGGGGGTGGTGGTCGAGGATGAGTCTGTTGACGATTAATGCCAGCTTGTGACATGCCAGCGTGTGATATGCCGGTAAAAAATTATAAAAAAAAAAAAATTAGACTAACACGAACGTAGATGTAGCTCGTAGCGTAAATTAACCCACTTTTTGTTTAACTTTACCTACTTTTTTTTTTCTTATCCTCTCCTTACTTGCATGTCAGTAGTATAGCCTAAAAAGGTTAGAGTGCAGGAATGTTGCAAGTGATTACGTAATGTTGCATAGGGGGTGGGGTTTGTTGCAGGGGGGTGTTGAAAAGGGGGGTTGTTGCAAAAAATCCCCCCAAAGGGCCCTTTGTTGCCAACCGGGGTTGCAAGGGGCATGCAACTTGGAGGCGGAGTTCTCCCCCAAGCTATTCCCCCCAAAGGGCCAGAAAGGAGAGAAAGGAAGAGAGAAAGGAGGAGAGGTGTTCACCTGGCAGGAGCCAAGTGCATATTAAGACTTCAGCCGAGTAGGCGTTGTTTTATAGGCTCCTAATCAGCCAGTTGGCTGAATCAGTCAGTTGGAAGATTCAACCATATAAAATACCACAATATATTTATATAGTTAATCAATTGGAAGATTCATTTAAAGTTGAAATTAGCCAAAACACAATCCGCTATAACGGGGTCGGACGACTAATGACATCTTTATATTTTCGAAGAACACCTGCTGGTTGAGAGACCTTCCTTCCAGTCCGCTCTTGATAAGTCTCCCTTCACTCCAAATGAAAAGAAAATTTACGGAAAAAATCAAAACACACGATTGTCATTCCCCAAACCCATCTGTGGATATATATATATATATATATATATATTATATATATATATATATATAAATATATATAATAAACGAATAAACAACTCGTGCACACACACACACACACACACACACACACGCACGCACACGAGGAAAGGCAGAAACTAGGTCAATTCGAATCGTCTCCCTAGAGACCTTTTTGGACGAGGGTTAATCCTTCTTCAAACTATTCGAGCAAAAAACACCGCTCACTCCGTTTCTTATTATCATCATTATTATTATTTCTACAATGAAAATATTTTATATTTACGCGTAACTTAGACCCACAGTTTAATGTGGAAACCGAACGCTCTTTTAAAAATATAATTAGAGGAACTTTCACGAGTGAGTGGTTATTTATTCAATATAAGAAGTTAAGCATTGTTTTTCCTTTCACGAGGAAAGGATTTCTGCAAGTGTCTATAATTCGATTTTATATATATATATATATATATATATATATATATATATATATATATATATATATATATATGGAGGGTCGTTGCTTACTCTTCCACATTTCAACAAACAGGATTATTGAACCGGATTTAAAATAACAGGTTCATTTGATCCGAGACAGTAGTATGACCGAAAAGCATGCGTGATTTTCTCTTTAATAATAATAATAACTAGCTCGAAGAGTGACAACAGTTCAGGTTTTCACTCCACCTTAGACCCACAGTTTAACGTGGAAACCGAATGCTCTTTCAAAAATATAATTAGGATATATTTACAATTTCTTTATTATAAAATGTGGAACATGCAGCCTTCAGTGAACAGCTGTTCTGTGGATCGAAATACATCTCGTCAGGGAGTCGTTGCTTACTCTTCCACATTTCAACATAACAGGATTATTGAACCGGATTTAAAATAACAGGATCATTTGATCCGAGACAGTAGTATGACCGAAAAGCATGCGTGATTTTCTCTTTAATAATAATAATAACAACTAGCTCGAAGAGTGACAACGGTTCAGGTTTTCACTCCACCTTAGACCCACAGTTTAACGTGGAAACCGAATGCTCTTTTAAAAATATAATTAGGATATATTTACAATTTCTTTATTATAAAATGTGGAACATGCAGCCTTCAGTGAACAGCTGTTCTGTGGATCGAAATACATCTGGTCAGGGAGTCGTTGCTTACTCTTTCACATTTCAACATAACAGGATTATTGAACCGGATTTAAAATAACAGGATCATTTGATCCGAGGCAGTAGTATGACCGAGCGGAAACCGAATGCTCTTTTAAAAATATAATTAGGATATATTTATAATTTCTTTATTATAAAATGTGGAACATGCAGCCTTCAGTGAACAGCTGTTCTGTGGATCGAAATACATCTCGTCAGGGAGTCGTTGCTTACTCTTCCACATTTCAACATAACAGGATTATTGAACCGGATTTAAAATAACAGGATCATTTGATCCGAGACAGTAGTATGACCGAAAAGCATGCGTGATTTTCTCTTTAATAATAATAATAACAACTAGCTCGAAGAGTGACAACGGTTCAGGTTTTCACTCCACCTTAGACCCACAGTTTAACGTGGAAACCGAATGCTCTTTTAAAAATATAATTAGGATATATTTACAATTTCTTTATTATAAAATGTGGAACATGCAGCCTTCAGTGAACAGCTGTTCTGTGGATCGAAATACATCTGGTCAGGGAGTCGTTGCTTACTCTTTCACATTTCAACATAACAGGATTATTGAACCGGATTTAAAATAACAGGATCATTTGATCCGAGGCAGTAGTATGACCGAGCGGAAACCGAATGCTCTTTTAAAAATATAATTAGGATATATTTATAATTTCTTTATTATAAAATGTGGAACATGCAGCCTTCAGTGAACAGCTGTTCTGTGGATCGAAATACATCTCGTCAGGGAGTCGTTGCTTACTCTTCCACATTTCAACATAACAGGATTATTGAACCGGATTTAAAATAACAGGATCATTTGATCCGAGACAGTAGTATGACCGAAAAGCATGCATGATTTTCTCTTTAGTAATAATAACAACTAGCTCGAATTGTAACAACGGGTAAAGTTTTCACTCCACCTCAGACCAACAGTTTAATGTGGAAACCGAATGCTTTTTTAAAAATATAATTAGGATATATTTCTTTGAGAAAATATAAAGATGTCATTAGTCGTCCGGCCCCGTTATAGCGGATTGGTACACGTCATAGCTCCACCCAGCTACATCGGCAGCCAATCACTACGAACATCTGGTCTTTTGGGGCGGAGCTTGGCGATTGTGCATATAAAAGGGGATATTTTTCAGTTGGGAGTAACAGTAGCTATTTTCGCGTCAGTGAATAATCATTCCCTCCACCATGTACCTGTACGTCTCCCCGGATTTGTATGAAGAACGTGACACTGCAGCATTAACGGCAATTAATCTTTTTAACGCGATTGACCGTGATGAATTATTTCTAACGCAAACCGTTGAAGATATTTGCAGTGACGCTCCTTACAATCCGACGCAAGGGACTACCATAGAAATGTAAGTGACTATAATTCGATTTATATATATATATGTGGAGGGTTGTAGTATCTCGTCAAATACTTCATTTAGATACTCGCCAAAAATCGAAATTTTTTTTATGGCAATCAATGTTATTTGGTTTTACCTCTTATCCCCATTATGCTAAAATCGAAATTTTTTATGGTAATCAATGTTATTCCTCTTAAATGAACCAAAGATATCTTCACATAATGGGGATCTGTCTGAATACTCTGTATATGTTTTAAAAGAATGAACATTATTCCTTTAAGGTCCGATGAGGATTTGACACGTGTTATACAATCTTTTGAAGAATCTCGTGTCATGAATACGGAGGATATACTGATCAGTCAGCAATGTCACACATCCTCCACCATGGACCTGTACGTCTCCCCGGAATTGTATGAAGAAAGTGACACTGCAGCATTAACTGCAATTAATCTTTCTAACGCGTTTGACCGTGATGAATTATTTCCAACGCAAACCGTTGAAGATATTTGCAGTGACGCTCCTTACAATCCGACGCAAGGGACTACCATAGAAATGTAAGTGTCTATAATTCGATTTTATATACATATATATGGAGGGTTGTAGTATCTCGTCAAATACTTCATTTAGATACTCACCAAAAATCGAAATTTTTTATGGCAATCAATGTTATTTAGTTTTACCTCTTATCGCCATTATGCTAAAATCGAAATTTTTTATGGCAATCAATGTTATTTGGATTTACCTCTTATCGCCATTATGCTAAAATCGAAATTTTTTATGGCAATCAATGTTATTCCTCTTAAATGAACCAAAGATATCTTCACATAATGGGGATCTGCCTGTATACTCTGTATATGTTTTAAAAGAATGAACATTATTCCTTTAAGGTCCGATGAGGATTTGACACGTGTTATACAATCTTTTGAAGAATCTCGTGTCATGAATACGGAGGATATACTGATCAGTCAGCAATGTCACACCGAAATAATGTAAGTGTTTTTCGATCTTTTTGGGGTAAGAAGGCACAATATATTTTCATAAATTTATTAAATTAAAGAAATCAGTACAATAACCAACTACAGAATATACCGTTACAAATATACGAACAAAAACATTATACTATACAACGAGTACGTACAATTGAAAAACGGATTTTTATCTGTCTGCATACCATTTCATCGTTTCGGCGAGTGTGACACGGGTCAAATAAATTTTAAAAATTTATAAATTCTTTATCACATGACATATGCGTGAGAAATGAGACGCAGTACATTCCGCAAACATTACTAAAATATCCTTGTATACGAAATGGGTTCCATACAACTTGGGGAATATGTAACAGCGAGAAATTTTACAATAATAGGGTCACTCCAGGGTTGAGTACCGAGTGAATCAAAATAGTACAGGCGCTGTCTATTTTTAAAATAGACAGCGATCCAGTGAATCCCTTCATTACCAATGACATCTGTGTTCACAATAAGACTACCGCATTCTCGCGTACTTGGCAAACTCAATGTTTCATTCTTCGCAAACACGCCGATAAATTTGGAACGTGTGACTCGTTCCATTACTTTCTGAAGTGTATTAGCATCCATTTTAAAAGTCAGTGATAACGCTCCTAAATCTATCTACTTCTATTAGGGCTTGCGATTCGAGATATACTAGTACACTAATAGGAGCGTCTATAGCAGTGGTTCTTAACCTTTTTACTACCATGCCCCCTCTAGGAATTGGTCCTTCCCTCCACGCCCCCTTCAATCAAAATAACATTCTCAATAACTTCTCAATATTAGCCCATGCTCTCGTTAAGAGAATAACAAATACAATTAGAGAAATTCCTGTTTCTAGGGGGGCGCGCCCCCCCAGGTTAAGAACCACTGGTCTATAGGCTTGATGAATTCCAGCCACACTGAGATGTTTCCGCTCTGCTGTGGGGTTAAATGGGTATTTACGCTAGCAGATAAGTCAGGTGTAATGTCAAACGGATAAAGGTTAAATTGATCAATGAATTCTTCCTGCGTTACCCCATTACCAAGCTCATCACAATCACCTGCAATATGGGTCAGATTACTATAGGCTCTGGCACAAAGAGGTAACACAGCGTCTGATGAATAGTCCGTACCCATTGTTCCACCCAAAGCAGTGCCATTAACGTATAGAGTTATATTTTTAAGTCCGAAATTCTCGAATTTAAAGGCACTCTTTTTATATTTTCCATTCACCGAAGCATGGTCCTGCATGCCGATTAATATCCTTTTAGGAAGATTTCCCAGGGCAATGTTTTCTATCTGCTTCGATGCCAACCCTGCAGGAACCGTATATAGTTTGATTTGCACTCTGTTAATAGGATATTTCACTGTAGCGTTAAGTAAATTTTTCTCAATTTCTAGTTGTTTTGGTGAACTTAATTTCACTCGCCGTACGCGGAGGTATGTGTCCATAATGTGAACCACAACGGGCTTTGCACCCTCTTCTTGATCAGCATCCAGATTTAAGCAGATCTCAGGACTCGTGCGGGTGAGCTTTATTTTCATATCCACCCCGTTGACAAGCAACTTCTCCTGGAAAGTGAAATCTGTGTGCAACCGTCCAAAACACTCGTATATTTTTTTTTAGAATTTTTAAATTTGTCCTTTATACTATTTTCATCTTTAGTTTGATAATATCCCTCGGCACTTAAAAAGGTAGCCTTCGCTTCTTGGAAAAGTTGAGGACATTTTCCAGATAGGCTCGTAGATGATAGTACCCCGTGCCTGCCGATATGTTGGTCTGATTTAAATATACGTCACACTGGTTGAATATGGCGTGCAAAAAGTTTGTTTCAGGGTATACAGCATATTTGTCATCGCAGACCGTTCCATCAGAATGGGCTATACGTAGCTTAGCGTACATGTGCACACAGCTTGGATCAAAAAAGTAAGGGCCTCAGCTGGGTATCACGAATTCTATAGGTGCACTCGGGGAACTAATTGTGTTTAAAGGGTTAATTGTAATAAAGTCACTGTGCTCAATAGAAACTTGGGTTGGAGGCAGCTCAAAAAGGGACAGCTCCGATTTACAGCATTGTGAACTACATGGGTGGATGAAGCGTGCCATGGCGAAATAGTGACTCCTCTCTCGACAAGTGGTAAACAAACTATGATTCATGAGATCAATGTCCTTAGCTTATATCAGTCAAAAAAGTGGTCAACCATAGGTTTCATTCGCTTACAGCACTTCTTTTTTGATAGCCTTTTACGTTTAATACCACGTGACCCCTTCTTCTTCCGGGGAGCCCTCTTCTTCTTCTTCCGCCACCACGCATTTTTCTCTTTGCATCTTTGATGATTTCGTCCCGTGTACGCTTTAAATGTTTTTTTTAGAGCTTCTTTAGGTTTAGCCCCGGCCAATATGTCTTCTGCAGTGTTAATGCCTGATTGTAGCGCTTTCCTTCCAAGGTATCTGGCACCCCTCTTCAGCAAAGGAACAGCCGTACGTAGTATGGATGAAGAAATGGATCCAAGTCCACTACCGCGCTGGTATCTCACCCCTCGATAGACGGTGAAAGGCTTTCTATCCATTATAATTCAGTGCGTCGAAAGTGTAGCTTCACTGTTAAGCTCCCGTTACCAAATGGGAAGTTTTCACCCTCAATCGTTCTTATATATATTGAGATATTGGTTATTAAATTAGTTGCGACATTCACATAATGGGGTCTGTCATATGTAATACTCAAACTCCTTCCTCTATGGTTGGGGATGTGAGCAATGCGCAGCAGGCGTGCCTGGGTATCCCCAACAAACTGGTGCTCCACTATATTACTGTAAATATAGCACATGTCTGTGGACTTTTCAGCCAATTTCTCCATCTTCAATTGATACATTAATCTGGACAAGTCATGCTGTGTCTCGTGAAATGTGTCTCTCTGGAAGACTGCGCTATATCGGCCATTGGCTAGAATTTGGAACTTTCTTTGGTCTTTAATACGTCTGTTAGTCTTTGATTTTAGGATTAGTGTATGTGCAGGGTTGTTTACGATTTCGTATACTAAATCATTCGTAAGGTTTGAGTTTCTTAAACTTACGTTTAAGCCTCTCACAACATCCTCGGCCGAACCATATTGACCCGGTCCTAGTCTTACTTCTGTACTGTAATACCGTGCAACCTTAGTCCGAGCGATACGCATAGTTTCATCCATAGCTACCCCAGCTTTTTCACACTCGTCTATGTCTCTAAGAATCGTAAAAACGGTTTCTTTATGTTCAATATTTAAAAAGATGGTGTCCAACTGAATTTTGCATATCCCCACCTCATACGAATCACGACCCAATTCAATGTGCCCGTGGAGCTCTGTTACAAAGTTGGCTAGTGTGTTGTTAGGGTGTACAGACAGGGACGAGGAGGACGGGAGTGTGACGTAGAAATGGTTAGGAGCCATGTTGCATACTATTTAAGCTTCATTATTGCATCAGCTTTTATATAGGTGTTGAAGCTTTCTGGGTACCCTAGCCATTTCACCAGGTACATTTTTCTCTTTCCTGAACCTTTGCTTCCTAAAATTTTCTCAATTTTAAACACATTTTTTTCTAAATTAAACGCAACTTTCTGCAACTCCTCGCGGTAAAAACCTCCTGAGATTTCTTCCCCATTCAAATCTTCAATGTAATACATCATTATCTCACCTTTAGGTCTCACAGCCCTAACTTTAAAAATCTCGCGTGTCCATCCTTGCTCAAAACCCTTTGCGAATTTGTTCCCGAACGCGACAGCCTTACATAATCATTGATTTTGAAGCGCGCAGAGTGTGGTGGTGGTGGTGATCCATCTCTTCTCGGGAGCGTACCTCTTTCTAAAACTTCGTTAGGTGTTGTCCCAATCGTGCGATGGTGTGAGCGGTTGTAGGATGATGCCAATGATTCCAGAATGTCTAGAAATCTGTGTGTTTTTATGTGTAAAATAACGGTGCATGCGTTCCTTTATGGTGCGCTGAACTCTTTCAGCTAAAGAAGCCTTATGTATAGAATTGGTTGTGTAATAGCTGATATTAAACTCTGTCAACATGTTCTGAAAAGCACGGCCTATAAATTCCTTCCCCATATCCGTACAAAAATAGCCAGGAACCCTGTTTTCTTTTAACATTAGCGTTTTGGTGGCTTTAGCAACTGTTTCAGGTGATTTATTTTTCAGAGGAACTAGCCACAGATATCTAGAGAATACGTCTATTATGAATAGAATGTAGCGGTAACCATCGTTATACACAGAATATCTTTGCATGTCTGTTAAATCTGCTTGCCAAATAGAATCAATCGAGGAAGCCGTTGTCTTGGCTGTTTTAAACCTTTTTCTCACAGGCTTATGAAGCATATAAGCGTCCTGCTCCCTCAAAAATCTTTCAACATCTTTTTTTCCTACTCCGTAAACATTTCTGTACAGTTTATCTACGCCGCCGTAAGAGGATGGGGTAGAAATGTCATAATAGCGTTTAGTTAATACGTTAGCCATTTGCGTATTTTAGAGGCACGTGGGTAGGGTTGGTTTAACCTCTTCTTGCTCCTCTTCAAAGGTGTTACCGCCGTGGGTGACGGCGCCTTCAATTGTGTCACATGCGTTGCATGTTCCAAGTCTTTTAACCTGTTCAGATTTCCTATCAACGTTTTAGGGACATTTATTTGTTGTAGTCTTGCTTTAATATGCTTCCATCCTGATGGTGATGGCCTATCCCACTTTCTCACCAGATCATGGACAATGTCTACGATATTCGATCCCTGTACCTTTGATCCTTCCACAATGATCTCGCCTGTATCGATCCATTGTATGGCTGGATCCTCATTCAATAGATTATAAAGACTTAAGCCTTTACTCATCAATGTATGTGGGAGGGTGCTTTTTAATACATGTTCGATATGTTATGTGGCTAATCTTTTTGGTTGGTCAGCTGTATCGTCGGGCACAGATCCTATGTCGCCATGTCCATCGTCCCCCATGCTGTGCCTAATAACCACAGGAATCTCTGTAGGGCTCTTATAATTTTCGTACTCGTGAAGAAATTTCTGCAGAGCTTCTTGGTATAAGATTCTTTTCTCATCAGGTGTTTTTTCACTGTTTAATAGGGCTAGCAATTCGTTTTCCATTCTTTTAAGTCTGCTTTTACGGGGATCTAGATCCGTGTCTGGATTCCTTTGCAGTGAAGCGTACACCTCGTGGGGAATCACTACCACTTTCTTCATTATATTAATCTAGTCAGTAAAGGACCCAAAACTGAAAATAAGATGGGGAGAAATGACCCTCCTGTTTGTACAATAATTCGTGTTTTCTCTTCGCTACAGTTTGACTTTTACGAGTGAGTGCACGTATTATGTTCTTGTAGCGGCGTAGGCGAGCCTTCTGAGGGGTTTTCATTGATACATTGCAATTTATAACGTTAAGACAGATTTCACAGATGCATTTTAAAAAGTCGGCGTCGATATTTTTAATAAACATCTGCTGCATTGCCCGGGGCAGTCGATGATAGATTTTTATTAATTCACGGTATTTCTTTAGTCTCTTTGTCATTCTGGAATATACACCGTTTCAGGCTCGTTTGGGAATATATTCGTTCGCAGAAGCACTCTAAACGTGTTTCGCGGATGAAGGTCGCAAAGCAAATATCCGTAACGCGTGCTTGTAGCTTCTTTATAAACTTCCAAAAACTCCTTACGCTGATTCGGGAACATTTGATTGGCTAATACCCCAATTTGTGATACATCTCTACGTTGCGCGAATAAGACTAGATATTGCGTATTTAACGACACATCGCGCATGTATCTATTTTGAAAAATAGATTCTGATTGATGAAGAACACGCTTATGTTAAGATGGTGGGAGAATACTGTAAATGTCTCGGCAAACGTTTTATCCATCTCCAACATGAGATCGTCAATTACAATGATTGTATGTTCATTTCCCTTTAACGAATTAACGTCATATACGCCTTTGTGGAACAAATATCATCTTGGTACTCGTTGAACACTGATTGATACGTCGAATAGCACCATATAACTTTATGCACAAATTTCGAGAACATCTCTCCCTTTTCTTTAATGATTTTAAGCATAAACACAGTTTTACCACATCCTGTAGGTCCAGATATAATACATGTGGATGGACTCGTGAATCTGAATTTTTCTACAGAGTCCATTTCTAACACGTCACACTCCTAAGTGGGTCATTTACAAAATATTACAAATTTTGAGTACTGTTCCTTATATTTTGTTTTCTTCTCCCACAGAACCGTGAATGACGATGAGGTAGAGCACTCCATCATTGACATTACGGATGACCTCGACGACAGTGTAGTTGTGATCTCCTCCCCTGCCAACGAACCCTCACCAACGATACCGGTAGCACGTCCAAAGCGGCGGTATGAGAACCCCACGTCAGGTATAAAGCGACCGAAATACGCGCCTGTTGCAGCGGTAATAGATCCCCAACCCTCAACCTCTTACGCAACAACCCCCCCAGCAGCACCTCCCGCTAATATACCCCCTTATTCATCCGCCACAGTTGCCCCCCGTTCTGTTAAGTCTACAATAATAGATCCCCAACCATCAACCTCCTACGCAACAGGCCCCCCATCAGCACCTTCCGCTAATATACCCCCTAATTCATCCGCCACAGTTGCCCCCCGTTCTGTTGAGGATGTTATAACGTTCGAGTTGGTGCGCTCCGCAGCCCCCACCCCAGCCTTGACTAGAAATCGGTATAGAGTCAGGGTCGACCCTAGAGCCATGTATAGCAATGGAATTGAGCGCGGGCTACGCCGGGTTGTACAGCGTATTGTAGAGTTTGCTCTTCAGAATCGCGACGAGCGTGAAGTCAGGACGAGTCTGTCCTTTGGATTCGGGTCAGATGACGGTGATGTAGATGATTATTGGGTGATAGTGCCATTTAGACGTTTGGCGGCTGAAGATGTAGAATATATATCAGGACGTATAATGCAAGCCGCCCAAAGTAGTATAGCCTTTAATATGGACAACTTCACGGTAAATATTGATCGTGTATTCCGTGTTGCGGGTCATAGTGCCATACCGTATACTCTTAACTTCAATTCTCCGACTATTTACCGAAAGCATATAAACGTCGATCGTGGTGCGGCTTTATAGCAGTACTCTTAGCACGTATGTTTACTGTACAAAATACACAGGCCCCAAAAATTTGGTTGCCTACGGTCGTGGAGCGTGCCCGTAAACTAGCTGTAGACTGTGAACTTGAATTTGACTGTAATATGGGTCCTGAAGAGTTGAGAAGGGTAGAACAGGAAATGAATGTCCGTATAGTTGTATTTGGGCTGGATGATCGTCGTAGGACTGTGTATGTTTTTAAAAGCTGTGTGAGAGATCGTACAAGACCCCTACTTATTTTAGGATCGTCAGGGACAACGTATCTCCCCATCCGTAATATAAGGTGGCTTTACGCGAGTTATGACAAAAGTCGAAAATATGGGAGACATCATGATTTGTGTAGGGGGTGCCTCGAGTTTGCGGATGATATAGTGAGACATTGTAAAGAATGTCACATGGTATGTGAGCAGTGTAAAAGCACCAAATGTGAAAGCCGTGTAGTTGAAGCTGAGAAGAGAGACTGTGATGTGTGTAGACGCACATTTTTCAATAATAGCTGTTTTGATTTCCATAAATCAATTGGCACGTGCAGGAAAATGAGAATCTGTGAATGTGGTATGTTTCACACAATGGATAATTGGGGAAAATTTAAGCGCAAGTGTGACGTAATTCACTGTCCTATATGCCAGGAGGAATATAAGGCGGATGGAGTAAAGCATGTATGTTATATGAAAGATGCTAAGCCTAAAAATAACCCTTGTATAACTGTATACTACGATATAGAAACATATACGAACGCTGAAACCAAAGAGGTAATTCCACATTTACTTGTGAGCCAGGCCATCTGTGATGAGTGTATGGGTATCGAATGTGACGAGTGCCCCAAATGCGGTAAACGGACAAACGTTTTTAAAACGAATGTCCGCGATAGTCCTGTGAAACTATTTGTGTCCTATATTGTCAAGTTAGCCGACAAGTTCAAAAAAATGACTGTGTATATTCTCGCCCATATTTACAGGTGATCCATTGAAAAGAGGCAACAAATTAATACAGATGCAAATACGAGGCAATGTACAATTTAAAGACACTTTATTATTCACACCTTGTAAATTAGCAAAGCTACCCAAGGTGATGGGAGTAGCAGCTGAAGTTTCCAAAGGATACTTCCCTTACACTTTCCTCACCAGCGAGACTTTAAACTACGTAGGCCCACCACCACCCAAACATTATTTTGACTGTATGGATGAATGTGAAGACTTTGATCGATACTACAACAGTTTTAATGAAAGTAACCCTTATAATATAGCTGATGAATGTGAGCGTTATTGCGTGAATGATGTGCGCGTTCTTAGAGTATGTTTCCAGGCCTTTAGAAGGATGTACATAGCCCGTTTCAAATGCGATCCGCTGCAAGTCGCAACCACCATCGCATCATTATGTTTTACGGTGTTCAAGAATAACTTCATGCCTAAAGACACCTTAGCCATTATTCACCGAAACAACCCCCGCAGTTACGGGCACAAGGCTATTTACTGGCTCATACACCTACAGCAACAGACAGGTGTATACATAAAGCACGCCCGCAACACGGGTGAAGTACCCATTAAGATTAATGGACGTGTTTTTTGGGTTGATGGGTTAAGTGAAAACCGTGTCACTGGTGTGAAGACTGTGTACTAGGGCGGATCGAAAATGAGGTTTTTAAACTTTCTTTCGAAATTCAAATATGGCTAGTGCGGAAAATGTGTGGGTGATATAGATAATGACTGTGCATAAATATTAGTCCTGCGAAATTATATTTTCAGGTGCCACAAAGCCGTCGAAAACAAGTGAAATATAATGATTTTCTTATATTCTGCATTAGTACAATAACTGAAACTTACTTGTTATTATTATATATTAAGTGTTCCAATTACCAAAATAGTTACTGAATTACGCAGCTCTTAGTTTATTTAGATCAATGTTCTTTTGATTAATGATCTAAATAATCCAGAACTCACCACGAGGAGGTGGCTGCGTGTCGAGCTCCACCCATGCCCTCCCAACCACCCATCCTTGCGCATGTTTTTTTCTATTAACGTTTTATTTAAACTTTATATTCAGCTTTACTTTCGAATGATGGCATTTTTTACGTGACTGAAGTGTTGATCTTATGAAGCCATCTCGCGCATTCAATCCAAATACTTTTGATGATGCTTCAGTCACTAATTTTACCATTCTTTCTACTACTTGTGTATGACAAGGGAATTTCTCGAATGGAGGGGTACTCTTGTTTTCTATGAATTCTTCAATCTCATTTTCTGTCAGGTGTCTTGTCACAGGTGGTTCAGTGACAATGCATTTTTGCCAATTAATTAAATCAGGATAATCAGTAGCTTCAAATTGAATAACAGGTACTGTGAAACGTCTCACAACTTTTTCCTTGTTTGTTTGCCTTGCTTTCTTTATTCGCCTCCACGCTAATTCTCTTATGGCGCTGCGGTCATCATGAATCATTGATGCTAGAATATTTTCTGGATTTGCAAAAAATGCATTTCTTTGTATGACAGGGTTTACAATATCCTTTACTTCGTCATTCAGTGTTCTTGTTAGTTCAATAGTTTTGAAAACATGTTTTGAGCCATTGACAAAAGACGTACTTTGCTTAATAGAAAACCACATTGGATGTAGACCTTCATTATAAAAGAAGCAATGTTCATGAGGTTCTCAGATGGACTTACAGTTGAAACGTATAGACAAAGCAAACGATTTGCTGTAGTCAGCCATCGTGAATGTGCCATTTTGCCTGGACTACGATGAGCAAGATCTGGAGAGCAATATCCCTTTGTTATGGCCTGATGAATATCAATTAGATATTTTTGGTCGGTGCTAAGATCTTCACAGTCTACAGTTGGTTCCTCAGCATCAATCCTTTCAAACTCGACAATAGGAAGACACTCACAGTTCTCTAATTCCCTGCCAATAGGACCGGTGAATCCGCGGGGGCCAGATGTTTTTCCATCCAGCTTTGCAACTAAATGGCGTAATGGCAATTCATTGGCATGGAGCTGGCACACTAAATGTTGAACTGGTTTCTTCAGCTTCAATTCTATAAGCCTTATAACGCCTCCTTTTTCTCCAGTGTTGACTGCTGCACCATCGCATCCAATGGCAACAAGGTTTTCCAGGTTCATGTCATTATTTCCAATATACTCAAACATTCCTTTACATATTTCTTCAGCTGATCCAGAATTCACAGAATAATGGCCCAAATAATCTGAACCAGGTTCTCTCACTAAAGTGATATGTTCTTCTGTTACCTTCTTCTGATATACTTTGGACTCTTTTTTTTCTTGGAAGAGTGTAGAATCTTTTCGACATCAAAATAGATTCCTCTGATTGGGACCTGATTTTGATCTTTCATAATTTCTGATCTCTTCTTTTGTCTTTCTCTTCTGATTTTACTCCTATCCACTACTTCAGATGTATTGTCAATAGAAACTTCTCCAATATCTTGCAATACTGCACTAACAATGAATGCTGCAGCTCGATTTGAAACTGCAGTCCTGTCACAAGCAGTAGCCACTGAAGGTAGATTTGTAGTTTTCCTTTTCTTGAATAATTGTTCTTCAGGTTGTTCGAGCTTTCTCTTCGAGCTAACTGGCTCTGGAAATGTATCGTCTGATATTTCGCCAGATTCACTTTCACTATTTGATGTCGATGATGATAATTCAACATTTGTATCCTGCAATTTCTCCTGTGAAGATTCTTTGGTGAGCCTCACAGCTTCTTTTTGCTTTCTTAGCAACGTAGATGCTTTTTTCTTTGAGAGTGTAATATCTACTCTATCAATAAACAGTTTTCTTTCACTCCTTTGATCTAAGAGGAACGTCACTTCTTCCTTTGGAACCGTTTTTTCTTTGGGACAAGAACATTGTGTTAGTACTTTGCACTTGCACGCTGCAATGTCAAAAAGTTTCGTGTGCTTCTTGTTTTGACATATCAATCTTTGCTTTGTAAGCTTCAGAATTTTTTCTGCTTTGGTATGGCTTCATAATGACACGATACTTTCGTGGTAGCTTCTGAACATTGTTTCAATTCGCCTGTATGACAGAATTGGGACGGAGCACTTCCAAATTGTTTTCAATTTATCAACAACTTGTTCTAATATTTGAGATATTGAAGATCTTTATTAGTATTCTGTTCAAATCGTTTCTACAAACAAGTAATATTAAAAACTCCTTCGTATGTAGGAAGATTCCTGGCCACAATCTTCCCCCATACCAAACATGGCACTCAGTTGAGGCCCTGGTTGATTTTCACAAACTCGAGACATTTTGAAAGTATACAAATCTGAAAAAGAAAGAGCTAATATCAATTATACGTAATTTCAGTTAATAGTACATGCAAACTTAGGGCAACACAATAAGAAATGCAAATATATAAGAAATATAGTTTAGACTATCTGAGTAACGCCAACAACAGAACACCACCTGCTACGAGAGCGACCAGCACATGAACCGAGGTACTCACGTGACAGCTGAGTGAGCTGACTATAGAAAAACTGTTTTAGAGAATAGAAACTTTTTTAAAGGTTGACTGAGCTATTTTATACAAGTGTGAATAAATTCTTGTACTATTGTGCATCGTGGATCTCTGTAATATTGGTTAAAATCTGCTTTTTTCAATTTTTTTCAATATTGAAGGTCATTGTAGCACTGAGGATATTAATGTTATGATTTTAAATTTATACAGTTATTTCCTCACTACTCCACACATTTTCCACACTAGCCAATTTGAAATTCGAAAAATGAGTTTTTCACTCCGCCCTACTGTGTACTCCTTTAACGGTTGCTGGGCATGGAGCCCCGTCCCTGAGTGCGGAATCGCCGGAGATATCCACGGTAGATCTCCTGCCGACTGCTTGCACGGACCCGCACCCGCGATCAACTTATAGGATCACAGTTCACTCACAAAGTCTTGTGGGAGCATGAATATGATGCACGGATGGAGACAGACGAGGGTTTGTACCGTGAGAGAAATAAACACGATCAAGCGCTCAATGGTGCTGGATCCTCTCAAATGTGGTGATAGCTTGTTTGGAGGACGTACAAATCCATTCAGACTATACTTTCCACCTACGGAGGGTGTGAAGCCTCCATACTACGATTTCGTTCTTTGTACCCATACGTGATGAAGAACAATCCGTACCCCGTGGGCGCTCCCTGAGAAACTGGTGGGACCTAATCTGCCATCCATCAATGAATTTTCAAGAAATTTGAATGATCGTTACTTTGGGCTCTCTTTCGTAGACGTACTCCCCCCACGCAATTTATGGATGCCAATCTTACCTGTCGTTATCGACGACAAGCTCATGTTTCCCCTGTGCGTGAAGTGCGCGGAAGAGGATAACGGCGATTGTAACCATATACCCCACCAGCGTAAGATCAGAGGCGTATATACAAGTCCTGAGCTGGCCCTAGCCGTACGCCATGGTTATAGAATACTGAAGATACATGAGGTGTGGAGGTTTCAGAAGCTACCCAACCTTTTCACACCATATATAAACGCCTTTTTGAAGGATAAGGTTGAGGCATCAGGGTATCCGCGAGGAGTTGATACCGAAGATGAAAAGTCTGCCTATATTCAACGTTACCGCGACCGCGAAGGTATACAACTTGATCGTGCCAAATTGCAAAGAATCCTGGCAAGCGCTTTAGTGCAAAGTTGTGTCTAAACAGTCTATGGGGAAAATTTGCGCAGAATACCGGCAAAGGGAACATTCATTTGGCACAAAGTTATAGCGATGTCTGGGATTATGCCAATGCTCCCGATAAAGAGGTCATGGAGATCGTGAATGTAGGTAATACTTACATAATAAAGTACAACAACACTGAATTGGCCACAGATACCTCAAGGGTTACAAACATACCTGTGGCCAGCTTCACAACAGCCTACGCCCGTATAAAACTTTGGGGTCTATTGCATTCTCTTGGGCGGAGAGTATTGTATGCCGATACAGATAGCGTGATATTCACAGAGAGGGAGGGTGAATACATGCCCGCTATTGGGGAGTTCCTCGGCGACTCACTGATGAGATCAAGGATGAGTATGGGGACAACGCATACGCCGACTCTTTTGTCTCAACAGGACCTAAAACTTATGGGGTACGGGTCAGGGTGGGGGAGGAAATGAAATATATCGTGAAGGCAAAGGGTATTACGCTCAACCATGCGAATCGGCGGGTTGTTAACTTTGAATCGTTGAAGGATCTAGTGTGTTTGGACGATGATGAGGGCGAACGACCTCCCCAACTAATTGTAGGCACCACAATTTTCGGGCGCAGAAGCTGGGGGGCGTGAAGGAACTTAGGGGTACGAAGGTGTGCCGTAACACCTATAGGAAACGTTACCAGTTACCTGGTACCTATGATACCGTACCCTTTGGATACCATAACGTTTGATGCTTCTATTGTTAACTGACACGTATTTGTCTTGTATATAATCGTATCTATTGATTTATTACACGTATTTGTAAATATATATATAACTTGAATATCTCGTTTATTAAATCGTATTTGTAAATATATATATATATAACTTGAATATCTCGTTTATTAAATAAATCATGTTTCAATTAGCGTTTCACTTTCTCCTGTGTGTGTGTGTGTGTGTGTGTGTGTGTGTGTGTGTGCGCAGGTGAAAGTTCTAAGCTCCGCCCACTGTAAGACCGTGAGTCATGCTACTATCTGGGAGTCCCTGCGTGGTCAGTCGACTGCAGTAAGCCCGAGAGATCAGACGTGTATTCAGAAGAAAAGATCAGACGTGTATTCAAATGGCTACCTTTAATATTGCTTGTACAACGTTTATGAAATGGTATTCAGCAAAGTGCCAGGATGTGGTGGATACCGAAAAACTTCCTATTCCCCTCCTATGCCTCTTTTAAAACACATTGGATTGTGCGAAGTTCCAAGATGTACAAATACTCTACGGATGTTCTGGTGAGACCGTTGAAGGCTTTCGTTGCACAGACGATGTGCTGAAGTATGCAGAGCTAAACTTTATAAAGTCTCACATACCGTGAAGTAAAAGAAACAACGCGTGCAGAAGAGAAGCAGCAGGTATGGATAATGAGTCTTGCGGATGGGTGGTGTGACAAGCGGTATTACGTCATGCTACACCATGTCGATTACTCATACCCTACGACTGAAAATGTGAATCTCGTGATCATGGACAATCTTAAGTATTTTTATCACTATATTAAGTATATCATGATGAGGTTCGTAGTGAGGTTGTGGCTAGTGCCCTGCGTGAGTTTTTAACAGACTTTAGAGACGAGTATCGTTTGATGGGCAGAAAGGAAAAATATGAGCATATGTTCCTCTCAAATAGTGCGCCGGAGTGTGAAGATGTTTAGTAAAACATAAAATGTGCCTAGTTCTTATCCTGAGGTAAACTGTCTGGTGCGTAGGCTGGTAGTGATGAAATTAATTCTTGTACCGGAAAAACAAATATGTACAACAATTCGGTGCGACTCGCGGATCATACGAACAACCCCATTCACGTATCATCGAGTCAGCCGCCCGTCGAACCGTTCCTGCCTACCTGCGTGCCTCACACGGCTCATAGTTATCTCAGAGCTTGAACCGAGTGGACGTGCGCTCCTCGAATACGATGGAACTTCCTTTGAGCAGCATTCTCAACGCCTCGTACGATGTGTCCGTGACGAAATCGTTGCGCGTGTTCAGGCGTAAATCCGGTACCGTTAGCTATGTACTGGAAACGGAATGTAGACAAACAAACAAACGGGTTTATTTAAGTGTCGAGGAGATGAATAGAATCTTCGTGATAGTTGAGAAGTGGAGTGAAGATCGTTATAAAATACCTGCTAACGTAGGTACAAGAAGAGAGCAGATTAGTGACGCACCCTCATACGCCGTTGTATGTACGTTGTGTATAAATAACGATCGGCCGTGCATTGATATACGGCTGATGTGGAAGAATGCTTCTGATAATAACGCTCTTGTTCCTACGCGAAACCGTTTCATCCTCGACAGAATGTTTGAAATCGTCGGATTCCGCAAGCTGAAACCTATATTAGACGCGCGTGTTACGGATATGCTTTATTTTGATACAGTACTTGAATACGCATACACCGCTCTGCTCGATGGGTTTACCGAGTGTAGGGCTGGTGAGAATGGTCTAGAGCTGGACGTTTATTTAAAAAGTTTAGACTCTTTGAAATACCATGAACTTTGGTACAAAGCAATTGATCGGTACAAGGCTGAGCTCACCTACACCGTTCACCCTGAAGAACTATTTCTTTATATAACGCGCAGTTGTCGTAACGATTTAGAAGATTATTTCAATTGCCGCTATGTTGAGTGAGTTCACGATTGAAAAGCTCGAGTCGGTAGAAATAAACCCTCGATTGGAAAAGCGTGTTTATAAACTTGTGTTTAATAATGTAGCTAACGATGAACTCTTTGTGCGTGCTTTTGATTGTATTCTAGACGTATTTAAAGATGACTTACCAACCGGTTGTAAAGTGGGAACAAAAATAGTACTGAACGATATGAAAGCCCTTCATATCGAATACAGGTTTCCCTATACTTTAAGCGGTGAAATATTATTAAACCGCTATACTGCGTAATGCAGAGCAATAATGATGTAATTGTAAACTCGATTAAGTGCGAGTTTAGTATTTTGAAAAAAAAGTGAAATGTATATATTTTGCGTGATATTTCTCCTGTACTGTTATGATTATATGCATATTTCTATTATTATTGAAATGTATATTTATTTATATATCTATCTCCATAATTGTGTGTGTGTATATTTTTTTTGATTATATGCATATTCCTCAATTATTATTGAAATGTATATTTATTTTCTATATATATAATAAAAAGAATGATGCAATGTTGTTTTACTTAATTCTAATTATAACATGTTACGCCTTCTAAACCTACTAGCGGAATTCTAAATGTATACAATGGTATCGCTAAAAAGTGGTATCTGGCAACTGAATACATGGCACGAAATCTTTTAATTGTTTAGTGAGACAACTCACCGTAATAATGCTAAAAAGTGGTATCTGGCAACTGAATACATAGCGCATAGCGGAATTCTAAATGTATACAATGGTATCTGGCAATGCTAAAAAGTAGGCGTCTATAATAATGTATACAATGGTATCTGGCAACATGGCAACTCAAGCCATTTACGTCTTCTAAGCCAACTGGCTGATTAGGCGTATATAATAATGTATACAATGGTATCTGGCAACTCAGTCTTCGATTAGAATTAAATATATAGCACAAACTGAATACATGGTGCTATCTGGCAACTCAAGCCATTTACGCCTTCTAAGCCAACTGGCTGATTAGGAGCCTATAAGACAACGTCTACTCGGCTGAAGTCTTAATATGCACTTGGCTCCTGCCAGGTGAACACCTCTCCTCCTTTCTCTCCTTTCTGGCTCTTTGGGGGGAATAGCTTGGGGAGAACTCCGCCTCCAAGTTGCATGCCCCTTGCAACCGGCAACAAAGGGCCCTTTGGGGGTATTTTTTTATTTTTTATTTTTTATTTTTTGCAACCCCCACCCCCCTTTGCAACACCCCCACCCCCTTTGCAACATTACGTAATCACTTGCAACATTCCTGCACTCTAACCTTTTTCGGCTATACTACTCATGTCTGTAGTTTGCATGGTATGACAGTGAGTTAAGACTGTGTTTGCATGGTTTGTAAGCGTTCTTATTTTACTTCTTTTCATCTTTCACCCCTCTCCTATTCTCTGACTATTTTTCTGATTTGTCGGCAGTGGCCGGCGGATGATGATGGTGAGTCTTTTTTCTCTTTTTCTGAATGAATGTTAACCCACGAGTGATAGGTGTTGCTACTTAACCCCTTATTCTCTTCTCTTAACCCCCTACTCTTTCCTTTCCCTCGGGCTAACCTTTGAGTGGATCTTAGGGTCTTTGTTAGCCTTAGCTTCTGTAGATCAAATCCTTCCTTACCAATTTTAGTAGTTCCACCAAATAACTGGCATGGAACGCAGAAAATTGAGCCTGTGCTCTCCGAATACATTAAATATGTTCTCTTCACCTTCTCTCCGTTGACAAGCTGTGTTTCAAATAAGGTTTTACAAAAATATCTGAATCGTTCACCAAAACGTCTCTTTGATTGAGAAAAGTTTGTGTTTTCTAGGTCCTGATTTATGCCATGCTCTGACACATAATGACGTGTAGCATCATTAACTTCCCATAATGCTGGGGGTCTTGTCCAATGGAAGTATTGCTCTTGATCTTCTTGGAAACTTCTAATCTCGGTACATTCTAATTCTTTTTAAAGAACATTCAGATTTGTTTCAACATTTTTGCTCTTTATATCAGATTTCTTGAAGAAAGTATCAATTTTCGCAGTTTTGTCAATGACATCTCGTTGTTTTTCAGCTTTCTCCGGAGCTCTCTTCTTATACTCCGAGCAGCTTAGTCTTTTTCTCCCATCACTCATCTGAAAAAACAAATACATCTGAAATTAATTAAAAATATAAATAATATATTTTAAAATAGAAATATATTATTAAAATTAATAAAATATATTATAATTATAGATTTAAAAAAATAGCTCAGCCAGGCTGAGTAAGTCTCTAACAGTTAACTACATATTGGCAGTTAACATAAAAAATTCAAAATTGTCTTAAAACCTGGCTTCTTCTTACCTTGTATAAATACCATTACTGTACTAAAATGAGATAAACACAATCTTGTCTTTAAATTTTAAATGTTGTCCAGTTTCAAAGTTCAAAGTTGCAAAACAGAAAAAATATAAATTCAATTTTATAGAGAAAACCTTAAACAAAATAATTGGCCAATTTTTGGCTTGATACTCTACAAAGTGCAAACAATAAATCTGAAATAAAATAAAAATAATTAGTTTTAAAATAAAGATATTAAAATTAATAAAATATATTAAGGCCAAGGACCAACTTTGAAATCGACTTCGTTCAAACGTAATAAAAAAAATTTTAAGTGCTACTAACTTTTCTTCGTTTTTTGGGCTAAAAAAATACCAGAAATTTTGGATTTTTTCCCTACCTAAAAAGTGCTTTCTTGTTACCTTTCTTGTTACGACTTTTCCTCCAGAATTTTACTGCCCTCAAAATTTTGTCACCCCCTAAAATTTTCTGCCCTGGGCCATGGCCCATTTAGCCCATACGTAAATACGCGCCTGTCTACAAAACGTTTAAGGAGATGCTATTGTTGATCGAAGCACAGTTGGACGCTGGTCTAAACGTGTGAGATCATCGGAGAGAGGGAGAACCAGCCTCATTTTGACCTTCACGTAGAAAAAAGTGAAGTTTTTTGCAAGTTTAAATTCGATACGTTTATGCGACATTGCAGCCAAGCCAAAAAAATTGATGGTTAATTTATTATGTTTGGTTTAATTAGTATATTTGAGTCTAATTTTAATAAACTCCAATTTTCCCACCATTGTTTTGGGACCTTCCCAGAAATTTTGAGGCATTTGCCCGAAAATATTTGGAAACTTGCGAATCTGGAGCGGGGGCTGCAGGCCCCCCAGATCCCCCGTCCCGTACGTCTATGGTCATTTATATATGATAAAAATTAGGGATGTGCCGGATACCACTATCCGGCCGGATAACAGCTATTATCCGGTATCCTGTATCCGGCCGGATAGATGTCAGTATCCGGCCGGATAGCTGGATATTTATGATAGTCTTTTTTGTAATGGGAATACCATCTGGGCCCGCCCCTTTCCAATCTTAGCTTGCATAGCCTTTAGCTAGCAAAAGTTGAATATAGTTGTACAAAAATCTAAGATTAAAATAATTGATAAATAAGCATGTACCACTACTAGTGTGTAACTATATTAACACTGCTAAAAAGGCAAAATGTTTGGTCCAGCTAAAAGTGTGACGCATAGCTAAGATCCCAGCTTCCCTTACTTTTTAATTTTAATTTTAATTTTTTATTTTTATATATATTGCAAATTACAATATGAAAAAATATGAATTAGCGAAACCTTTTATTAAGATTTGAGATATAAAAATAAAACATATAGCCTAATCAAATATCCCAGTAAGGTAAGTGAAATTATTAAAATAGCAAAACCTTAAAAAGTAAAAACTCACATTAAACAATAAAAATTAATACTATGTTCAAGACACTAGATTCACAAGTTTAAATCAAATTTTCGTCCATTGTGATGGATAAAAAGAAGCATCTCCCCTCGCTTTGGTAGCAAAGTACTTCTTTTTTCTTCAAAAATATTTCCGTATTCGGAAAACATTCTTTCTGAGAAAACTGAAGATGCTGGTGTCACTAGCCATTTTAGAGCAATTTTCTTGAGAGATGGAAAGGATTCTTCATTTTTCCAAATTTCAAGTGGAGATAGTCGTCTGTCTGATATGGGTTTTTTTGCATATTGCTCAATTTCCTCTGCTATTTCTGCGAATGAAGCCATCTTGCGGCTTTTTTTAAACTTTTTCTCACCAGGTATCTTTCCTGAATTTTCTTGTGTTAGTTCCCTGAAACAAGCAGAGAGTGGATCATCATCAAACTTTGCCTTTTTTCTTCCTGTTGAGGAGGAAGAAGAATTAGAATCGTCGCTGCTGTGAGCCTCTTCTTCAAAATATTTATCTCTAATTTTCTCTAGGTTGTTTATTTCATTTATTTCTTCAATTAACCATGTCTTAATATTTTCCTTTTGTTGATCTTTGAAAAGCAAAAATTTAAATCGTGGATCAATGACAGTTGCTAGAGCATACTTCCGATTTGTTAAGACATTTAGACACTTTCTTTTTTCATTGCTTTCATTGGCAAAAAATCGTGACCGCAATGACTTCAACAGTTCATCTTTTGTAGTTTGGACTCCTTGATCATCCTGGCCAATTTTTGAAAGAAACCTTTCAAGCGCGCACATGTTTGGGATAACAGTAGAGAGTAAACTATATTCTGTACTCATTTCTTGGGTGAGTTTAAAAAATGGCTGTAAAAGCTTTAAAAGATTTTCAATCAAGTGCCACTCATTAGATGAAATAACAAGTAATTCACTATGATCAGCAAGGTATATTTGAACTGATTTTTTCAACTTAACCATACGTTCTAGCATCAAATAAGATGAGTTCCAGCGCGTTAAAACATCTTGTACCAATAGAAGAGGAACATGACCCTGTTGTGTTTGGAGAGCTTTAAATTCAGAAGTAGCCAGTGGGGAGTGGTTAAAATGTGTCACTAAACGTCGACACTTTGCCAAAAGATCTTTTATAGATCGTTGAGCCATTAATGCATCATTCACCACTAGCTGTAGCAAATGAATTGAACAGTGAACAGAAGGTATTTCCGCAAGGTCACATCCCAAAGCTATGTTAGAAGCTCCATCTCTGACCAATATATTACGCCTTGATCTGTCAATATTCCATGATTGCCACATAGATTGCAATTTGTCCGCTATATTAATTCCTGTATGCGATCCTGAAAAATGAGCTGAATGCAATACTGCATTACAATGAGTGTAGTCATTCATGATCCAATGACCTGACAAGGAAATGAATGATTCATTTGAAGAAGAGCAGGTCCAAATATCGGAAGTGAAGCTAATGTATTTCCCTTCTTTCAATTTATTCATAGCAATTTCTTTGAGTTCTTCATACATTTTGGGTATGACTTTTTCTGAAAAATATGTTCGATTTGGTAGCAAATACCTTGGCTGTACGTGGGCCATCAGTCCTATAAAGCCATCTTGTTCAACTAAACTAAAAGGATGGTTGTCCAATGCCATCATTAATCCTATCTTTTTATGTAAAGCTTGAGCTTTTGAGTCATTTATATCCCATATTTTCTTAAAGGAAAAACTTTCTTCTAACGTGAGTTGCTTTTCCATGGCAACTAATTTTTTCTCCTTCGGAGCCATTGAGGTGGTCGCTATAGGTTGATTTTGATTTTCAGATGATTTGTTAAGTTGAGACACTTCTTTATATTCTTTTGAATGCAGCATCTTTGCATGATTGTGCAAAGGTTTTGTGCTATAGCACCTAGCAGTCCTAGCACCCAATTTCTCTGATCCCCTTTTAATCTGTTTGGAACATAGGGAGCAAATAGCTATCGTTGGATTAGTCTCATGTATTGTAAATATTTTCCAAATAAAACTAGCCATTTTAGGGGTAAATAATGTTAAAATATTGCTGTAAGCCTGTAACTAATACTAACTAGCTATATAGCTAAATGATTTAGGCAATGAAACAATCCTGAAAAGGATAAAATATAGGTAATTAGTAAAGTTATTGAAAGATAGCTATAATTTACATCAAATAGTGATTAAAATTTGATAGTATAGTCAATTAGTCAAGTAATAGCTAAATAATAATATATAAAAAATTATGAATTATTTGAATGATATTATCCGGTATCCGGCCGGATATTTTTTTTATTATCCGGCTATCCGTTATCCGGCCGGATAGTAAAAAATACTATCCGGCACACCCCTAATAAAAATAACAGTGTGCATTCAGGTATATAAACAATAATGAGGATGAGTAAAGCAGTGATGCTCTGGTTAGAAAGCTTGCCAGTAAGAATCCAAGAGACTTTTGGGAAGAATTAAAAGCAATAAATAATAGTGCAGTGTCTTTCCCTGCTAATATTGAAAATGTAACTGGGATTGAGAATATAGTGAAATTATGGAAAGACCACGACAGTGAGTTATTCAACTCTGTACATAAGAGCAATAATATTAATTGTGATGCTACCTATAGACCAGATATAAGAGTCAGTGTATTTGAGAGTAAACAGGCCATAAAATGTTCAGATTGTAATAAATCATGTGCTATTGATAGTATTTCTGCTGAACATCTGAAATTTAGTAGTGACAGCCTCTGTTAGCTTTGTGCTTTACAGGTTTACTGATACATGGTGTTTTGCCAGATACAATGTTATCCGTTGTTTTGGTGCCAATACTGAAAGATAAAAAGGGTAAAATCAATGGTAAAAATAACTATAGGCCAATAGCCTTGGTCAGTATTATGTCTAAGGTGTTTGAATATATACTCATTAATAGACTTGAATGTTACCTGTATACTAGTGATAACCAATTCGGTTTCAAAAAGAAACATGATACTGACATGTGGTGTGTGTGTGTGTGTGTGTGTGTGTGTGCGTGTGTGTGCCTTAAAAGAGAAGGTCTGTTAATACTAAATTTTAGCTGCTGATGTATTTTTGTGTTTCCTGGATGTCTCGAAGGCATTTAATCGTGTTAATCATGACAAATTATTTATGAAACTTGTAAATCGTAATGTACCTGGTTACTTGGTCCGTATATTAATATTCTGGTATAATCACCAGACAATGATTGTGAGATGGGGTATGTGAAAAAACTATATAGGGCTATGGGTTGAACTTGAGTGCCTGATACCTCTCATCCATTGGAAATTTCCAGCAGATTTCAGTGGAGAGTTAACGACAAAAGCCCTACGTTTTTTCGTTAAAGAGTTATGCATGTGGAGGTCTTCAAAGGACCTCGGTAAGTAGTGTTTTAATTGGTTAATGTTAAATTTATTTGCCTTCGGTGTTTTAGCGCTGCCTAATGGTAAAGAAAGAAATTACCTTACCTTATTATTTCGTTGGGCCTCGCTTTTGTTTCGATGTAGGGTGCGACGATCTTTTTCGATGTAGGGCCGCTATACGATGGAGTTACACAACGAGTTGATTTGATTTGATTAATATAGGCAATCACTATATTTAAATTCCTGAAGGTATAGGCCTATCCTTTTGAGTTATTAGGTTTATATTACTTGTTATTCATTCAGAAGTTGGAGGAAGATAAAGTACATCTTCCTTGCTTAAAAGCAGTGCTTAACATAAGCAGCTGCGAGTGCCGCAAAATATAAATCTTCTTAGGAATTCGCTGATTTTTCAAAATTCGTTGACTCTTCTCTCGAAGTAATTTTCATGAGTCAGCAATGGAAAATTTTGAATACGAAATAATAAATTTGGTTTTTTTGTTGTCATGCAGGCCCAATGCCTACATATGGGGTTCTATGTATGGCAATTAATTTCATTCCCAATAGGCTATGTCGCCAATTCCGAGGCAATTTTGTAGATATTTAATTCAATGAATTAATAATTTGTATTTAATTAAGAAATAAAGGTACCACATACGATACCCTATTTTAAGCATATATAGTTTTTCCATAGGGTAGGGTCAATTCAGAACCATTCTCTGTAACCAATGGTGTCAGGCAGGAAAAACATTATCCCTCTATTTATTCAATGTTTATGTGGATAATCTATCTATTGTACTGAACACTTGTAAAATAGCAGTGGTGGATCCATACCGTCTTCCACCGCCTTCCGGAAGACGGTCAGAATTTGGATAGTATAAAAATTTTAATTTCAGAAAAAATAATGTAAATATTTTTGATCAGTTTTTCTTAATAAAAATGTAACATACAGTGATGTGTATTTTTATTCTCGTATATCTTTGATATCAATAAGATAGCCTACTGTATTTGTAACAAACCAGCAAAGGAAACAAGAAAGCTACAGAGGAATAAAAAGCAATCTAAAACTATATAAAAATAAAAAAATAAAAATTGAGGGCCGAACAGACCCCCCCCCCTTTCGTGTCCCCCTTATGCTCAGACGCTCCCGCCCGGAAGTCGATCAGTTTTAGGGGCTAGATCCACCCCTGAATAAGCTGCTATCTGGGCACTATGACTGTTAATCATCTGATGTATGCAGATGATCTAGTTCTTATTTCTCCATTTGTAAAAGGGCTCAGCACACTTCTGAAAGTTTGTGAAAGGTATAGGGAGGATAATGACATAAAATATAATCCTACTACAGTCCCGTAGCCAGGACTTCCCAAGGGGGGTGTCGAAGTTGTAGAAACGCGGAGCTTTTGGTGCAACGACCTAGTAAGTGCGGAGGGGGTTTAGAGTAGTTTAGACTTTAGAGTAGTTTAAAAAAATGCAAGTGTTTATTTACTAAATAATGTGTTATATTATACTATCACATCATAAATTATAACTATGGTTACAAAAGGGAACCTTTCCTGTCGAGGGGGGAAGTCGTTCGAGCCCCCCCGACCCCTCCCTGGCTACGGGCCTGTACGAAGTCATATTATGATCATGAGAATCAAGGCCTACAAGCAGAGCTGGGCAATAAATACATTGAATGTATTTAAATACTAAATACTAAATACATGGGAGAAATGTATTTAAATACTAAATACTAAATAGATTTTACGAATGTATTTAGATACTAAATACAAAATACATCAATTGTATTTAAATACATTTGTAAATACATTTTAAATACATTTTAAATACATACAAATTTTAACATATGCATTCACTAATTCATGTTTTGATAAATTTCTACTTTAGGGGACACGGTGAATTTCGAAATAAATACACCACTCGATAGATCAGACGATTTTAAAAGCTTTTTCATCAATGAATTTTCCATCGCAAATTGGATTGATTGCAACGAGTTAGTTACACAGGCCCACTTAAGGCAGAGCCGTTTTGTACGATTATTCGGTCAATTTCAAGATATTTTTTGATGTCTAAAAAAACACTTACCTTCAGATGAGTGTACAGATTCGTTGTAGCATTGCTTGCAGCAGAGACTTCGTGTTTACACAGCAAGCAGGTGCACTTTACCTTATTACCGTCTTTAGATTTAATTTTAAAGTATTTTCCAGCAAACAGAGAGTGCACTAAATTGTTATCTGCAGATATATCACTGTTTGATTCACCGGATTTGCTTGTTGAAGCCATGACACGCACACGATAAAGAAATCAACCGCTTTCGACTAAGAGTGGCACACAACTGATTGAACTGACACGTTGAAACATGAACCATGCTGTACTACACTGTCGACGCGTCGTACTGTGCTAGTACAGAACGTGTATTAAACCAGTAAAAGTATTTACATTTTTATATTTTGAGTATTTAAATACATTGTATTTAAATACTCATTAAAGTATTTAAATACTATATTTAAATACATGAAAAACAATGTATTTATAAATACAGTTCTAAATACACAAATGTATTTAAATACGTATTTAAATACAAATGTATTTAAATACTGCCCAGCTCTGCCTACAAGTATATAAAATTTCCTGAATTTCAATTGAATGGTATGGTGCTGTTAGAAGTAAGTGACAAGTGACCCAGACAAAGTATCTTGGGCCGGTTTACGGGACAGTCCCGCATTTGATCCAAAAATCCCGCGTCAAAATCCCGCGTCAAAATCCCGTGTTCAAAATGTCCCGCAAAAAATATTTTTTAAGCAAATTTTTAGGGATGAATTGATTTAGAATTTTAATATTATGCATAATAATTTCAATTTATTCACGATGTTTAATTGTTAAATATTATTGTAATAAAACTTTTCTAATTTTGTTTGCTGTAACCGTTGAAGAAATCTAGTTTCAATTTGAAAAAAAATTTGGTCTTAAAAAAAAGCTCAGAAAAATTTTTTGTTCCGCATGGGCATTTGAAAAATCTGGCAACCCTAATCTTGGCCACATACTAACTGATAGTCTTTCAGATGACTGTGATATTCTAGACAATTATATGATCAGGGAAATACTTTGGTTAGAAAATTTCATATGTATACATTAGATGTTAAGTTGATCTTGTTCAAAACGTTTTGTACCACAATGTATACAGCTCATTTGCAATGGAGTAAAAATTTACAAGACACCCGCATTGCCATGAAACATGCTACAGTAAGTCAGTAACGAAACATATATCAATCGATAGAGCAGAGAAAATGGTGCAAGCAGCTATGTATCATTTTGAAAATATTAGAAAATAACAAAGTTATGATACTTTGAAGCAATGTCATTTTTAGCGATATTTAGCGACAGTTTGAGATATATCTAGCGACATCTGCCAATATTTTCAGCAATTATTGGTATATCTAGCGACATTTGGCAACCCCTTAGTTGCCACACTGTTCAATTACTCCATTAGGTCAGATCTGGTCAGTTTGTGTTTTGTTGTTGAGGCGTAAAGATGGATTGTTGTGACATGTCAGTTACTGTGTTTTTTGATAAGTTTCGCTCTAAGGATAAGGAGCTGTTTAACTTTTGTGTTGAACATAAGTTACTATTGAGCGAATGCTACAGTAGCGAAACATATATCAATCGATAGAGCAGAAAAAATGGTGCAAGCAGTTATGTATCATTTTGAAAATATTAGAAAATAACAAAGTTATGACACTATGAAGATGTTACTAGGCCTATCATAGCTTACACCAGTTGGATCTTTTCTGTTTCATGTACTGTTTCCGATTTTATTGAAAATAAGATATTTAATATAGGTTAACTGAATGCCCGGTTAGGTCAACTGTACGCCCTTGATGATTGGTTAGGTTAAGTCGTGATATTTTCTTTTTTTTTAACGCGTTTGTTTTAACGAAAATATCACAACTTAACCTATCCAATCGTCAAGGGCGGACAGTTGACCTAACTGGGCATTCAGTTAACCTACATTAAATATCTTATTTTCAAAATGATACGTAGCTGCTTGCACCATTTTTTCTGCTCTATCGATTGATATATGTTTCGTTACTGTAGCATGTTTCCTGGCAATGCGGATGTCTTGTAAAGTTTTACCTGCAATGAAACTACAGGATGTATAATGTGAAAAAACTGTATGTTGCATATAATAATATTTTTAGGAGTTTATTAAAAGCTCTTAGATTTATAAATGGTGCTCCTCCTAGTGCCAGTCAATGGTGGATTATCACTGTGGCTATTGAGGCTGAAGCCTCAGGCTCCCAGGCATGAGAGCCCCCCCCCCGCCCCCAATCAACTGAGTTTCGATGATATTATTCGAGATTGCGCAAACTTCTTTGATTAAATATGACAGAGTACACAAACTGACAAATTCCCTGTTTTATTTTATGTTTTATAGGCCCTAAAGTAAAGTTTGTTTAATACTGTTTGGTTTTGGCAAACGGCAAAATACATTGTGTTAAGGTTCTTTTAAGTTTGTTTCTCAATTAGCCTGAGCACCGTACATATAATTCGTGTAAATATACTATGTACTGTATATGTACATGTATTGTTAATAAAAAGCTACAGAAAAAGGCCTTCATATTCTTCATTGCCCCGGGGCCCCGAGGTGTCTTAATCCGCCTCTGGTGCCAGTAAGCTGTTTGTAGTCAATAAGGTGCCTAACTGTGCCAGTGTCATACACAATTTTGTATTCGGATTTATCACTAGGCTTGGTGAGTCAATCAATAAGATAATCGAAGCCATGGTTAGTGGACTGATCTCCAATATAATTTATGGCTCTCAAATCTGAAAGTGGCGAGGCAACTATATGTTCATTATTCATAGTGTTTCACTGGCCTACATAGACACTGCTCCAGACAACTATCTCTTAACCTTCTGCTTTTATGGACCACTTGTATAATGTTTGTACCTGTTGAGTCTGAAATAAAGTGTTTGTTGTTGTTGTTGATATTGTTGTATTCCATATGAATCAAAATGGCCAAAGTGATATCCTATGTCTTACAAAAACACAATTGAAGGTTGATAAAATAATAGAAAGCAAAGGACTGTCAAAAATACAAAATATTTACTGCCATCAGTAAATAAGGATATCTTGGTGTCTAAGTGACAAAGAGGGACTTTTCAATTTATAATAATGCTTTTATATCTACCCAGTGGAGGAGAGGAGGAGGATAAGAGAAGAAAAGCAGCACTAAAAATAGAAATAGAGGACAATTTAGGAAAAATGGGTAATGAAAATATGGTGATACTGGGTGATTTCAACGGCCATGTAGGCTTTCGTGGCTGCCAAAAACTGGACATAACGGGGAATATGATACTAGAGTGGATGGATGAATATGGAATAATCTTATTAAATAATGACCCTAAATGTGAAGGTTTAGAGAAACTCTAAAAAGAGTGCGATAGACTTTGTACTAGTAACAAACAACATGTATGGTAGATTTAAGGCAATGAAAATTGATGAAGAAAGGGAAGAAATTGTTCTATCCGATCACAACCTAATCACGGTTTCTTTCTCATGTGATAGAGAGGACAAAACTAGCTACAACAAAGGTGAATGGAAATCAACGGAATATTACAAAAAAGATCAAGCAGCTTTAGAGAACTATGTAAAAATGATAGAAAGAAAAAATCTTGAAAGACATATAGAGGACATGGAGGGAATGGAAAATCTTATGAAAGAAGTGGCAGATAGTGAACTGAAAAGAACGTATAAAAAGAGGATCAATAAGAACACTGGAGTTGAAGAGAAACCCTGGATGAATGAAAAGATTAGAGAAGGGATGAAAAAGAGAAAGGAATACAATAGAAAAAAGAGAAATACATGTGGGGAAGAAAAAGCACACTTCCAACAGAAGTATATGGAACAAAAAAGGAAAGTCCAGATGATGATAAAGGATGAAATATATAAGCATGAGAAAAAAGTCAGTGAGGAGATAAAAGAGGGAGGAGGTGATAAATTATGGGAGCATATCAACAAGCTGAAAGGAAAGGAGGTAAAGAGGAAGACAGAAATAGAATTATACGATGAACGAGGAAATAAACTGGCACCTGAAGAGGCAGATAGGAAATTTGAAGGCTACTGGTTAGGAATATACCAGAAACATCCAAATAAATTGGATACAGTCTGGACTGGGGGTATGAAGGCAGAATTTATAGATAGGTACAGACAGAATGATTCTGCCCAAGAGGTCATGGTGAGTAAGAAACATACCCTACCCCCCAACCTAAGAGACCAATTAAGTGTGGAGTTTAAGATACAAGAAAGACATGACAAAGATGACCAAGGAGTGATTGTTATTTTATTTATTTGTTGGGTTCAAAATCCCAGCTGAGCCGTGAACGGCCAAATTCTAAAGGGCCAGTTCTACCTACAGCCCAAGTTAAGCTAAAATTAAAACTTACGGATTTGAGATCCTATTAGGTCCTACCTCAGGGTTGCTGACTCGATGCGGGCCTACCTTAGACCTTAGTTACATGAATTTAATATAAAAACAAAGGGGTACTACTTATGGTCTTCTTTCTCAACCTTGCAACAACAACGCAACCTGGACTATTGCACGATGCAACAATCTTGTATCTAAACAACCAAACTGAATTGCAAGAGAGCTCTCTATCAGACCACACCCTGTACGTACGACATCCCACAAACGAGTAGAAAGGACGCGCAGCGCCCCAAAATGATGCCACCAGAGTCCCAAACACTGATGCCACAAGAGCCCAAAAATGCTAGCTCTAAATTAAGTGAATTTTTCACTAACCTTACAATTATGAGATGGATATATATACACCTTAACTTAATATATACAAGCAATGCTGCATCAATCAGCTTAGTCATCATATCGCCTTGGGACAACAATGGTTCTTCCTCTTCTAGATTTTCTAACACTCCCCACCGAAGAGGCATTGTTGTCGTTACCTTCTGCAAGGTTAGCCAAGCCTTCTCCATGAGGCTGTAACTCAAATGTTTCATCTTGACTATCTGTGTTTTTGCTGATTTCTAAAGCATAGAGTTTTTGTATAGGTCTCTTTAACTTTCCTCCTGAAGTCTTTACCAGTGCAGACCTAACTAAATTGTCTTTGCCAACAAACAACCCTTCAATTATGCCAAGCTTCCAGCATTGCCTTGGTCTTTCATCCCCAATCATTACCACTTCTCCCACCTTGATACAATTTGCATTGGAGCCCTTTACCTTGCCTGATGGGTAATAATTGAGTTCTGGCAAGTATTCCATCTGCCACCTCTTCCATAACTGATTTTGTAGCTCTTCAAGGTACCTGAACCGTCTGGTTAACTCTCCTTGAGTGCTCTGGATAGGCTGCAAGTCTTCTGGCACACTGGGGCTTGATGTTAATCGTTTACCACAAAGAAAATGATTTGGTGTCAATGGCTCTGCATCCTGCATACTGTTGTAATCAAAAGTGATAGGCCTACTGTTCACCATTGCTTCTACTTCACATAAAACAGTGCAGAATTCTTCTTTGCTCAAATGAGCATTAGCTAAAAGTTTCTTTAATGGACACTTTACACTTCTCACTAGCCTTTCCAAAAATCCTCCCCACCATGGTGCTCTCTCAACAATAAACTCCCACTGTACCCCTTGGTGTGAAAAGTAGGATTGGAATCTTTCCTCTTTTAGCAAGGACCAAATTTCTTGGAGTTCCTTTGCAGCCTTTTTGAAGGTTTTTGCCTTATCCGATATGATTTTACTTGGGAAACCCCTTCTGTTCACAAACCTTTTAAAGGCCAAAAGAAATACATCACTACTTAAGTTGCTTACCAACTCCAAATGGATTGCTCTGGTGGTAGCCAGAGATGGGCACGATCTTGATCTTCAAGATCAGATCGTGATCTTGAAGATCAAGATCGTGATCTGATCTTGATCTTGAAGATCACTTTTATTATGGTGATCTTGATCTTGATCTAAGATCACTTTATTTCTTGTGATCTTGATCTTGAAGATCACTTTAGACTTCAAGATCACTTTTAATTTCAGATTCTTAAATATGCCGCTATGCGAATGTCATTTGTTTTTTGTCCAAGCGACATCTGGTGGCAACTTTGTTCAACACCGACTGTTTATGTTTTCTGTTAGTTGGGTGACTTGCGTCATGCGTGGGCTCATGGAAGGTGTAGTTGCTGTGGAATTTAGGCTCGTAAAAAGTGTAATTTACTGTGCAATTATGTTAAAAGTGTTCTATTAATATATTATATATAGGCATAAAATATAGCCTATAGGTCCGTATTCATAATAAATTAATTCTAAACATATTTTATTTACAGATTGAATTTTTTAATAATGAGTGCAATTTTACAACTTCAACAGGCTCCCAAGGGAACCAAATATTCTAGGTTGTCACCAGAACAGTATTCAATATATTTAGATAACAATGTTGGTAATAAGGATCAATCTGTGCTATTGAACGGAAAATATTTTCAAATTGTCGAAAAAACTGGAAACAGTATCAAAGTTATTTGTAGGCAGTGTACAAAGAAAACTACAATTCTGTCTGCTGGCCTCGACTCAACAAGCAATCTTCTGAGGCACCTCAGGGTTAGTACTACTTAGTAACTAAGTAGTAAGTAGCAACATTAACATAATGGTTCAAGTCATATTTTAAGTGACTGGTGCCATACAAGACTAATGCTACATTTACATAGACGTCCATTTGAATATATTGTGCACTTCAGATATTAATAGATTATGGACTAGTAACTACATTAAAAACTGCCGATATCCAACTATAATAAAACGCCAGGTGTATCTGTCTTTCTCTCTGTCTGATCCATGTCTGTAATTTCTCCTATTTAGTTACTGAAGGACGAAATTCGGCTTTCAATTTAACATAGGATAAAAATGCACTGATCATGGTGAAAATAATTTTAGTTAAAGATAACAAAATTTTAGAATCTTGTTAAGTATTAATTTCAACTAGAAGTTTGATACTCTGATAAATATTATACAGGGTGTTCAAGAAGTCTCTCCGCATGATAATAATTTATTTTCTTGTGCAGAAACTACATTCGGATCTTTTGGGTGAATATGAATCGGAGAAGAAATCTCGCAAGCGTCCAGCTAAAGAAGAAGATGCCAGCGGCAGCAATGCTGGCCCTGCCAAAATTGCCAAGCAGTCAACACTAAGCATGTTCCACATTTCCAAGCAAAAACCAGGACCACCAATATGCAAGGATATCCTTGAAAAGAAGATTCTCTCGCTTGTGGCTAATGGGCTCCTACCATTGAGCCTAGTTGAACTACATGAATTTAAGGATCTTCTTTCATGTTAGTATAACTCAAATATTTTGCTATTTTTTCCATAGCTAATATCTGATTAAAATAATTAATCATATTATTTGTAAGAACATTAGACTATCGCTAGCCTAGCTAAATATTTTGATATTTTTTCCATAGCTAATCTATTGTATTTGTTTTAATTTTTAAATATTTTTTCAGACGTCAACCCGGCTGTTCAGGTGCCATCTAGACGTACCCTGGCTAGATCTCTTGCAACAACAACCAGTACAATGAAGGAAGACATACAAGCAAAACTGGCAGCAGTTGACCATGTGTGTGTTACATGCGACATATGGTCAACTAATCACCGCAGTTTCATGGGAGTCACTGCGCATTGGGTATGCTATTGATTTAGTGTATTATTTTTATATAATTGATAAATTGACCATTGGTGATAGACTTATAGTATAATCTTTTCAATTATTCGACATGTGTTCCTCATTCATTAATTTGGTGAGTCTTCATTTTGCTGTGATTCACAGTAATTTCACACTAATTCACTGATTCTGTCATCTGTCATTGTGTCTGATTCACAGCAAAATGTGGAAGAGTCCATATTCACAGGCTGTGAATATGGACTCTTCCACATTTTGTCTTATGGGATGGGTCACTGATGTGGTGGTATGGTAGGCGACTCATCGCTGAATTGCCTCCTTTATATCACATAGTTCTTCTCTTCAATGTTTGGTGGCGCAGTTTAGCTGGTGCGTGTCTAACCAATATTATTAAATTAAGCTTAAAAAAATGTTCATACAAACATTGATTTTATATTCTTACATTACAGATCAATGATGACTTGTCGCGAGGATCAGCTGCACTGGCATGCCGAAGATTTCGTGGAACACATAGCTTTGATAAAATTGCTGGAATATTGGACAGGATCAACTCGGAGCATGGTTTATCTTATAGAAAAGTTGTATCTACAGTCACCGACAATGCATCGAACATGGTGAAATGCTTTAAAGAGTTCGGTGTTCGTGTTCAGAATCGTACTGACGACATTGATGAAGATGATGCAGATGAAGATGATGATGAAAAAGATTCAGATGAAGAGGTTATCATCAGCAACTTTCCTGAACATTCAGGAGAGCATGGAGAGGAGTCAGTGAAACTATCATCCCATATTCGATGTGCCTCCCACACATTGAACTTGGTAGCAACAACTGATGCAGATAAAGGACTGAATTCACCTGGACTAAAGAAGATAAAGCATTCTGCAATGGGAAAATGTTCGGCGCTGTGGAATGCTGCTGGTAAACCCAAGTCAGCAGAAAAAATACAGGAAATAACTGGCGTCCAATTTAGGTACCCATGCGTCACCCGATGGAACTCAATGTACGACTCATTAAGCCAAATATATAAACATAAGAACGACGTGAATGTAGCTCTTGAAGAACTGAATCTACCCATCCTCAAAGACAATGAATTGGAATTTATTTCAGAATATTTGTCTGTTCTAAAACCAATTGCAGCAGCCCTCAACAAATTACAGGCAGAGAAAGAATGCTACTACGGTTGTCTTCTTCCAACAGTCCTAGTGACTCAAGATGCCCTCGCAAGATTGGAGCCTATCCAACCAAACGACCTGCGCTTGAGACACTGCATGCCATTACTGGCAGCAGTCGTCTCTGGCTTCAATGCCAGATTTGGTCATTTTTTGTCGTCGAGCCCCGAGGTAACTGATGCCGTTTTGGCCTCAGTATCTCATCCGTATTTCAAACTTAGATGGATATCATTGTTGCAAGGGCCTAATTTCGGCGATCATGAAGCAATCAAGTCTCAAGTAAAAGACAAGCTGCAAATGGCTGTAAGAAATTGTAATTCTGACAGCAGTGGTAATAGTTCGGTGAACTCAGACTCATCATCTGAAGACGATTTCTTCAGAACTATGGACGGCTCATTCTCTGCTCCTAACAAGGAAGACTTGGAAGTCCTCAATTATTTGCAGGACACCAGTAAGGCACTCGACTCTTTAGATAGGTATCCTGCTATAAAGAAGATCTTCAAGAGGTATAACACCACGCTACCTTCCTCTGCACCAGTGGAACGGTTGTTTTCGTTTGCTGGCATGGTTCATAGCCCCAAACGAAGTCGTCTCTCGGATGGTAACTTTGAACAATTGGTTTTGCTGAAAGCAAATGTTTACAGCGGTTGAACATTAAATTAACACTCTTAACTTGCGGTTTTTACCATTATATTGTCAGTAATTGCGTACTGCAGTAAAACTGTAAAATTAAATTCTATGTAAAAAATGTTTACTTATATATGCTGACCATTCATTGATATGGGTTATGGACCTGGTGAAATGAGAATTGAGGAAAATTAGAACTAAAAACTATATGTAGGTCATTTAATAGTTTTTTCTTTGCTGATAAGTTATGATAATACTAAGTTTTAAGTTTACCACCTGAAAAACTGAAAGGGGAATCGTCAATCCCCGTGGTTTAGATCAGGTGACATGGGTAGGATGCGATGCTTGTATTGCCTCAGCCCTCAGGGGAGTATTAGGAGTGATACTTTTCAGGAGTGATTAACAAAATAATTTGTTTTTGTTTACTCTACAAGAGTACAACTTTTTTCAATTCATATAAAAGTGATCTTAAAAAGTGATCTTGAAAAGTGATCTTCAAGATCACGATCTTGATCTGGATCTTCAAGATCACATTTTTCTGGTGATCTGATCTTGATCTTCAAGATCAAATTTTTCTGGTGATCTGATCTTGATCTTCAAGATCACCAAAGTTGGTGATCTTGCCCATCTCTGGTGGTAGCACAGGTGAAAAGACATATATAACCTTTGTTAGACTCCCCTCGCTCATACACATAGACTGGCCCTGCAAAGTCTACTCCCACTACATCAAATGGGGCAGTATAGACACACCGTTCTCTTGGAAGTGGAGCCACCTTTTCATAATAAGGCTTTGCACTCCAACGCTTGCAAACCACACATTTATGCAAGACCTTTTTTACTACTTGTCTAATTTTGGGAATCCAAAATTGTTGTCTAATCTCTATCATCACTTCTCTAACTCCAGCATGTAACAGCTTATGATGAGTATCCAGGATCAAAAGGCCCACAAAGTGCCCCCCAGAAGGTAGCAAAATTGGATGTCTTTTCTCCTCTGGAAGCCCAGAAAACTGTAGTCTACCTCCTACTCTCAATAAATCCTGATCCAAAAACACATCCAAACCCTTGAGCGCAGAATGTGTTGGTAGAACCTGTAATGGATGGCTGGTGAGCAATTCTCTCTCTTCACCAAATTTTTCCTTCTGCATATATACCACCCAGTATTTCCTGGCTTGCTGAATCTCATTACTGTTCAGAATTCCTTCCCTTCTTGTTTCTCCCTTAATGTTGTTGGTAAATCTATATACCCATGCTGTCACTCTTAACAATCTTTTCAGACTGCTAATGTCCTCAAGCCTCAATATGGGGTCCTGCTGCATAACTTGACAACTGTTCACAGCGCATTTTCTCACCTCACTCACCCATGCTTCTTCAGCCTGGCATTCTCCTACAATAGGCTGATTAGAAGGCCAGTTTTCACTTCCAAGTTTTAGCCACTCTGGCCCATTCCACCACAAACTTGACTGTGCAAGATCTTTCACTGAAATTCCTCGTGTTGGTAAATCAGCGGGGTTTTGGGTGCCTGGACAATGCTTCCATTGCTTGGGATCTGTGTGCGCTTGAATTTCCTCCACCCTATTGGCAACAAATGGTTTCCATTTCCTTGCCTGGCTTCTTAACCAGTGCCAAACTATAGTGGAGTCTGTCCAATAATAGCTTGGGATTTCAGAGAGGGCCAAAGACTTTTGCACTATAACTGCAAGCCGACTAGCAATAACTGCACCCATCAATTCCAACCTTGGAACAGAAAGCCTTTTCAAAGGTGCTACTCTGCTCTTTGCAGCAACCAACCTGCAACTTACTTCCTCTTGCAATGCGCCTCTTATATAAATACAAGTTGCATAGGCTTCCTCACTTGCATCACAAAAGATGTGCAGCTCCAAATAGTCTGGACTATTGTTCAACTCTCCAAAGTACCATCTTGGGATTTCAATGTCTCCAAGATGTGCCAATTCTTTGAACCAATATTTCCACCTTACCACCATATGATCAGGTAACTCTTGGTCCCAACCAAGTCCAATTTCCCAGAGGCTCTGAAACCAAATTTTTGACTTTATCACAAATGGAGCCAGGAATCCAAGAGGATCAAAGACCTTTGAAGCCAAACTAAGAGCTGTACGTTTTGTCCACCTTGTCTCATTCTCAGCCAGCTCTACTAAAGATTTCCCATTGAAGGTAAACAAATCATCATCTTGCTGCCAAACAATGCCTAGCACCTTTGCGTCTATTGCCCACAACTCCTTAATACCAGAATCCTCAATACTTTCTGCTGCATCAGGTACTACACAGGAATGACTCATAAACTCTTGTAATTGCGAATGATTGGTCTGCCATTTTCTAAGCTCCATGCCAGCCTCCCTCATTATAGCTCTAGCCTCCATGAATATCTGTTTAGCCATTTCTGTATTATCCACGGAACACAGCAAATCATCAACATAAAAATTTTTCCTTATGTGTTCAATAGTGTTAGGATAGACTTCAGAATATTTCTTAAAATGGTACTGCATAGTAGCTGCCAACAGAAATGGACTAGAGCTGAGGCCAAACAACACTGACTTCATTCTATATGATTGAACCTTAGGTTCATTTTCCAACAAGTCTTTCGTATCCACCCACAGATATCTTACTGCATCTCTGTCCTCTGGTTTTAACTTTATCCGCAAAAAGGCTTGCTTCACATCTGCAGTCAATGCTACTCTACCAAACCTGAATCTCAGTAACAAGGAAAATAAATCTGCATTTAAATTTGGCCCAGCATCCAAACAGTCATTCAAGGACACACCACCTTTGTCCATGGCTGAGCCATCAAAAACTACCCTCAGTTTGGTGGTAGTTTTGTCTCGCCGTACCACTGCATGGTGTGGCAGATAATGTGCCTCCTGGCTCACCAGCTCACCTTGCACCCTTTCAGCATAGCCCTCCCTTACATAACTTAGGATGGCCTCATTGTATTCAATTAACAACTCCTCATTTTTTCTTAGCCTGTACAATGAAGTCTCCAACCTCCGATTAGCTAGCTGAAGGTTTGAACCGGGTTTGCAAGAATCCTTCCATGGTAGGCCAACTTCATAGCAACCATCTCTAAACCCAATCCCTTTTTCAAATTGCTCTAAAACATCATTGTTCACTGTACTTGCCTGTCTGTCCTTTATGCCAATAGATTCAAGTTCCCAAAACGCTTTCAAATGCCTTTCCAGACCATGGCTGTTCTCCTCAATCTTAACAAAAAGAGCCTTAACTTCCATTTCATTGCAATAACTACCATGTAGCATCCAGCCTAGCTTACTTTCAATAGCTACTGGGCCTCGAGATGTGCGGACAATATTACCAGTGATGAAGTCCCAATAATAGTCAGCTCCAATCAAAAGACTAATATCTTCTGTTCCTTCAAACTTATTATTGCCCAAATTAATTCCTTTAACTTGCAATTCTTGGACACATGCCATATCTAAACAAGTAGTGACTGGAGCACAAAGTTCCTCAATCTCTACAGCTTGGACCTTGATAGTGGGACTTTGCGGTAACAACCCTTTAACCAGAACTTCTACCTTCTTAAATTTGGTTCGGTTTTGAACGGAACCCCCAAACCCAGAAATTCTTAAATTTTCCCTCTTAAGTTCTTTAAACTTCAAATTTCTGGAAATTCTGGTCTTAATAAAACTACACTGGCTACCACTATCAAACAACACTCTTACAGTAGCTTCTCCCTCATTCCCAATTAATAAGGCTGCAGTTGTTTGCAATAATCCCCCTTTACTTTTACTCCCTTGCATAGCAGTGGCATGTGCCACTGATGTCTCTACTTCTGGGGTAGGCCTACTAGGAGTGTGTTCACACAATAATGGCTGATGCCTACCATGACATTTTTTGCACAAAATTTTAAACTTACAAAACCTTGCTCTGTGACCTTTCAAAAAACATTTAAAACATGCTGTGGACTTAGTTACCCTGTCCTTTCTCTCCTCAAAGGGTAATGCCTCAGCCACCTCACATTTATATGACTTGTGGTTGCCTTCGCAAAATATGCATTCCTTGATTCCCTTTAATTTATTCTCAGAGGATGCATGTAGAGCTGACACTGTACCTGGGTTATTCCCTTTTGTGGAAACTTTGGTGCTGTGCCTGCCTTTGTCCCCTTGTTTACCATCCCACTGTGCAAACTCAATTCCCTCTCGTCTTGCTAATTCTGTGCCTAAAAGACTTAACATCTGCTGAAGGGGGATGTACACATGTTCTGTAGAGTGTCCCCTACTTAATTCAATCAAAATTGAGCTAGGCAATTTAGACTCCAGTGTAGGAACCAACATTATACCATACCTTTCCATTCCTACACCCAAGTTATCCAGGGACCTAGTTCTAATTTCAAATTCATCATATAACTGCCGTAACTCCTTGACACTATTAGGATTATTAACAGGCTGTATAGCTAAAAGTGCACGGAGGTGGCTTTTAATTAAGATCTCTGGCTTACCAAACCGTTTCTTTAATATATCCCAAACCACATTATAATTAGCCTCTGTTAATGCTAATCCTGCTATAGTCTTTGCTGCCTCCCCTTCCAAGAGGGACTGCAAATAATTAAACTTCTCTACGGCACTTAACACTTGACTAGAATGAACTGCTGATTGAAAACTGTCTGCCCATCCTTGCCATTCCTGAATACTCCCAGAAAATGGTTTGAGTACAAGCCTCGGTAATTGAACTACAGATCTGTTAACTTTAACTTCACAAACATCATTTGTTGAGTGTTGTGTTTCACTATTAGACCTGGTCTCTAACTGTACTGAGCTGCTAAACTCTTTTGCTCGGAGGCCTACTTTAATTATATCATCAATAATCTCTTCAAAGTAAATTATGTTATTTTCTATTTCATCCTCTTCTATAAGAACCTCAATTTTAACATTTACCTCACTTAGAGCAACCTTTTTAGTTTCTAATATGGAAAGCTGCGCAGTCACTAAGCGTAAATCCTCTTGCTCTATGGCAGAATCTATAGTGGCAATGACCTTTGTAATTAGACCTTTGTAGGCGCTTCTCCTTTTTATAAATTTGTTCAATTCAGATGCACTCATCTTCAATGCAAACAACAATTGGACTCAATGCCAAATGAGCTGAATTGGCAGAAATACTTAACCAAACTGATCAAACGCAAATTTTACTTTCAAATAAACTGAATTGCTGGGTGGGGTACTAACTAAACACCAGTATGGAATACCAAATTTTCCACCCCAGGACCTTAATTCAATAATAACCCAAAATTAACCAAACCGGTAAAATGTAGGCCAAAAACGACGACAGACGACTGGCCAAGTTTAGCAATTGGGCGACCAAACTTTCTACCCTGGGACCTTAATTCAATAATAACCCAAAATTAACCAAAACCGGTAAAATGTAGGCCAAAAACGACGACAGACGACTGGCCAAGTTTAGCAATTGGGCGACCAAACTTTCTACCCTGGGACGTTAATTCAATAATAACCCAAAATTAACCAAACCGGTAAAATGTAGGCCAAAACAACGACAGACGACTGGCCAAGTTTCGCAATTGAGCGACCAAACTTTCTACCCTGGGACCTTAATTCAATAATAACCCAAAATTAACCAAACCAGTAAAATGTAGGCCAAAAACGACGACAGACGACTGGCCAAGTTTCGCAATTGGGCGACCAAACTTTCTACCCTGGGACCTTAATTCAATAATAACCCAAAATTAACGAAACCGGTAAAATGTAGGCCAAAAACGACGACAGACGACTAGCCAAGTTTCGCAATTGGGCGACCAAACTTTCTACCCTGGGACCTTAACTCAATAATACTCAACCCGTCTAGGCCTAACTTGGGCTACAATTTGCACAATCAGAACTTTGCCGAAAAATAGTCACTGACTCAGTCTTGGGGTAGAATCCGATTCTGAAGGACCATGTTATTTTATTTATTTGTTGGGTTCAAAATCCCAGCTGAGCCGTGAACGGCCAAATTCTAAAGGGCCAGTTCTACCTACAGCCCAAGTTAAGCTAAAATTAAAACTTACGGATTTGAGATCCTATTAGGTCCTACCTCAGGGTTGCTGACTCGATGTGGGCCTACCTTAGACCTTAGTTACATGAATTTAATATAAAAACAAAGGGGTACTATTTATGGTCTTCTTTCTCAACCTTGCAACAACAACGCAACCTGGACTATTGCACGATGCAACAATCTTGTATCTAAACAACCAAACTGAATTGCAAGAGAGCTCTCTATCAGACCACACCCTGTACGTACGACATCCCACAAACGAGTAGAAAGGACGCGCAGCGCCCCAAAATGATGCCACCAGAGTCCCAAACACTGATGCCACAAGAGCCCAAAAATGCTAGCTCTAAATTAAGTGAATTTTTCACTAACCTTACAATTATGAGATGGATATATATACACACCTTAACTTAATATATACAAGCAATGCTGCATCAATCAGCTTAGTCATCATATCGCCTTGGGACAACAATGGTTCCTCCTCTTCTAGATTTTCTAACAGTGATAATAGGAACACTAGAATACCAAATACCACCTACTCTGAGAGGACATATAGATATGACGTTAGAGGTGAGAAGTGAGATGGGATATATGGATGAACCTATTGTAACAACAAAGGAGATAAAAGAGGGATTAAAAGTATAAAAAATGGGAAAGCTGCTGGACCAAATGGTTTAAAGCCAGAATTCTTCAAGGCATTGGGAAAGAGTGAAGTGTGCACCCAAGCATTAGCAAACTGCTACAACCAGATCCTGAGAACAGGGAGACTACCAAGGAATTGGAAGATGTCAAAAACAGTAATGGTGCCAAAGAAGAACAAGCCTACGGAGAAAGACCTAAGACCTATAGCATTAACTGATGTCGCATACAAGCTGTTCATGTCTATCATAAAAGCGAAGATAGAAGAGCACCTAACTACAAATAATGAGGACAAGGATACGCAAGCTGGATTTTCACCAGAGAGAAGAATAGAGGATAATATTTATATCTTGAAATATTGTACAGAAAATAGCTACAGAAATAGAAAACCCTTGATAGTGGCAGCAATTAACTTCGCAAAAGCGTTTCATTTGGTTAAAAGAGAAAAATTACTGTAGTGGAAGTTCTCATGAGATATAAGATTCACCCAAACATAATAGAAGTCATAACAAAAATCTATAAGGGGGACAGAACCACAGTGAGGCTAAATGATGAGCTATGTAAAGAAATAGAAGTAAGCAGTGGAATAAGACAAGGATGTACCCTATCAGCAACTCTATTCAAGTTGGTGACATACCAAATCCTGGAGAAGTTGGATAATGAAGATATAGGATATAAAGATGAGAAATTTAAAATACATACATTATTTTTTGCGGATGATGGATTACAGCTATCAATATCAATAGATGAGGCAAATGATAATATCAAAAAAAGTAATACAAATAGGGAGGACAGATGGCCTGGAGATTAACAAAAATAAGAGTAATTTTATGATATTCAACAAAAAAGAAGCACCAGAGCAGAGAGAAGGAATTAAAATGGTAGATTCAATAAAATATCTGGGCATAACAATTAATGGTAAATTTATAGTATTACACCCGTCTCCCTTTGGAGGTGAAATTTATGTTTTTCCTATGGTTTTTGATGTGTTTTGAACGAATCTGACCTTCAAAACCGTCGGAAATGACTCGTTTTTGAGATAACCCCCTCCCCCCAGCCGGCAATCAAAGACGAGTCATTTCCGACGGTTTTGAAGGTCAGATTCGCTCAAAACACATCAAAAATCATAGGAAAAACGAATTTCACCTTCAAATTTGCCCTAACCTAACCTATCCTAACCTATCCTAAAATAAAAACAGGAATTACCTTATTCACGTGCAGGGGGAGGCTGAGGCTCTTCCTGGAGTAGATTTCGCTTGTCTTTAACTGAAGAAATGAATAAATACCTTGCCAGGTATTGGTATAGATATTTTGACCGAATACCTGGCCTCTTAACCCATTCCTTTAAATCCCGCCAAAATCTTTCGATATTGTGTGTGTGAATTTCGATATTCTCGTTATCCACAAAATTTTTAGAATGAATAATAACAAAATGCTTGTAACCTAAATCACTTATAGTCTTGAAGGCAGCCCAGGAATCACTATAAATCACAGAGCCAGGCCTAATGTACTTCTGAATGAGTGGAATGAGTGTTCCATTCCAGTAACAAAGTAATTCAAATTCAAAATGGATGGAGCGCAGTGATTGGGCAGACATGCAACAGTCACACAAACGAACACACAAACGAACGTACGAACACACAAACGAACGTATGAACACAAACGAACGTACGAACATGCACTAGATACATACCAAAAAAATGTTTATATCTCGAAATGGAAGCATTTGCGACGGAAACGCTATAGAAGGAAAGTGTCTTAGAATTAAAAAATCTACTTAATGAACATATAATAATTGCTGGACGTTAGACGGGTGTAATACTATAATAATTCTCAATTAATAATACAAGGAATTGTTTCCAAAAGCAAAAAGAACTGATGTTACAAAAAGCACAGAAAATGGCAAATATGACCTACTCAGTAATAGAAAAGAGTTGTAATAAACTGGTTGTAGGAAAGGCGTTCTGGAAAGGCTTGGCACTGCCATCAATATTATAAGGAACAACTATTACACAGCTCAACAAAAAAAAAATTTTGTTTCGTTGCCAAGGAAATTCGTACGAATTTAGGGTATTTTGGGGTTGCTGAATTCCAAAATGAAAGTAGTTTTTCCGATTTGGCTCTAGTTCTTGAGATAATGAATACCCTCAATTAATAGGAAATGTAACCATAACGCGTGCATATGGGAAACTACCGGAACATTCTAGATGGTGAGACACGCGAATATTCTTAGTGTTTACTCCGCGATCATTCTAGAATATTCCCCCTCCGTATATAAGTCATCGGCCACCCAACCAGTAGTTTGGTTGACCTTTGGTTGGCCTTTGGTTGACAGGGAAAAAATCATCCTCCCACCACTCCATATCAAGCTGGGACTAATGAAACAATTTGTTAAGGCCTTGGACAAAGATGGCGATTGCTTCAAATACATTTGTAGATCGTTCCCTGGACTAAGTATGGAAAAACTAAAAGCTGGAATCTTTGATGGCCCTCAAATCCGTACACTTATCAAGGATTCTAATTTCACAAAATTTATGAATGGTGTTGAAGCTTCTGCCTGGTGCAGTTATGTCTCAGTTGTCAAGAACTTCTTGGGTAACCACAAAGCAGACAATTATGAAGAACTGGTGCAAAACATGCTCACAAACTTTGAAAAGTTGGGTACTAATATGAGCATAAAGGTACACTTTCTCCATAGCCACTTACACAGATTTTCGGATAATCTTGGTGATTTTAGCGAGGAACAAGGGGAGAGGTTTCATCAAGATATCAAGGTGATGGAGGAAAGGTATCAAGGCAGATGGGACAGACACATGATGGCAGACTATTGCTGGAACCTCCAACGTGATTGTCCTGATAACCCACATAAAAGAGAATCGTACAAACAGAGATTTACTACACATTAATTGTAATTATGCGAATCAGCTTACTGTGTTTATCTGTTATTATACCGAATAAAATGCCATTATGTATTTCATGTGTTTACTTTTGTATGATTTGAGACAATTTCAATGCGATTTGTAAGTAGGCTCCGCCTGAACATTAAATTTTTTGCATTTTTACGTGTTTCAATGGGGTACCAATTATCTCATAAATTAGAGCCAATCTAGCAAAACCGATGTCATATTCGGAATCAGCACCACAAAGTTACCCCAAAATCACTCTAATATGATTGGCAATAAAATGAGTGTTGACCAGTGTCATAGAACTAAACAAAACAGAAATTCAACAGCTACAGAAATATGAGAATGGAGTATACAGAACGATACTATCAGCAGGAAGAAGTGTGGCTGTGAGTGGTTTGAGGGGAGAAATAGGGACATCAATGATGAGAACAAGAATAATGAAAGGAAAGCTCAACTATGTAAAAAGTATCTTGAAAAATGGCACAGGCAGGTTGGTAGGTGAAATATTTAGAAAAGTAAAAGAAGAAACAAGAGGGAAGTGGATGAAGGAGGTTGAGGAATATATGAGTGACTTGAGAATAAATATAAAATACCTAAAAGATTGCAAGAAAAAGGAACTGGCGATCAAACTACGTACCTGGGATAAGGACCACTGGAGGAAAGATATGGATGGAAAAGAAAGTTTAAAAATATAAGGAAATGGAAAAGAAACATTGGAGACACGGAGGATATATATGATAACACCCCAGCCTCAACCATATGGTACAGATGTAGGGCAAATAATTTAGAACTTAATTACAGAAATAGATTTATAAGAGGGGATACCAAATGCCCCATGTGTGCATACGAAAAAGAAGACCTGGAGCATTTCTTGTTAGACTGTAGTGCCTACAGGGAGGAGAGAGTAAAAGCCATCGAATTACAACAGCCGTTTATGGCAGACAAAGAGGAAATTATTGGGGGGGTTTATCTTTAGGAAGGAAAATATAGACCACAAAAAAACAGATAAAATATAAATTCTGGAAAATACGATATCAAATGGTTAAAGCACAGCACAGAGGATGAAGACATCAGGAGGTGCCGTTGAAAAGGCTAGACCTCCGACATTTCATCACATCACATCCTGCATACACATGGTCCCTCATTCGTAAGCTACAATTAAACCAGAAGAAAAAGAATGAAAAACAACGCTGCTGCGAACACGTTTTGCTGATTGTCGGCCATTACCGCCATTTCCTATTACTGTATTAGACTTAATATTTTTTGGACGGGTAGGTTTAATATTAAAATTTTCGATGTTTGTTAAACCAGTAGTTTATAATACTTGCTCAGTAGTTAATATATATATAAATAAAGTATTGAGATTAATTTTATTCAGACTCTGTATACGATAAAACAAATAAAAGCTAAGCGTTGTGGCCTAGGTTAGGGCTTATAACCTTAAGAGCATAAGGAATTTTTATAGTGGGCACACAAGGGGGCCACCGGCCCATCGAGGTGGCTCCACTATGTGAAAACTGCCTGTACGTTGGCAACAACCAATTTTTACAAAACTAATTAATTGTGAACTTAAAACTAAAGATAGAATCTCTGGATCCAGAGGATCAAAGTCATAATAGGCTACTATCCACAAATATGTTACTATATTTATTTTTAACTGACATGCAAATATATCAGATCCAAAGAATCCAGTCAATTTCATTACGGTATCCATCAATACCAGTACCTTGCCAACCAAAAATAAGTCATGGTCCATATCAATTGCGGACCAAGTCACAATTTACAACCATATACATTACAATATATATACTTAGGAGGAAAAATGTAGGTGTGGCTGTAAAGACTGTACAGTAATGTAGAAGTGCACCCATTTTGGGTCTCCCATTTAAAGGTGTTTGTGGGGCAAGTGAAGATCATGAATTTTTCAATACCTCACAGTACTATGGGGGGCACTGCTCAGCAGAGGAATCTCTTTAAATGGGGTGTGTAAGAACAGAGAGTATCCTCTAACCCAAGATGCTGCCTCCCTATATCCCACAACACTTGTGTTGAGCTATGGGATCTATCACCTAAATGCACATGATGCATCCAATAGTCATAAAAGCTGCCAAAAAGAATATAGCACAGGCACTAGAAATTATTTTTAATAAATCATTGATATGTACTGAAATTCCAGAAGATTGGAAGAAAGCAAGGTATTATTATAGTATTACACCCGTCTAACGTCCAGCAATTATTATATGTTCATTAAGTAGATTTTTTAATTCTAAGACACTTTCCTTCTATAGTGTTTCCGTCGCAAATGCTTCATTTTCGAGATATAAACATTTTTTTTGTGTGTATTTAGTACATGTTTGTACGTTCGTTTGTGTGTTCATACGTTCATTTGTGTGTTCGTACGTTCATTTGTGTGACTGTTACATGTCTGTCCAATCACTGCGCTCCATCCATTTTGAATTTGAATTACTTTGCTACTGGAATGGAACACTCATTCCACTCATTCAGAAGTACATTAGGCCTGGCTCTGTGATTTATAGTGATTCCTGGGCTGCCTACAAGACTATAAGTGATTTAGGTTACAAGCATTTTGTTATTATTCATTCTAAAAATTTTGTGGATAACGAGAATATTGAAATTCACACACACAATATCGAAAGATTTTGGCGGGATTTAAAGGAATGGGTTAAGAGGCCAGGTATTCGGTCAAAATATCTATACCAATACCTGGTAAGGTATTTATTCATTTCTTCAGTTAATGACAAGCGAAATCTACTCTAGGAAGAGCCTCAGCCTGCCCCTGCACGTGAATAAGATAATTCCTGTTTTTCTTTTAGGATAGGTTAGGTCAATTTTGAAGGTGAAATTTGTTTTTCCTATGGTTTTTGATATGTTTTGAACGAATCTGACCTTCAAAACCGTCGGAAATGACTCGGTTTTTGATTGCTGGCTTGGGGGGGGGGGATCTAAAAAACGAGTCATTTCCGACGGTTTTGAAGGTCAGATTTGTTCAAAACATCAAAAACCATAGGAAAAACATAAATTTCACCTCCAAAGGGAGACGGGTGTAATACTATAAATTTACCAAAAGCAAATGTGGCTCCAATCTTTAAAAAAGGAAATAGAAACTTGGCAAAAAACTACAGACCCATCAGCCTCACCTCCATTATTTGCAAATTACTCGAAAGTATCATTAGAGGTAAAGTTACTGAGTTCCTTGAAGAGTGCAACCTTATAAATGATAGCTAGCATGGCTTTCGAAATGGAAGGTCCTATCTAACCAACTTGATTGGTAAAAGTTAGACCCCATGGTATAAGAGGTCATATAGCTGATTGGATAGAAGAATGGCTGAGAAATAGAAAACAGAGTTCATCTAAATGGAAATAAGTCTACTTGGCGACCCGTATTGAGCGGAGTCCCACAGGGGTCTGTTCTGGGACCTCTGCTTTTTGTTATCTATATAAATGATCTAGAGAAGGGCTTATCATATAAAACCTCAAAATTTGCTGATGATACAAAATTAGGCCATAATGTTAAGTCAGTAGCAGGAGCAATGACAATACAAAAAGACTTACAGAGTAACAGCCTGGGCAGATAAGTGGGAGATGAAATTTAATGTTGATAAGTGCAAGGTTATGCATATTGGGCCAAAAAATCCAGAATTTGAATACAATATGAATGGAATTTGGATTAAAAATGATGATAAAGAGAAAGACTTGGGTGTCACTGTGACTAATGAACTTAAACCCTCAAATCACTGTATGGTAATCAGAAATAAAGCAAATGCTAGACTCAATTTCATGCAGACACACATTGAATACAAATCACCCAATATTATAAAGCAACTATACATTTCATATGTGAGACCCCTCCTCGAATACTGCATTCAATTTAATAGCCCTTTTTGATACAAGATATTGAAAAACTAGAAAAAGTACAGAAATGAGCAACAAGAATGATCCCATCTCTAAGACAATTGACATATAAGGAAAGACTGGCGTATCTAAGCATGTTCTCATTAAAAAGGAGGAGGTTAAGGGGTGATATGATAGAGGTGTATAAAATGATAAAAGGGTTGGATAAGATAGATTTTGAGTCTCTCTTCATTAAAGATCACAATAACCAGACTAGAGGTCATAGTATGAAATTATTTAAGCCAAGATGTAGAACAAATTTAAGAAAACATAGTTTTACAAACAGAGTAATTAAGTTTTGGAACAGTCTGACAGAAGAAGTGGTGACTTCAGATACACTTGATTCTTTCAAAAGAAGGTTGGATAGTTTGATGTCTGCAAGGGACATCTGGTGATGGTGTTTAAGCCCATTTTTATCGCATGAATGGTACTGGTTTATTTCATATATATTATGTGCATTTGGGTGATAGATCCCACAGCTCAACACAGGTGTTGTGGGATATAGGGAGGCAGCATCTTGGGTTAGGGGATACGCTCTGTCCTTACACACCCTATTTAGAGAGATTCCTCTGCCGAGCGGTGCCCCCCATAGTACTGAGAGGTATTGAAAAACTCATGATCTTCACTTGCCCCACAAACACCTTTAAATGGGAGACCCAAAATGGGTGCACACACATTTCTACATTACTGTACAGTCTTTACAGCCATACCTACACTTTTCCTCCTAAGTATATATATTGTAATGTATATGGATGTAAATTGTGACTTGGTCCGCAATTGATATGGACCGTGACTTATTTTTGGTTGGCACGGTACTGGTATTGATGGGTACCATAATGAAATTGACTGGATTCTTTGGATCTGATATATTTGCATATCAGTTATAAATACAGGGGTGGTCGGGTGACCATCTCCGATTTTCTTCAAATTTTCAGGGTTGATTTATACACCATTCAATAGCTTAAATCTAAAATTTTAGCTTCTTTAGTCAAAAACTTTTAATTTTATGGTTGCTTAAATGGCCCCCACCTTCGACAAAAAATGCCCATGTTGGGCTTGATCGGCCAATGCCTCCATTTTGAGAGGCCTTGAAAAGTGTCTTCTAATAGGAGTAGAAGCTTCAAATTTGTCATGCCAATACAACTTCTGGTGGTCTTTTCAATTTTGCAAGCAAAAAGGCTGTGGAACAAATAGTTTCTAAGTTACAAGGGCTTAAATATGGCTCCATTTTGAAGCTTGCATCAATTCCTCCCACTTTTACGACTCTACCATTTTCAAAAGTTTTAGTTCTACATCAATCACAGCTGTTTTAATACTCCTAATAGTCTCTATGGGTTGTAAATTTATGAGTGAAATAAAAAAATAACCAAAAAAGGATTTATTTCTATTTTAAAAAATTTCCAAAAGTTGATATTTTCACAAAATTTGCAAAATTAACATCAACTTTGGGACTTAATATAAAGGTGTCTGAAATTAGTGAGGGAGTTGATACTTCTAGTAAAGAAAGATACATATGTGTAAAAAAACATATATTAAGGAATAGATCTCAACTCAACTCCTTCATATAGTTTTGGTGATTCAAAGAAAAGTACTTTTTGTGAAAAATCTCAAATTTTTGCAAAAATTTTAAATTTTTATTTATGACATTGAATTGTAATTTGACTTCCATTTTATTACTTATTAAGTTGATTTACAATTGTAATATGTAAATAAGTCTAAAACACAAGAAATTTAATATGTCTGTCAAAACAACAAGCGACTCGAAGGGCTCTGGGTAGCTCATTTCACTTTGTATATTCTTATAAATGTAAAACATGATGGTTAATCATTAATGTCTAGCCCTATTTTATAGATCATGATCTTTTATTTTTAGAAAATTTAACTAGAGCAATTAACTTAATTTTACTGCCTGTAATAATGGCTTATTCTAATCAAGAATCAAAGTGCAGCTTTGGTATGTACTTGGATGATCCATGTCATGAACACAGACTCACCAGGAAGGTGGGTATGTATACCTTACATGAGCTGACAGATGAAACAAGGAAACTGCTATTGTGGAGAACAAAAGCAACTGTAATCAACCCAAATAGTGCTACTGTATGCTACCACCATGAAAAAATGTTTGGAATGCATTACCAACAAATGCAACGTAGCTGCCAAGATCCATGGAGAAATCATCGAAAGAAGATAACAAGTAAGTAAATATAGGTACTAATATATTTATATTTCATAAAGAAGTTTATATTGTAAATTGTAACCTAAATTAGCTATTTAATTTTAATAGGGTAGGCTATATACTGTGCTACTGAATGCATATGTTTTGAATATTTTATACGAATAGCCTATAACCAAATGTTGAGGTTTTAAAATTATTTTCCAATGTGTTTAGAGTTTACATTATCCTACTTTATTTGCAGAATCACTACAAATTATTGACAAAGACAGCAACTAGGCTGAATCTGATACCAGGACAGAAACTTTGCTGAACATGCTTCTCTAGAGCCAAGACGATTGAAGATGAAAAAGACTCGGTAGTGATGCATATGTTCCAGAAGAAATAGTTAAGGAGACATTTGACAAAACGTTAGGTTCACTAGAATGCTCACCCATTAAGTATGTAAGAGCAAGAGATCGAAAGTTTTACGCGAAAAGGAAACTAAAGCAAATTGAAACATCAACAAAATCAAAGCTGTCAAAAGTACTTCATATGAAGCCTAGCATTTTGGATGAGGAAGCAGAGAAACCTATAGAGAATGAGGAAGAAAAGTGTTATCAGCATATGATAGAGGAACTGAAAGAAAAGTGTAAAACTAGTACCAGACAAGAAAAGATACAAATTCTAATACTCCTTCCAATTGGTAAAACCTGGTCCAGAGAAAGAATTATGAAAGAATTTGAAGTGTCAGCCAGAATGGTTAATGCTGTGAGGGCCTTAAAGAGAAAAGAAGGTATCCTTCCTATAATGAGAAATAAAAAGAGTAGCAAGGGTATAAGCGATGAAATAAAGGAAAGAGTGATAGAATTTTTCCAAAACAATGAATATACTAGAGAATGCCCTGGTAAAAAAGACTACAAATCAATAAAAACACCACAAGGGAAGGTTCACAAGCAGAAAATACTGTTGTTGACAAATATCAGAGAATTATATACGCTTTACAAAAATAAATATCCAAATGACAAAATCTCCAAATCAAAGTTTTTTGAACTGAGACCAAAATGGTGTATGGGTGTGGGGAGTAAAGGATCACACAATGTATGCATTTGTGAAATACACCAGAACTTTAAACTTTTATGTGAATCACTCCCCGTCAAAGTAGAATTAAGAGAGTTACTAGGGAAAATAGTCTGCAACACTGAAACCAGAAACTGCATGATTAATAACTGCAAAACATGTCCTGGTTTAAATGAATTACGGGATTGGCTTCTTACCATTTTTGAAAACAATGATTATGACATGGATGATGAGGTTTCCTTTAAGCAGTGGCTTCATACAGACCATACCCAACTGGTCACAATGACAAAAAGTGTTTCGAATGTAGTAGAAGACATATGTGAAAGTGCAAAAAAGTTGAAAGTACACCATTTCATAGCAAAAGCCCAATCAAAATATTTGTCCGACTGTAAAGAAAACCTCAATGATTCTACAGCATTAGTGCTTGTTGACTTCTCTGAAAACTATAGTTTTATAATTCAGGATGCCGTACAAGGGCATCACTGGGACAATACCCAGGCTACCTTGCATCCGGTAGTCTGCTATCAAAAAGTTGATGGTGAACTAAAAGTTACAAATTTTTGTGTAATATCAGATTCACTTACACACAACACAACTGCAGTTCATTCTTTTTTATGTGAAGCCTTGAAATTACTTAAAAGTCAGAATCCTAAACTAAAACATATTTGTTACTTTAGCGATGGCGCAGCAAGTCAATATAAAAACTATAAAAACATCATTAATTCAGTGTTACATGAAAAAGATTTCCAACTAACATGTGAATGGAACTTTTTTGCCACCTCTCACGGAAAGAGCCCCTGTGATGGTGTTGGTGGCACCGTCAAAAGGTTAGTTGCCCGGGCAAGTCTACAAGCAACAAGTAAAGGTCACATCACCAATCCAAAAGAGATGTTCGATTGGTGCAAATCTAATATTAATGGTATACAATTTCTGTACATTGATTCAGCTAAAATTGAGGAAAATGCTAATTTATTTGAGTTAGAAAAAAGGTATTCCTTAATTAAGACAATCCCAGGAACCCGTTCATATCACTGCTTTAGACCTTCATCAACAGGCATTAAACTGTACAAAATTTCTAGTGATGAAAATTTCTTTAACGTACAACTTTCCTTCCTCAATGCTACACAAGAAAATGTGGCTTACCAATATAAACCTGGTACATATGTGGCCTGTTTCTATGAAGGTGACTGGTTTGTTGGAAACATAGTTGAAGTGTGTGATACTGAGAAGGATCTATTAGTAAATTTCATGAAAAAGAATCCTTTTAAATGGCCTGAACAAGAGGACGTTTGCTGGATTCCATTCCAACATGTTTTGTGTTCAATTGAACCACCTACAGTTGCTGGGAAAATGGGGAGACAGTACAAGTTATCAAATGATTGTTTATCTAAAATTGAGGAGTATTTTAAAAAAAGCCTAAGTAACTACAGACCTGTATCAAGCTGAATAATAAATTGCCAATTTATGGCTGTGAGGCCATGGAGTGTTGAAGACAATCAGACTTAAAGCCTGAGTACAATAATAAATTCCTGAGTCAGTGTCTAAACATAAGAGTTATTAGCTATATATAAGTTTACATACGAATTTACATAAAACAACACATATTAAAAAAAGAATATGAACTTATAGCCAATAATTCACATGCTTAAAAACTCAGGAATTCATTATTGTATATAGCTAAGTACTGTACACTTGTATTAAGGGAAGTAATACAACAAAGCTACTTAAATTTAAGGTTTTGTACTGAAAATGGTGGTTACTGCTAGTTTATCTGTACTAACTGCATAATTTAAATTACTAGGAAGTGCTTAAAGAGCAGTAGAACACGGTTCTACATGATTTACTTAGGTAGATCCAAGTATTGAGCCTACAAGCTGGTCCATCTGTTGTGTTAACTGCAAATGTAGTAATAATCTAGGTATATATTGTCTTTTTTATGAGTAAAACTTTAGATAATTTAACATTTGTGAATTAACTTACCAAGTAATAAAATGGAAGTAAAATTACAATTCAATGTTGTAAAAAGAAATTTAAACATTTCAAAATTTTGAAAAAATTCAGAATTTTTCACAAAAAGTACTTTTCTTTGAATAGCCAAAACTATATGAAGGAGTTGAGTTGAGATCTATTCCTTAATATATGTTTTTGTACACATATGTATCTTTCTTTACTAGAAGTATCAACTCCCTGACTAATTTCGGACACCTTTATATTAAGCCCCAAAGTTGATGTTAATTTTGCAAATTTTGTGAAAATATCAACTTTTGGAAATTTTTAAAAATAGAAATAAATCCTTTTTTGGTTATTTTTTTATTTCACTCATAAATTTACAACCCATAGAGACTATTAGGAGTATTAAAACAGCTGTGATTGATGTAGAACTAAAACTTTTGAAAATGGTAGTCGTAAAAGTGGGAGGAATTGATGCAAGCTTCAAAATGGAGCCATGTTTAAGCCCTTGTAACTCAGAAACTATTTGTTCCACAGCCTTTTAGCTTGCAAAATTGAAAAGCCCACCAGAAGTTGTATTGGCATGACAAATTTGAAGCTTCTACTCCTATTAGAAGACACTTTTCAAGGCCTCTCAAAATGAAGGTTGGCTGATCAAGCCCAACATGGGCATTTTTTGTCGAAGGTGGGGGCCATTTAAGCGACCATAAAATTAAACATTTTTGACTGAGGAAGCTAAAATTTTAGATTTAAGCTATTGAATGGTGTATGAATCAACCCTGAAAGTTTGAAGAAAATTGGAGATGGTCACCCGACCAACTTTCTGAAATCTGTACCAGTTGAGCTGGAATGACCCTATTATGACTTTGATCCTCTGGATCTAGAGATTCTATCTTTAGTTTTAAATTGATAATTAATTAGTTTTAAATTGTTACTTAATTAGTTTTGTAAAAATTGGTTATTGCCAATGTATAGGCAGTTTTTACATAGTGGAGCCACCTCGATGGGCTGAAGTGGCCCCTAGTGTGCCCACTATAAAAATTTCTTATGTTCTTAAATAAACTAGTACCATTCATGCAATGAAAATGGGCTTAAACACTATCACCAGATGTCCCTTGCAGACATCAAACTATCCAACCTTCTTTTGAAAGAATCAAGTGTATCTGAAGTCACCACTTCTTCTGTCAGACTGTTCCAAAACTTAATTACTCTGTTTGTAAAACTATGTTTTCTTAAATTTGTTCTACATCTTGGCTTAAATAATTTCATACTATGACCTCTAGTCTGGTTACTGGAAGATTAGGCTGAGGTGAAGGTTTAGGGCGTATTAGATTTACTTTAACCTAGTACATGTAAGCTTAACTTTGGGTGATATCCGGTAGAATCACAGGTGGATATCAGAATAATGCACACCCTCTTGACAGTTGGTTAGGTAAAGTTGTGATATTTTCGTTAAAACTAATGAAAATAATAACTTAATCTAACCAATTCACAAGGGCATAGAGTTGACCTAACTGGGCCTTCAATGGCAGACATCGGAATAACATTGAGGGTCTATAAATCTAAGAAGTTATAGAAAAATAAAATGGTTTGGAGATGGTGTGTGTTATTCCAATGTCCGCAGAATCCCTTTAAATGGGAGACCCTGAATGGGTGTACATTCAAATACTCTGTTCAGTCTTTACAGTCCTACTTACTCCTTTTCTCTTAATTGTAGAGCTTGTATTATTCAGGTTATATGTACATAGCTATATACATATATAGTCATATGAGAAATGTGGATAACCTGATTCTTTAGGTCTGCAAAACTATTGTAAGGTACTGTGTATATATATATATATATATATATATATATATATATATATATATATATATATATAATATATATATATATATATATATAGTAGACAAGCAGCGACTAAGATCCCCTAGATCCATGTAAAACTTCTTGAAATGAGATAATCATATGATGATTAAAATTAGTATGGTATTTACCTTGAATTTACCTTGAAGCGCTTCTGCCTCAAGGGTGTGCTGCTCCCACAAAGTCCGCTCAGTGCCTCCTGAGGTGGGGCCATGACAGGTTGCCACCCTTTTCTCTTGCTCCTGCCATACAATTTGATCCCCTATTGAATTTTTGGGGGCTGGTCTGGCAGAGGAATACCCTAGCATTGTGGGTTGGTCGGGTATGTTGGCTGAAAACATGTCCAAGTGTTTTTTTAAAAGTATCTACTAGGACTGCACTTACATCTCTAAGGTAGGGTACTGAGGCAAGGAGTTAAACAGGTGAGAACCCTGCCTAGAGATACTATTATATTGAAGGGTTTGAATCCTTCTCAGACTGTTTGGTGGGAGGTGATGTTTTTGACACATTCTGCTAGTTCTTGTCAAGGTGGGCACAATTGGTTCAGTATTGGGGGCAACTAAAAGCCCTTCTAGAATTTTTCAGGTATAGATTATGATGTATCTCTCAAACCTCCTCTCTATGGAATAAAGGTCAAGGTCTCTGAGCCTATCCCAGTAGTTTAATTTGTTTTTACTCACCTGTTGCCCATCAGGTTCTTTAATAATGAGGTAAAGGTTCTTTGTAGACCCTCAATTTTTTGCAATTCATTCTGTTTGGGGAAACCATAATTGAGAGTAGTAGTCATTGCGAGGAAGAACAAGTGATTTCCACAGGGTAAGCATGGTCATACTGTCCCTAGTTCTGAATGTCTTCAGTATATATCCTATTAGTTGTTTGCATGATGAGGTTACTTTGTCAATGTGCCTGTTGAATGTTGCATCTTCAGATAATATAATCCCTAGATCTCTTACATGATCAGTTTGTACAATACCCTATCTTTTCCTGTGGGTCCAGTGTAGTTGAATTGTTCTTTCAGGTATTTATTTGGTCCATACTTAATTAGTTCAAATTTGTCTTCATTGAAGGCCATATTGTTTGCATCTGCCCATGCATATATAGTTTGTAGATCTTTTTGTAGCTCTACACAGTCTTCTTTTTCTGTAATTGGTCTTAGTATTCTGGTATCATCTGCGAATGACAGGAGAGAGCTTCCTAGGTTACAGTTTATATTGTTTAGCATTATAATAAATAGAATTGGTCCCAGTGCTGTACCTTGTGGCACTCCACTAATCACTTCTTTTTCTATAGATCTTGCTCCATTTACAGTTTTGTTTTGTTTTCTGTCAGAGAGAAAGGAATGGATCCATTTTCCTATTTTTCCACAAATACCAAGTTCTTTTAGTTTATGAAATAATATACCATGGTCAACCTTGTCAAAAGCTTTTGCAAAGTCTAGACTCTATATAGATGACATGAACATTGTGGTTTTCTCCCAAATATTGTAGGATTGTATTGCAATGGTCTATAAGTTCAGTACGGCAGGATCTCTTTTGTCTGAAGCCATGTTGAAAGTCTTCTAAGAGATGTTCATTTTCTAAAAAACTGACAATGTTCCTTTCCAGGACTTTGTCAAATATAGATTGGGGTAATATTTGCTTGTTTCATGATTGGTGGTATTCTACTGGTATCTAGTGAGGATCTCCACAGGATTTTTAAAGGCAGAGAACCAGAGATAAAGTATGTTTGCATTCCTTAAGAATCTTGGCTCCAATTCCATCTGGACCAGGGGCTGAACTCCCTGGTAGCTCTGTTATTACCTGTTGTATATCTCTAGTGGTTATTTGTATGTCTTCCAATAACTAATGGTTTGTCTTGGTCATTTTCTTCTCTATCGAAAAATGCTGTAGTTTTTATTTTCTTTGCTACTACAGGGGTACTCCAGCTTAAAGCATATTGAGATTGTAGAATGTTTGCCATTTCCTGTGGATTAGATGTGAGAGTTAGTCCATCTTTAGCAAGCAATGGGCCAATGCTCATTTTGATAACTGCTTTGCGTTTAGCATAGCTAAAGAAGAATTTGCTATTTTCCTTTATAGTGCCAATAGCTTTGTGTTCATTATCAATATTTTCTCTTATGGTTGACTCTTTATTTTAAGTTTAACATCAGTATCTGATTCTGGATGTTACTATGCCTTGTATCACTTAATTGCTTTGTCATTTGTTTAGATAGCTTTGTTCTCTTTCTCATAAGTGTCCTCCTGTATCTGTTCTTGGATAAAATGTAGAATTCAGACCCCAGATAATCCAAATGGAGAATACAGACCCCAACCTTCCCCTAATGTAGAATACAGACCCCAACCTTCCCCAAATGTAGAATACAGACCCCAAATGAATTTAAAATACATTTAAAAATACTTAGAAATTTTTATTATTATTAAAAGCAATTAAAATCTAATTAAGTCAAACTTTAACTACATAAAAGAATATTATGAAGAAATAGTATCACAAAATTGTAAAAACTTATTGTGCATGTCTCTTTCATGCCACATAAATTCGCTTAAATATGAATTCAAGTGAGATGTCCTACATCTGTGCATTGATTTAATAACACTTTTTTGACGATTCCAATAGCTTTCGATTGTTTGTGTATGTACTCCAGTATTTCTGTCAACAAAACAAAGCGAATGATTCACAGTCTTATGAGTAAATCCAAGATCTTGTTGAATGCGCCTGTAAGTCTTCCATTCATCACTGTGAATTATAGTTCCAGGCTTTACTACTTTTTGAATAATTGGTAGTAACGTATCTGCATTTCTCTTGTCCACAATCTCCATATATCCAATGGCAGGCTTAGTGCTTGTGTCAACCAAACCAAAAACCCATAATGGCGTGCTCGGAGCTCTCCCGCGATGGTGTTTTGGCTTATGGGAAAAACATGACTCATCTATTTCTATAACGATACCAGGACCACCAAGTTGTACTGGATTATCTTCAAAGTACTTTGAACACACTTCTCGAAAAAAATTATATATATCCACAATAGTTTTTTCTGAAACATTAAGCTGAATCATGGCAGAAGAAGATTTGAATTAGCAAAAAAGGAATTAGAACGTATGGATGTTCTAGTTTTGTATTTGGTGCAATCCTTATTTTGGCACTTCCATGTAAATTTGTCTTTAGCTGAGGAATGTTTAGTCCAGTTCATAATTTGATCACAGCTGCCACACTTCAAATCACTTGCAAGAAGGCGATTCTGTTTCATCCAGTTACTCACTGGTAAAGTGTCTTCGGTTGATATCAAAGGGCACACAACATCTTGGAAAATTGATCTATCCATGGGTGTAAGAAATAAATTTTCACAAATAATAAGAAGTTGGATTGAGCTTGCTTGTTTTCACTAAGACTGCTCGTTTAAAACTGATTCAAATAATTCAAGTGTAGCTTAAACATGGCCTTGGTCGTCTAAAACTGTCTCACTCACTAGTTAAAGTGTAGCTTCAGTCATTAAGCCAAATGGAGAATAAAGACCCCAGCCTTCCGCTAATGTAGAATTTGGACCCCTAACAAAGTTGGGGTCCGAATTCTACATTTGATCCCTGTTCTTTTGTCAGGTGCTTCTTTGCAATATCGTTTTTCTTTGGTGTGTGCTTGTATAATGCTGATGATAGCAGGTATTGTATTCTACTCTAGCATTCTTCTGGTTCAGGTTTTCTAATTCATCTTCCCAGTTTATTTCTCCCAGACAGTTATTTATTGATGTCCAGTCTGACTTGTGCAGGTTTAGGTCAGAGTATGGCAAGTCCATTTGGCATGGGTCTTGCTTACATTTGTGGAGAGACAAGTTTGTGAATATGTGCATGACATTGTGGTCAGAGTGTATAGTTGGTGTTATAACAATGTGGTCAATTGTAGTTGCATTATTTGTAGGGGTGCACCGATATATTGGTATCAGCCAGCTGATATATTGGCTATTTGGCCAATACCAATATATCGGTATTGGTCAGAGGTATATTGGCTGATATTATATTATTCTTGCAGAGTGTGAAACTATTGAAGTAAGTACATTAGTTATTATTCTTAATGATTGATAAGACCTGAAGATCTGAAGGAGGGTGAAAAATAAAAAAAGTTGAAACATTTTATTAAATTAAATTATCATTTTTATCAAAACATCATAATTGCATAATTTGATAATTTAAAAATGAAAAAAAGGCTCCTTTTGCTTTACTCTTCAATTAAAAAACAAATACCAAAAACTGAGAAGTACATTTCTTCTAAAAAGTAAGAACTATTAAGTGAAATTATATAATTTGAGATTTGAATGGCAGATCATCAACTACTCTCCATGTTAATTTCAAAATAAAAAAAATTCTCCTTTTTTCAAAAATAAAAATAGCTATACCCCTGTTTACTAAACAGGAGCGCACTCACTCACTCACTCACTCACTCACTCACTCACTCACTCACTCACTCACTCACTCACTCACTCACTCACTCACTCTGCTGCTTTTGCTTTACCCCTCAATTAAAAAACAAAAACTGGGAAATACATTTCTAAAACAAAAACTAATAAGTGAAATTATATAATTTGAGATTTGAATGGCAGAACATCAACTGCTCTCCATGTTCTGGAGTGAGCTTATTTCCAGCAGGCTCATAAATATTACCTCCAGTACTAAAAAGTCTTTCACTGCAAACTGATGATGGTGGAGCACTCAAATACTGTTTAGCTAACATTGGTAATGTGCCTGTTGTTGTGTTCTGATAATTTTTCCACCATTCGAAGGGGCACATGTTACGAGCAAGATCTGGTAGGCTTAGGTATGTCTCAATTTCATTTAAGCATTTTTTCGTGTCTCCTGTTGTTTCAGTTGAACTAGAGAAATATTGGTGCTACTATAGCATGATTCCTACCAGTGACTTCGATACTATGGGGTGATTCCTACCCATTTTGGTTTGAAACTTTTATTGGATGAAAGTCTGACGAATGTCTTCAAGTATGGCCAAGAACAAATTGGCTTTTGGTCCTTTTGAAATTTTCCAACAATATTTGTCGAGGTGACCTTGTAGGTGGTTGTGTGGCATGCCATGTTTCTTTTTCAATATTTCAATTTTGCTATCCAGCCAGGACCTTTCAAATACTTTTCAATACTTTCCGTATGAGCTTCAGTGATTGGATCCACATAATTCCGTTGATGATTCACCATGGAGTGTTGGAACCCAAGCTGGGGAAGCCTCCGATACGCTGGCCATTTGTCAGAATGAATAGTTGATCCCACTGCCACTTCCCTCTGAATTATAGGAAGAAGAGTTGCTGAATCTTGTTTGGAAAAGTAAAAATATCTTACATCTCTTCCTTTGATTAAACCAAAAACCCAAGAACCATCAATTCGGCCACCATGGTTCAGGTTGTTTTCCACCGGTTCAGGATCTTCATCTTCTGCTGGTTCATCTCCTCCCAAAATGCATCCCTGATTGTACTTGCAGCGACCAGCAAATCTAGCTTCATCTATCTGAATTGGTTCATCTAAGGTTCCTGTCATCTGTCCTCTACGAGTAACGGAAACTATCGCAGAGCAGACTTCACGGCAATAATTATACCAATTGACCACTGTATTTGCGGACCTTCCTGTCAATTGTGTCACCATTTCCAAAGGCATTCCGGCGGTCCATAAAAAGAGAAGTTCCAGAATTTGACAGAGACTTAAGTTGCTATTCAACTTTCCATTCACATCTGTATATGTGAAAAAGTTGTTGCCAGTGCGAGCAGACCAAACAGCCTGACAGCCTTTCCTTCTGCATCTCCACACAGGCAGATCCTTTCCCCGGACTTTTTTAGTTGTGGCCATCATCGGCCTGTCACACTTGAGGCAAGGTCCAGGTTCCGCAAGAACATTCCTTTCTCGCAAGAACTTGGTCGCCGTTTCTTCATTTTGGATCACTGTGCTGTAAAAATCACGAATCAACATCGTTGAAGGGACTAAAACTTAACTCAAAACCTAATACTGAAGTCACTTTGGTTTCTAACCTTTGTCACTGAAGTTTTAATTTAATAGTTTAAAATTTAATTTAATACTGAAGTAATCTCAGTTTCTAATCTTTGGTGGTTTGGTTGGTTGGTTGGTTGTTTTGGTTGGTAGGAACTTGTCACTGGTAGGAATCACGCTATAGTAGCACTGAAATATTTTTAGAGTGCTTTCTTTTTCTTGAGCTTGAACACCCAGGTTTTTAACAGAATCTGATTCCATTGCTGATGCTTCTTGTTCTTGAACGAGCTTTTCATGTTTCTGACTCTTGTCAAAGAATGCCCAAATATCTTTGATTTTTTTTAGCCTTTGGTGAAGAAGTTGATGAACTTAACTGCCCTCCTCTGTCCCACTACTTTCATTTTCTGACTCCTCTCTCAAGTCTCCTTCTTGGCCAGTGCATTTGTTTCGATTCAAGTTCAAGAGTGAAACAAAAGATTCCCAGAGTAGTCTTTTTGCTTCCTCTTTTTCAACATTGCTCAAGAATTTCATTTTGAATCGAGGATCCAGCACTGTTGCCAGAATCAATTTTTTGTTAGTTGTGTAGGCACTGAATCTTTGTTTGAATATTGTTTTCAAATCACCAAGTATGGTTTTAATTCCACTGACATTTTGAACAACATAATAGAGATAATTTTCCATCACTCTGATAAAAGGTATCATCAAAGAAGCTACTGCTGTTTCGCTACTCATTTCTTTTGTGATATCTTCAAAGTATTTCGGAACCATCACTAATGTTTCAGCTAGTTCCCATTGATTATCATCCAAACATTTGCGTTTCTTTGATGCACAAAATAAGATGGCTGCTCTCTCTCATTCAACCAAACGCTCTAGCATATAGTAAGTAGAGTTCCATCTGGTTTGAACATCCTGGATCAATGAGTGTGTTGGTAATTTGAGCTGATTCTGAAACACTTTTAATAATTCCCTTGATGCACTGGAATGGTTAAAATATCCCACAATGTCTCTTGCAATAGCCAGAATGTCAGTGATACTTCTTTGCTGTTTAAAAAGTTTGTCCTGTATGCATAGTTGCAAGGTGTGGATAGCACAGCCCAGTAAGATTGATTTCAAATTCTGTTAAGGATTCTTGGAAAAATTGACATATTCTTTTGCCAGTGTGCAGTCTTGGGAAATGTGGTGAAACTTTGAGAACTGCTGTTTTTATATCAAATGTAGGAGAAACCCAGTGGGCAGTTAAACTTATAAACGGATACATGCCATGAGTTGCCATCCATATATCAGATGCTAAACTTAAGTATTGTGTAACATGTAGTTTGCCTTTGAGCTTGATTTTTACTCTATCGTAAATCATGGGAACAATGTTTTCAGAAAAGTACTTCCTGGAAGGAATGTTATATCTTTGTTCCAAATGGTTTAGGATTCTCTGGAAACCCAAATCTTCTACCACTGAATATGGCTGGAGATCAGTAGCCATCATTTCACCAATGAGGTAGTGCAATTTCACAACCCTAGGATCATTTATTTTCCATTCACGCTTCTTTTCCAGAACCTCTTTCAATGTTTGTTGTTTAACACATGTGCCAACCTCTGAGGTTTCCTCACTACTTGCGGATGACTTTATTTGATTTGTTTCAATATTGGGTGCAATTTCAGATTTAGAACTGCTATTGCACTGGATTTGTTCTTCCACCTTTCTACCAAATAGACTTATGGATGGAGTATCTATTTTATCTGATCTGTCACCCTTAGCAAGATTTTCTATTTTATAGAAAATTGCTGGATGTTTAATTTTCAAATGATTCTTTAGATTTGATGTCATCATTTTTTTTGGAATGTTACTTCCTCTTGATACAGAAGTACCACATACCTGGCACTTTGCTTTGCAGATATATTGGCAGGGCTATCATGCATACTAAAGTTATATCTTAGTTTCTCTTTCTGCAATTTTTTTTTTTTTAGTCCTGACCAACTCCTATCAAAACTTCAATATTGATTGAAGTAACTGGATTTTGATATCGATTGAAGCATTTTTTTGGTATTAAAAAAATCCTACCAATGTATGTCGGTATTTATTTGCAGAATAGCTAATCTTTATGCTAGGGTGATGGTGATGGGTGGTGCCATCTTCTTGACTTTGTTCTGGAAAGTGGCTCTCAATCAGATGGTGATGTGGAAGCAAGCTTAGCTAGGTTGTAATACACTTTTCATTCAAGAATTCACATTCCTTTCCTTCCTGTTTTTACATGCAAAATGTGTCAAATATGAAGCCAACCATGAAAACAATTAGTCTGACCCCACAAATCTGGGATTCTATAATGTGGGCCCTTGCTCTTCTCGGACTGGTTGTTGGACTGGGAAGAATTGTAACAATTTTTTATGCAAAAGTGGAAAAACATTTGTAATTATTCATTTTAAACATTTTTATAGTTTTATAACAGTACAGTACATATTTAATATTACATGCAGTTTACTGTATGTAATATTAAATATGTACTGTACTAGAGAGTGTACAGTATGTATATAAATAGAAAAATGAGACATGAAGGATTTAAGCACTTTAAAACTCAGAAGCATGTCAGCATGAGACACTGAAATTGTATGTGCAAGACTCACTATTTGGAAAGTAAGAACTTTGCCTAAAATGGGAGTATTACACGAGAATTTTGCAGATTCTGCAGTCTATGGTATTGACTGGATTCTTTTTTTAATCACTTGAGAAGTAAAGTGAGGTAATGGGTGGTCACCAGACTAAAATCTGCAAAAGTCTCTTGTGATACTCTTTGTTTTGAAGAAATTCTTGCTTTCAGCACTGAGTCTTGTGCAAAGTGAATTTTTTTATTTTTTTATTATAATATACAGGGTGTCCCAGAATTAACTATCTATTTCAATGAAATCGGACAAATTTAATAAAAACTGACATAATTTTGTGTTTATTACTAAATTATGATACAAAAACAAATAGATTTATAAATCATAAGTCAAAACTTTATTGAGAAGTTTCAACATGTGCACCGTCTGTATCTCTGCAAATTTCAAATCTATCCTCAGTGCTGCGAAACACATTTTGAAGCATTTCAGGTGTTATCTCCCGCACTGCCAACTGGATGCATTCTTTAAGTTCAGCTAAACTATTGATCTTTTGGCGATAAACCTTTGTTTTTATGAAACCCCATGCAAAGAAATCCAGGGGTGTCAAATCCGGAGAACGCGGAGGCCAAAGTCGAGGTCCTCCACGTCCAATCCACCGATTCGGAAGGCGTCTGTTGAGGTATTCTCGAACAATTAGAGCATAATGACATGGTGCTCCATCTTGTTGAAACACAATATTATCAAGAAGCTGTGGTTCGAGAAACTGCTGAAGCATATCAAGGTAGACGGTACCTGTTACAGTTGCTTCCGCAAAGAAGAATGGGCCATAAATTTTGGATTTGGTCATTCCAAGCCACACGTTAACTTTTGGAGAGTCTCTTTGCCATTCTAAAAATAAAACTATGAAAATAAAGTTCTGAAAAAAATTTAGAAATTTATACATTTTTAACATATTAAACATGATAAACATAAATAAAAGTGTTTTTAAAAAATTTGTCCGATTTCATTGAAATAGATAGTTAATTCTGGGACACCCTGTATATATTTCAGTCTTGCACTAATGCACTTTAGAAAGAAAATTCTTGCATTAATTTCATTTGAAACTTAAATTTGAAGCAAAACTTTTGCCCTACAAGTGTGAGTAATTTCAGTTAAAACCCACTCCCAACTAACTCATTGGATGTGAAAGTGTTACTGAAAAAATGCATGCATGATGCATTGAAAAGTTTGAGCAGATTATACAGTCTGGGCTGGTCACAATTCACTGGTCATTTTCTAAATTGAGAAGTTTGGCAAAATATACTAGATCTGGTGTGTTGCTTTACAAAGCTAAAACATTATTTTCAGATCTGAAAGAACTATATTTTACATTATTATTATTAAGCTTTAGGGTCATTCTCTGTCAGATCAACCAAAAAAAATTGAAATTAACACCCTCATCTCTCATATTTTGCTGAAATTTGGTTTATAGGGAGTTTGTGAGCCCTGAATCCATTTCTGAAATTATAAGGTCAATCCGACCAACGGTTCAAGAGATATGACCTCGGGCAATTTGAGGTCACTCGCGAGGTTACTAACATTTGGCGAGCCATAACTTGGGTAATAGTCATAATTATATAAAAGTATATATTTAGAATCAGAAAACGACAAGGAATCCAAATATGCAAGTTTTAGAACTCTAGATTGAAAAATAAAAAAGTTACACTGTAACCAAAATTTGAGGTCACGATTTGACCTCTGGGGTATCAAATGAGAATTTTTTTTTTAAATGTAAAAAATGAAGGCATAGGCATTGGCTATTAGAATCAGCAAAAAAAAGTTTGTTTGTTAGTATTTTTCATGTAACTAACATAAGTGAACACCATATTCATAAGTTGTGCATCAATTCTACCTATTTTTTCACACTTAAGCTCATAATTTGACCTATAGAAATTAAAATTACATTTTTATAGATATAAAAAACAAAGTCAGAGTTCTTGACTAATAGAAACAATCATAAAAAGTTGTTTATGTTGGTACTTTTCATGTAACTAACTTATAAGTGAACACCATATTTATAAATTGCTTGTCATTTCAAGGAATTTTTATATCTTAGCTATCAATTTGACCTCAAGCTCCAAGAATTTAATAAAAATTGTATTTCACTGCTAATCTACACTGGCAATAATAGTTATAATAGTGAAAGGGGAAGACTAAGCTCACATGTAGCCTAAACAAACCTGTTGAAACATGTTGCTACTTGTCTAAGTGCAGAATCAACACAGATAGTTGCAAAATTCCTTGTCTACAGGTTAGTACAGTTCCAGCCAGCACTGTGGGTGGCTGGTGGGTATGGTGTTTTAATGAGCCTCAGAGACTATCAAGGCCTAAAATATTAAGTGTGTATAGCTATATATTTTCTAAAAAATATATATTACCTAATTGTAAATCCTATATCTTTACAGATCAAAATACAATGGTTTGGCACTTGAAATACTGCCAGGACCCTATTCAAAAACACAAGAAACGCATAACAATCAATCTTAGAAAAGTGACTGATGTACTTGTTGAAAAATGTGCTGGAAGAGTGAAAAAAGACTCATTGTTGTGTGTGAACTGCTGGACACTGATAATGAAAAACCCCACTATACTTAGTACCACTGAAAACAAGAAGTCTGAGCAGGATTCAAATGAATCTACTATCATCAGTGGCTTGAGTAACATCTCTTCAATTCAAGATCTGGACAATGACAGTGATTGCTTGATAAAGGAAAATCCTTCAACTTCAGTTGAACCAGTTCTAGCATTTCTGGACCAAACACCAGTTAAAAAAAGTAAGTAATAAATTAATATAATAACTTATACTTTACTACAAGGTCTGTTTGATCTACTATATAGCCAATTATATAGCATTTAAGGTACTATAATTAATATTTAATTACTAATATTCAGGTGTGTGAAACCTTTTTTCTGTTCTTTTCAGAAGGGCTGTCATTAAGCCAGAAAAAGCGCAAGGCTCGTGGTAAGCTATCATCTGCTCAGAAACACCTGAAGGAGAGGCTAGAACTCAGTTATGGTGTTCAAATTACCAAGGAGGTAAGTGATACTTCAAAACCTGAAACTAAATCTGAAAAACATCTAGACAAATTAATGAATGAATTGAAACAGTCATTCCTGGAGAGCAAATGTCACCATCACAAACTACAAATATTGACACACTCACCATACACAATTGAAAAAACAGCTAGTTTCTTTCAAACTACAACATACATGGTGAAAAGAAGCCGTTCACTTAAATCAGAACATGGAATCCTTCCGAAGATTCCACTAATGAGCAAAGGAAAAGTGATATCTGAAGAACACAAAGATATAGTTAGAAGATTCTATGAGTCAGAAGAGGTTAGTCGTATGTGTCCTGGCCAAAAGGATTGCGTGAAAGTTATCAGTGCTGAAGGTGCAATGAAGGTGCAAAAACGATTGGTCCTCGGGAATTTAAGAGAGATGTTTGAACTATATAAAAATGATGAAAAGAATCCCAAAATAGGATTTTCCACATTTGCAAAATTACGGCCATCATATTGTGTGCTTGCCGGTAGTGGTGGGACTCATTCTGTCTGTGTCTGCACATACTATCAAAATCCAAAATTGCAGCTGGCTGCATTGGGAGAAAGAGGTCTTTCATACAAGGATCTTATGGATTACAGTGTCTGCAGTACAGAAAGAGAGACTTGCATGATGCAACTTTGCAATGATTGCCCAAGAGAAGAGAGGGAGGGATTTGTCCTTTGGATTTTTTGAGTTACTTGACAGTGTGAAATCAGCTCCAAATGAAATATCTTACAAGTAATGGTGACTGTTGACCGTTGTACAATGGTTGATAAGGTGGAGCCACTTCATGAATACTTATCATCCCTAAGCATGAAAATATCCCACATGGTTCGTCATCACTTTGTTGCTCAGCAACAATCACAGTACTTCAAGCAGTTGAAAGAAACACTACCACCTCAGAGCGAGGTAGTTATAGTAGGTGATTTCTCTGAGAATTATTCTTTCATTGTCCAGGATGCTGCCCAAGGGTTTCACTGGGACAATTCACAGTGTACAGTTCACCCTTTTGTCATCTATTATAGATCATCTGCAGACCAGGAACTTAGCCATTTTAGTGTCTGTTTCTTATCTGCATCACTAAAACACAACACTATAATGGTTTACTCATTCATATTGAAGCTTATGACATATGTTAAATTCAGATGCCCACAATTGAAGAAGGTGCACTATTTCTCAGATGGATGTGCTGGCCAATATAAGAACAGATACAACTTCACAAATCTCTGTTACCATGAAGAGGATTTTGGTCTGTCTTGTGAATGGCACTTCTTTGCTACATCCCATGGCAAAAATGCATGTGATGGGATTGGAGGAACAGTGAAAAGAGCTACTGCTCATGCCAGTTTGCAGAGAACTACAGAGAGGCAAATTCTTACACCAGAAAACACATGTTTCAGTTTTGTGAAGAAAACTTGAGCAAGAAGATAAATTTTTTCTTTGTAACTACAGCTGATTTGAAAGATGCAGAAGAATGGTTGGAACATCGATTCAAGGATAGTAGGGCTATTCCTGGAACTCAGAAATATCATAGATTTGTTCCCCTAAACAAGGAAGAACTGATGGTGTATCCCATTTCAAGTGCATTGGAGAAAAGAAAAGAATAAGGAAAAGTCATTTTACTAATGAACCTGCAATGCTTGGTAACCTAAAATGTGTCAAACCAGGAGTATGTTGGCTGCATTTATGACATGCAAGTTTGGTATGGAATTGTGGAGGAATATTGTGAAGAGTTTGATGATTTCACTGTGAACTTTCTACATCCTCTGGGTCATCAGGATCAAGTGCATATTATTATCCATCAAACAAGGATTCATGTGCAGTGCCAGGACATCATATATTAACTGTAATGAGTTGTCCTACCCTAAGAGGAGGCAGCAGAATTCAATACATTTTTCCACAAAAAGAAATTGATGAGAGCATCGAGCATGCAAAAATTGTATTAGGCTAGCACATGAATCCTCTAAGTAGGTCTTCCCCTTTCACTATTATAACTATTATTGCCAGTGTAGATTAGCAGTGAAATACAATTTTACATTTTTGCCTTTGTTTTTATATCTATAAAAAAATGTAATTTTAATTTCTATAGGTCAAATTATGAGCTTAAGTGTGAAAAAATAGGTAGAATTGACGCACAACTTATGAATATGGTGTTCACTTATATGTTAGTTACATGAAAAATACTAACATAAACAAACTTTTTTTTGCTGATTCTAATAGCCAATGCCTATGCCTTCATTTTTTACATTTAAAAAAAAAATTCTCATTTGATACCCCAGAAGTCAAATCATGACCTCAAATTTTGGTTACAGTGTAACTTTTTTATTTTTCAACCTAGAGTTCTAAAACTTGCATATTTGGATTCCTTGTCGTTTTCTGATTCTAAATATATATACTTTTATATAATTGTGACCATTATTACCAAGTTATGGGTCGCCAAATGTTAGTGACCTCGCAAGTGACCTCAAATTTCCCGAGGTCATATCTTTTGAACCGTTGGTCGGATTGACCTTATAATTTCAGAAATGGATTCAGGGCCCACAAACTCCCTATAAACCAAATTTCAGCAAAATCTGAGAGATGAGGGTGTTAGGCACTGGTTGATCTGACAGAGAATGACCCTTTAGTAAGCTAGTCATTTTCTAGGTTTAGTTAATTAAGCCTCTAAGTCTACATTACATTTGGACGTGTAGCTACTGTTGTGGGGAAATTGGAGAACCCACCTGGATTTGACTGGAAACAGTTCTTCCTATGGTAGGAAACCAATTCTACTGGCCAGCCACAAAGTACATGCAAAGTGAATAGACTGGAAGGTAGGAGATGAAGCTGTACTCAAAGATCTTTTCTCAAGCAGTACACTGGACATTGAGTGAGCAAGGATCATCACAAAAATGTCAAGCAGGAAGAGCAAGACCACCACAATGCATTCAAGCAATAGAAAGCAAAACAGTATAGGCTGGAATGTTAAGGAGTGGGTGCAAGAGAAAAAGATGTTCAGGCAGAAAAGGAAGAGAAAGGACTTCAGGACAAATGAGAATGAATGGGAATAAGCACAGTACAGGCAAAGACCTATGCTACTGAAAATTAATTCAAGAATTTTCCCTTGACTTGAAAATATCACTAACTGTAGTAAACCTTATTCCAGTGTATGACTTTTTATCTAGTCTTATTCCCTGTGATGATCAAATGTGGAACTGATCTCTCCATTATGTATCATGACTGATATTTAATGATTTATAGAAAGCAAACTAGAAATTTAGGGTTTTTCAGTTTTATTTATAACTTGATTTAATAGAACAACTTGAAACATCCATTTCTAGACTTGAACAAAAACTTTAAACAGTAATTATTTAAAAAAAATTCTGGAGCTTCTAGACAATAAGAAACTTTAATCTTAAATTAAATGATGATGGGGTTAATAAGGTTAGTTATGATAATGAGCGTATAAAGATGATTTATATACAAAAAAAATGCAAGAATTCGAAATAACTTTTTCTTAAACTTTGGAGGGTCTCAACTTTCTAGATTTTGATGGTATTGTATTTACTGGAATTCTTCCCACTTGTTTATTTCCCAATTTATCTAGACAAGACAACATGCATAAGCATTTAATGAATTCACACGCAATAGCTTAATTGAAGGTTTGTAAGCCAAAGCTGCAAGAAAGGGTACACACTGACAATGCTTCAAGGAATTTGGACTCTTGCACAATACTGGATTGTCTGTTTAGAAGGAGCGCTTAAGTTCTGGATCCTTAGTGCTAAACTTCAAAAACATCCCTTCTGCTTCAGTAATGGACTATGATCTTGCCTTTTCTCGAGTTCAACAGGGACTATCAGGGTTAAATACTGGACTAGGTTTTAACACTAGCCCAGAGCTGTTTTTAGTGAGATGCCCTATTAAACTGATTTGAGCACTTTTGCATTAATTACAGTATCTGCCTATGCTTGACTAGATTGACTTAACACTCTTAACTAGAGGTTGTGAAAGCCGAGTGGCTGGAAAGAAAAAAAACATGAATTTAAAAATAAAAACTCGCGAAATGAGGATTGGCAAAACCCTACATTATGCAGACCTGTTGAGGTTATCCTAGTTAGATAAATCACCTAAATCTATATTTTAAGATAAAATCCTGCAAAATATCCATTTCGAGTCAACTAATTATCCTTAACCCTTTCGCTGCGTCCCATTCTGATACGCCCTGTGCGTGTCACGCTGATACCCCAGAACGAAAGCTGCGCGTATAAATGCGCCAGAAAATAAACTTGAATTATTTTTTTGCTTCATCTTTTTCATGGGTAACAAAAAAATAAAGGTTAAAATGAAATAAAATAGAGATATTATCCTTATTTAGTTAACTAAAAGTTAAATGCTGAGTGATAAATTTTGAAACATGGTTGGCGCACAACCCTGGGGTATCGGGGCATGTCTCGCATTGAAAACGTACTCGTTTTTTTATCCCATGGGCATAACATACCCTGCATCTCTTTGTTGGTCTTGGGGTACGTTCAGAATTTGATGTAATTTTCTTGGTAAAATGTTTTCCAACTAGTCTTGGAACTACTGATTTCTTCAAGTTAGGTTCATCTGCAGATATCAGTCCTTTTATAATCTCGTGGCAAAAGTCTAGAAAGGGAACTTTTCCCTTTTTTATGAGATTATAAATTCCACAAGCATCTATTTCTCGGACCTGAATCAAATGCATTGCCAGCTTCTTATACCATTTTAGAGACTTTCTTGGGACAGAGTAATAATGCAGTATTTGGTCTGTTCGGTCTACATATCCCATATGGTTGTTGTATTCATGTACGCAAGCTGGAATGGTTTTTTCGACTCGACCTTCCTTTGATCTACGTGTTACTGTCACATCACTGTTCGAATGGTAATTGGAGAGCATGCAAACTCTTCCCTTGTCATGAAACACAAGGGAAAGCAGTTCAGGAGTCTCAAAGGCAAGTTTCTTTCCTTTTGCCACATTCATAGTTTTCATAGCATGGCATAAGCCCTTACGATTACTTCTAACAGTCCCTGCGGCACCAGTTTTATTATCACTAAGGTATTTGTATAGTTTTGGTGATGTATAGAAGTTATCAGTGAAGACGTTGTGAACTTTTCCTAAATATTTTCCATCATACTTACTACAATACTTTCAGTCTTAGAAAAATCAGCAACAGTTTCCATGGTCCCAGTATATATTTATATTTCAAAGTAACACAATTTTCATCCACAAGTTTGAAATTTTTTATCCCAAAAACGTGATCTTTTCATTTTTATGTATTGCCGGAAACTGAGTCTGCCTTCCACAGCAACAAAGATTCATCCAAACTTAGATTCTGAGAAGTGAATATTTTGATTCAAGAGCAGATGTCATCAACTCAATAAAGTCATGCAATTTCACCATCTTCCCCCCTCTTTCCTTCAACGTCTCATCTGCATTGTCAGCAAAATGCAAAAAAGAAAGAATGTTGGTAAATCTGTCTCTTTTCATGATTGCTGTAAATACTGGAGTAGCATAAAAACTGTCGGTTGACCAATACATACCTATCTTGGGTTTTGTATAATACCATGAGAAGTAAAAGCCTATAAATTGCTTCATTTCTGTAAACGTAGTTGGGACCCATGCACTATACCGAGATGTTGATTTCAGATTAGGTGTAGCAGCCAGAAATTGAGTTGCATATTTGTTTGTTTCTGTAACCATTAGCTCAATTACTTCTTTGGGAAAACTTCACAAAAAAACATCATACATCGTATGAGTTTGACCATCGAAGAGCACTTTATTTTCACCAGTAAACTGCCACCCCCCTCTGGTACAGCCTATATTTTCACCAATTTCCTGCCATTCAAAATTCTCGCTCAATTTTGTTGCTTTAGGCAGATCTCTCTCAAAAGTACCACATTTTCTTCATCATCGTCACTACTTGATCGGTTTTGTATAATATCCCGTACATTATCTTGCGCCCAGCATCCTCACTTTCACATTCTATATCACTTTCAGAACACATTGAGAGATATTCGTTTATCTCATTCTCATCTAGAGAGGATTTTTTACGCTTATTACTGCTTGTGGATGCCATGCTGAACTGATTGGGGGAGCCTATTTCACTCCCCCCTCTGGTGAGCTGAGAGTCAGAAAATAAAAAGATATGCCAAATACCACCATATTGATGTCTAATATTAGTCAGGGAACTAACTACGTTGTTCTAATAGGAACGAGGGGGTTCATAGACTGTTTACTAAACGTGGAAAACAATGTTTACCATGCGTCCTGAGAGAAGATTTTTAATGGTAAACATAGTTTACCATGCGTCCTGAGTCGGACATTTTTATGATAAACATAGTTTACCATGCGTCCTGAGTCGGACATTTTTATGATAAACATAGTTTACCACACGCACTGAAAGGGTTAAACTATGTTACGAGTCAGGCATGGGGATGAGGCCTTCTCTTCTTTTTTTGAAATCCATAAGGAAAAGCAAGATCTATTCAAAGTTAATAAACAAAGACATAACTCACTTCACTTCACTTAATAAAAGGGAATTATTAAGCATGTTCATTAGGGTGGTTCTTACAAATATAAAAAAATTTTGATATTAAATTTTCCAGGCTCCCAACCCATAATTAGGTACTCTTGAATGAATGAACTTATCTCATAGAGTTTCTTCTATTTTAGAGAATATTTACGGGTTGCGCAGGCTTAATAAAGTTTTGTATTTCATGGATAATTTTTAAAAATTTTATCAAATGGAAACTAAAATAAAGAATGACTAATAAAACCATATAAATGATGAATACTTTAAGAAAATAAACATAAATAATATTTGCGGTATCTCAAATATGCTACCAAAATTTAAATAAATCTCCATGTAAAGTAGGATCATAAAACTGTGTTCTTTCCAAAAAAACATAACATCCCAAAACATGATAAGCAAAAACAATATATTCTTCATATTACAAGAAATAAAAACAAAATATTTTTAATGTTAAAAGAAACCAAAGCAACATATTTTTCATATTACAAAAAAAAATGTTATTGAATATTGGACTCGTGTGCATTTTCTGCTGTCAGGATATTTTCGACGATGATTAGTGATGACCTGCATCAGATACTGCAGTTGCTCCTCATCGTGAGTTAATTGGCAAGCAATTAAACTGTTCAATGAGGGCCACTGCTCATTCAGCATTATCATTAACAACTTTTATACCTTTCACAATGCTACATGCATATTTGTAACTATTATGAACAGTCCAGAATACAGGATCTTCATTAAGGAATTCGTCTGAAATGTCCAAACTTCTGAAAAACTTAACTGAGTTTTTTGATGTTAAGTCAACAAGGCTGACCTGAGCATTATGTGGAAGCTCGATCCGCTTTGGACAATCATCACTTCCTTCTTTGGTCCTCATAGCCTGAACCATCTCACGCTTTACGGTTACAGGAACATCTTCGTTGAATAATGCAAGGGGCAGCATTTCCTCTGACAGATACCAGAGATGTGAGCTGAATTTTCTAATTGCAGCTTCTGCGATGATCTTATTTGGGTATCTTTGAAGTTTCTTAAGGAGAATAAGGTCTTCATGCGGAGCAGATACAGAAACAAAAGCACGAAGCCATGCTCTCATGTAAATTCAGACAGCAAAGAAATAAATTTTGTTTAGGGCCCTTTCTTCTTTGGTAGTTAGTTGAAATTGACTCTGAAACAACCATACCTTGATGGAGTAGAGAACCTTAGCCATCCATCAGGCATGATGCATAGCTCCTGGAGTTTTAAAGTGAATTTCTTTTCCATCCCAAGAGTTATGGCCCAAGAAAGGAAGTGCCAGCTCCAGGAATTCTTTGTAATCATCTCGAACTGTTCCTTCCTGTAGCATCTTGCAAGCAAAAGAAGTTAATGACTCTTCTCTTCATTGTCGATGTCATCTGGACTGATCAATTTGAGGCCAAAACTTCTTGAAGCACATGAATAAAGGTACTTGAGTGCCAGGTGCTCTAAAATAAGACCTGAAAACAGCTCCAAACACCAATTCTATAATATGATGACGGCATGGAAAATGCAGGAGGTTTTTCCCTAATTTTTGCTTGAGGAGAACGCAAGTTCCTGCGCGATGGCCAGTATTTGAAGCGGTAGTGTCAAAACTCATCCCAACAATGGACTGCTCAAGCCCCCACTTTTGGAGCTGGTTCACAATAAATTGCTCTTCTCCTGTTCTGGAAGAGAGTTTTGGAACACCAAGGAGCTGACACGTGTCTTTGTTGGAGACTAAGACAGGGAGATGATGGATGTTGGCTTGACCAGTGAGGTCCGGGAGAATTTTTCCATCCCAATGAACAATGATAGGATAGTCAGTGTTGAACTCTTCCAATATGTGTTGAGCTGTTAAAGACTGATGCTGCTGTCTATACCACCTCACACTAGAATGGTTAATAACTAGCTCCGATACGTCATGACCAAGTCCCTGTGCAGTAGCTGCCAACACAAAGGCTGCTGAGTGATAACTAACATTCGTGCGATCAAGGGTTGATGCTAGATTAGGAGTCATGATAGCGTTCATTGCACGTTGATGCTTTGGATGTGAAGAACCACCTGCTATTGCACCGAATTCTTCCTTTGTACCCGATTCCTTGGCATCACTGGAAACACTACTGTTATTTTCACTGGAAGAGCTTTCCAAATGTGCAGTTGAGGTTTTTGCTTTGTCCCAGGAAGCCACAGCAGCATGATATTCCGCATATTTGAGCCTCCGCTTGATAGCTGCTTCCTCCTTCCGAACAAGGACCATATCAATCCCAGCCATAGATCCTTTGTGACCAGGTTCTCTTTGAGCCAACAAGAAAGCTCGATCTTCAGGAAGTTTTATCATGGCAAGTGCGTTTTCATGAGTGATATCAAAAATGTTTTTTGATTTTCTTGTGAATTCCTCTTCATTCTTGATCTGCATTTCTGACCTCCTCTTCATGCTTTTCTTTAGTCTCTGCCACTTAACAAATAATTTATTTAACTTTTCCATTGAGTGGTCTGTGCGTTTGATAGGAATTCACGCTTGATTCCAAAACTTTTCTACTTGCAGAAGTACCTCTTTCAAACTATCTTTTACAGTTCTTTTTTCATTTTGGTGAAGATGAAGGAATACTGATAACACTTCACCATTCAAAGGCAATTTTGCCCCTATAAGTTTGTCCTGCCAGTGCTCCATTAGAAATGGGGGTGCTCAAGTGTTAGGTTTAATCTTTGACAGTGTGAAAACTACTTAATAACGCTGAAATGAATAAAAATTCTGATTAGATAACTCTCACAATAAAAGTCAATAACCAAATAATGATCTCCGACTCATAATTGTTGATATTAATACATCCACAACATAAACAAAACTCCCATGATAATCCGCAAATATTCACTTTACCATGAGAATGGAATGCTTACTGAATTTACACGTGACTTGTTAGTGATGTACTTTCGATTAAGTAAATATCATACATGCAGACTATGGTGCCATTATGTAATTATGAAATTAATAAATGATGACTTAGGTTTACGAAATGCTCATCACTATTAATAAGTGGAAGAATGTATTTTAATTTTTTAAATGTTTATATATTTCTTGGTTACAGTATGTTCATTGAACTAATTGTAATAAAAATAACTATAAATAAATAATGACATTGATAAAATAAATAACATATGTAATGTTTTAACTTGAACACATTCATTAACAGCTACATGAAAAAACAAGAATTCAGTTTCTGACAGAACCGAACACACCAACGCACCAGGACAGATTGGGGCTCTTTTGTTGGGAAGTGCAACAGCTTTGCGTGACTCCTTATAATAGAAGTAGGTTCACAAAAATTCTTCGTAAGTGTCTTTAGTAGGAGTACAATCTTTTCTCGGGTTGGGAGCGTGACAATTCACAAGTTCATTTTTACTTGCAGAAGTACCTCTTTCAAACTATCTTTTACAGTTCTTTTTCATTTTGGTGAAGATGAAGGAATACTGATAACACTTCACCATTCAAAGGCAATTTTGCCCCTATAAGTTTGTCCTGCCAGTGCTCCATTAGAAATGGGGGTGCTCAAGTGTTAGGTTTAATCTTTGACAGTGTGAAAACTACTTAATAACGCTGAAATGAATAAAAATTCCAATTAGATAACTCACACAATAAAAGTCAATAACCAAATAATGATCTCCGACTCATAATTGTTGATATTAATACATCCACAACATAAACAAAACTCCCATGATAATCCGCAAATATTCACTTTACCATGAGAATGGAATGCTTACTGAATTTACACGTGACTTGTTAGTGATGTACTTTCAATTAAGTAAATATCATACATGCAGACTATGGTGCCATTATGTAATTATGAAATTAATAAATGATGACTTAGGTTTACGAAATGCTCATCACTATTAATAAGTGGAAGAATGTATTTTAATTTTTTAAATGTTTATATATTTCTTGGTTACAGTATGTTCATTGAACTAATTGTAATAAAAATAACTATAAATAATGACATTGATAAAATAAATAACATATGTAATGTTTTAACTTGAACACGTTCATTAACAGCTACATGAAAAAACAAGAATTCAGTTTCTGACAGAACCGAACACACCAACGCACCAGGACAGATTGGGGCTCTTTTGTTGGGAAGTGCAACAGCTTTGCGTGACTCCTTATAATAGAAGTAGGTTCACAAAAATTCTTCGTAAGTGTCTTTAGTAGGAGTACAATCTTTTCTCGGGTTGGGAGCGTGACAATTCACAAGTTCATTTTTACTTGCAGAAGTACCTCTTTCAAACTATCTTTTACAGTTCTTTTTTCATTTTGGTGAAGATGAAGGAATACTGATAACACTTCACCATTCAAAGGCAATTTTGCCCCTATAAGTTTGTCCTGCTAGTGCTCCATTAGAAATGGGGGTGCTCAAGTGTTAGGTTTAATCTTTGACAGTGTGAAAACTACTTAATAACGCTGAAATGAATAAAAATTCCGATTAGATAACTCACACAATAAAAGTCAATAACCAAATAATGATCTCCGACTCATAATTGTTGATATTAATACATCCACAACATAAACAAAACTCCCATGATAATCTGCAAATATTCACTTTACCATGAGAATGGAATGCTTACTGAATTTACACGTGACTTGTTAGTGATGTACTTTCGATTAAGTAAATATCATACATGCAGACTATGGTGCCATTATGTAATTATGAAATTAATAAATGATGACTTAGGTTTACGAAATGCTCATCACTATTAATAAGTGGAAGAATGTATTTTAATTTTTTAAATGTTTATATATTTCTTGGTTACAGTATGTTCATTGAACTAATTGTAATAAAAATAACTATAAATAATGACATTGATAAAATAAATAACATATGTAATGTTTTAACTTGAACACATTCATTAACAGCTACATGAAAAAACAAGAATTCAGTTTCTGACAGAACCGAACACACCAACGCACCAGGACAGATTGGGGCTCTTTTGTTGGGAAGTGCAACAGCTTTGCGTGACTCCTTATAATAGAAGTAGGTTCACAAAAATTCTTCGTAAGTGTCTTTAGTAGGAGTACAATCTTTTCTCGGGTTGGGAGCGTGACAATTCACAAGTTCATTTTTAAGGACCACCCTAATGTTCATCTATCACACACAGCCACACCACAACACTGACACACTGTGTTTTTACACTTGCTGGGTCACACAGTCAGACACAGTTGCCAGAACAAGATTTCCTGGGCACCATACATTAGCCCAATAACTTTTTATTTCTAATTTCATGCAATTCTTATTTCTCATTTTAATACCGTATACCCGCAATATTTCAAGTATTTATGATAGTATGGAAAATTATGTGATGATGATCTAGCAAAATATTTCAAGATTATATTAATTCACTGAGTGTTGATCATATAATTTCTGAATGGCTACATTTGGAGATGCCTTATTTTTTTAAGTTTTGCATTTTTATGTATCTTGACAATAAGAAATTGTGGTAAAGTCTACCAAAGATCAGCAATGTAATTGTAGCTTGTACAGTATGTGAAAGATGTTTTTGATGTATGGTAGGCCTATAGGTATGAAGTTTATATCATGCCATTACTACATAATTATATATATGATAATAATATAATAATGATGATATTAAGAATATATTTGCACCTGATATTTCAACATGTTATATATGTAATTTGATTCAATAGTTTATTTGCATCTGATATTATCCATTATCAAACATTTTTAGTTATATGTCTAATACTTTATATTATTAAAGTAAATGAAAAAGACCAAAAAATTATTAGAATTTACATTTGTTATAATGCCGATATTAGCAAAATTATTGCTTGCATCTGATATATTTTCACTTCAAATCATATTATTTAGAAGTTTATATGTTACAATTTACGACAGGTGAAAAACAAAATTATTGATGCTAGTAGCTAGTTATCAGTATACCAGGTGGTATTCTTTTTTAGTTCAGCCTATTTCTTGTTATAGAAATAGATACAGTACAATAGTTTATACACATAAATAACACAAACACATTATATGAGCTCAGTTCAACTGATAGATTGCTTTCCCACACTAGTTTTGCTACATTAAGTCAATTGGTCTACTGCTGACTGACTGAATAATATTTATATACCACGACATATATAATATTTATGTACCTAATGTCACAGTGATCTGTCACTAATCCATTGGTCACCTAACTGAATAATATTTATTGAAGGCTGCTGCCTGACTAGTCACCTGTCTGAATAATATTTATCAAAGTATGCCACCACTTATGGTCACCTGTCAGGTCATGGTCCTCACCTGAAGAATCTTCACCCCAACACTACTGGGGGTTGAAAATTACATAACAAAACAAATCAGGATTCCCTAAGGTCTCATGGAAGTCACAAGGCCTTTCCACTTTTCAGCTGGCCTTGAGGCCAAGGCCACTTTTGCGGTCTGAGGCTGAGCCTTGCAAAATATGCCCGAGGCTGAGGCCAGGCCTCAGCCCCATGTCTGGTACAAGTACTGTACTTGTTAAGGTGAGATTTGAGAAGTACCTATAATGCTCCACAATGAAATTAACCTGAAGAAACAGGCATTTGGACACAGGATTAGTGGATTAACCAAGGAAATTGAAACACTAATGTACTTTAGAACCCAAATCTTATATCAGAATCTTGACACTATTAGGTACGGTACAAAGTACAGTACCATATATCTGTTTGGGCTTGTGTACAAAAGCTAATAATTATTTTTCTAATTTTAAATCTTTTTGAGTTTCAGAAATTTCAGTATGGGTGAAGGGAATGGAGATGAAGAGAAGGTGATTAGAGTGAGAGGGCTTCCTTGGTCAGCCACAAAAGATGATGTCGTTAAATTTTTTGGTAAGGTTTTATTTAATAACTTGGCTCCCTTCCTGCTGATAATACCTTTAATGCGCGTGCTATACATAACCTGATAACCCATTTCTCATTCTGTATGAGGTGGGTACAATGCTCAAACGCACAAACCAAATTTCATTTCCAAACTAACCAGAAATAAGATTGTAGCTACCTCTAGTGGTACAGTTGGTGAGACCAGCATCTCCATTTACTCGTGCCACAAAATTCTTCCATTCCTCTGGTTCTTGTAATTCTCGTACCCCATTTATATCAATGCCATGTTATTTCCACGTATGTTATATCTTGAGTAGTCCCTTGAATCCCATCAGAGCTCTTTAGTTATTATAAATATGACTCATTGGGACTGCTTAATTCCTGCTTTAGGTTATTTTGAGTTACTGGTTGCATTTTTAGTTGTCATCCTCTGTTGCCATAACTGACCTGGTAATTTGTAGGTGTAGATTGTGTATCATCTCAGTTTCAACATAGCCAGTGCTTTAACTTTTAAATATGTAGGTGTTTACTAAAGGGTTAGTATTTTATTTATAGTGAAAGTAATAGATTTGTTAATGAAGAGGTTTTTGAATTTTTCTCAAGCTTACACCTTACCTCTCCTAAATTATTACAAAACCTTTTTTGTAGATGGAATTGACATTTTAAATGGCCCTGATGGTGTTCATATGACATTATCGAGGGAAGGACGACCGAGTGGTGAAGCATACATTGAGTTAGAAGACCAAGATGATATTTCTAAAGCTGAAAAGAAACACAACCAACACATGGGAAGAAGATACATTGAAGGTAACTATAAAAGTTCGAGCATTTTGTTTTAAGGCGACATGTTTAGAGGTTTATTTTACTGTTTAAATTTTTATATTGTAAACTGATATTAAGTTAGGTCTAGGCTATGTTCATGCATTAAAAAACTGTTAATTATTTGAGTCTTGTGAAAAAATAAAAACTTATTAAAAAGAGAAATTAGAATGATTTTGAATTTTACTTTGTTTGCAACAGAATTATCTGAGCATCATCGTAAGACAAAATGCGAGTAATGATAACCTTACCTCTGACAAAGACAAATGTTTCAACAAATATTTAGTGATATAAAAAATATGTTGGCCAAAGTCCATTCCACAGTTTAAACAAAAGGAAACTTGCAGGGAACAGTACTGAAGTGTTCAGTGCAAAATTTATATCTACATTTAGGCAAAAACAAAAGAGTAAAAATGTGCTTCACAGAAACCATTAAATTATGTATTTTTTTCCTAACTTTTAGTTTGTGCAAAATATAATAATTTTTTCTGAATTGCACTATGAAATATAGCTATATTTTTTGTGATTCTTTCCGAATTATTGAAGAACTGAATTGTGATCACGGTTCTGTTGTGTTACCTTTATATATTTGAAGGGTCGCACGTCTTACGGTACCTAAGCGCCACCACAGGCAAAAACGTGTTTTTAATGGATATCACTATTTTCACCCTTCCTCTATCGCGTGGTTTGGGTTATAATGACCTTACGACACTAGAAGTATGGTTGAAAACCTTATGAAGCGAACTACTTTTTTCACCTCTATCGCCAACCAAAAGTTCACCCAAAGTTCGGCATAATAAGAAAATCAAAAAATTAAAAAAAAAATTATATAAAATATGAAAATCTATTCCAAAAACTCAACATCTTCATTAGCATACTTAGAACTCTAATTTAGCCAAAAATGAACGTTCTAGCTCAATTAATAACAGATACTATTGCAAGAATATTGCTAAACTTGGAGGTAATTTTGGCGCTTAGGTACCTTAAGACGCGGGATCCCTCATTTGTTCATGCTCATTTTTTCTTTTCAGTCTTTCAGGCGAAGCGCTCGGAAATGGAGTGGGTAATTAAAAGAGCAAATGCCGGTCCCGGTCACGAAGATGATTGCTGCGTGAGATTGCGTGGATTACCATTTGGCTGTTCAAAAGAAGAAATCATGCAGTTCTTTTCAGGTAAGTTTTGCCGTCAAGAATTAGCGGATGCGGAGAACCCTTTTGGAAGCTATAAAATTGATTGAAATAAAATGATAACTATTATTTTTTCATCGACTTTTATCCTTCATTTGAAAGTTCTAACTTGACACCTTACTCAAGGGCATTCAGTGGCATCACATCAACATTAGAAGAGAAGAGAAAATTTACATTTTTAGTTAGTTTAGGCGACCCTTGTAGGGGCTTAGAGCAATCATTTAGCTTCTCTTAGATTAAGATTAATCGAGTTCAATTATTTCTTTTTAATATAATTCTCTTTTGGTGTTGTGGGTAGGGTTGGAGATAGTTCCGAACGGGATAGCTCTGCCTACCGACTACCAGGGGCGTCATACTGGGGAAGCTTTCGTACAATTTGTTAATAAAGAGACTGCACAAAAAGCTATGGAGAAGCATAAGGAAAAGATTGCGCACAGGTGGGACGGTTATTCACGTTGTCTCTTAGGGAGGAAGCCTCAGCAGCAACATGTCACACTTGAAAGTCGTTAAATTGCTTCCACAGTCATACAGAAACTTAACTTTACTTTCACCAAGTAGTATTTTCTCTTAAAAATTATCACTTGCCAGATACACGAGCACATACATAAACATTTGTTGAGCAGCTGATTTGAATTTGGTAGCACATTTGAACTCCATTGAACTATCAGATACAAACCGGTAAACGTGTAACTCTTAAAACCTCTGGGAAAACTTCTGGTAAGTGGTAGGCAGAGTAAAGCAAGTGGTAGCAACGGGCGGGCCTGGGCTGAGTCTGGGCGGGCCGGGCAAGCGAAGAGGGCCTGGGCAGAAGTCGGGCAAGATGGGAAGCCATTCACTGGGCCAGGGAGACAGACAACCTGGGCTGGTGGGGAGGACGGGCGTTTTCAACTCTCTCTACAAACTGGAAAGACGCGGTGACATTTATCTGTTATTATTTTTTTTAGTCTAGTGATCTATGCTAATGGGATTATCTTAACGATACTTTTACATTTTTATTCTGTTAACCTGATTAAGCATGGGATATTATTATAGTTCTGTATAGTTACCAGTTGTCTATTCTCTTATTAGGACTCTTATAGCTCACTTTATCGATGCAGGTACATTGAGATCTTCAAAAGCAACTTAAATGAAATCAGGTCCGCTATGAGCCCTAAGATGAGGGGTCCAGGCCCCATGGGGGGTTTCAGCCGTCCTTCGCCTTATGACTCAAGGGACAGATTTGGAGGTCCAAACAGATACAACATGAGCAGAGGCCGAGGCAGTAAGTCTTCACTGTTCTTGGAATGAAGAAAAGTAGTTTAAAGTTGGGATTTTAGTTTCCCATCCACTTTACTTTACTATGCGACCTTAATTATTAGCATCTGTACATATGTTACTAGTTGTCGCCCATGAACAGACATGGGGTCAATTACTGGGTTTCTATTACTATTACTTTAATTTTCTCATCTATTACTATTACTTTTGTGTGTGGGGTACTTCACTCATTTGAAAAGGATCTTTGTCTATTTAAATGCAATTTAGAAGCAGTGTGTGAAACAAACACTTTATTTCAGACTTAACAGGTACAAACATTATACAAGAAGTCCATAGAAAATTAAGAGATTTTGACTGTAGGCCAGTGAATCACTGTGTACAGTATATATAATGAACATACAAATACAATGATTCAACTATGAGGTGGTGTGCCAACTATCACTAACATAAGTAAAGCTATCACCAGGTCAAGTTATTATCTTCACAGAAGGCTTTTAAGTGGTTGCTAAACAAAGAATTATCATTAAGCACATTAGCATTAAAGTACTAATAAAGCTACACATGTTGTATCCAACTCATCAATAATACTGCTGACCTGCCCCAATTTAATGAAGTAATCATCATCATTATGAACTGCCTGAAAAGGCATATAGATACACAGAATTACAAATTTTTTATTGTTTACACAAATTTCTATTCCAGTTAGTCAATTCAAACCAAGTTCTAATTCACTAATATATTTCCCATACCCCAACCTCCATAGAATAGCTACCCCACCAGGTGGGTGGCCTGCAAGGAGACCATCTTGTTTATCTCTGGTGGCCTCCCCTATCCAAAATATTCACCTTAAGAAATTTAAAATCATAAATTACTGACACCACTGGCCTTTCCATTGGAACACAGGTAGCTTTTTTCTCGACTCCAGTACATTCAAAATAAATTTGTTTGTTTTCGTAACCAATTCTATCTTGTGATGCTTCTGTTACCACATTTACAGCATGTTATACTACCTGGCTGTGATAGGGAAAAGGAATAAGTTGAAGTGTTTCATTTCGAACTTTAAGATCATAATCATTTGTCAAATTCTGTAAAATAGGTGGAGGGGTGATGGTTTCGTTGTCCCAGTCGATCATGTTAGGATAATCGTCTGCTTCAAAGTTAAGTGTTTTGGCAGCTCAAAATTTCTCGCAGTGGTGCTCCTAGTTCTTGCTCAAATGATGTGCTGAAGAGCCAGCTCTCTGACCTCTCTTCTTGTCTCTGTTATCATTGAGAGTAAGATATTCTCTGGGTGGGCAAAATAGGCGTTATTTCTGAGGACACGCTCCATAATCTTCCGATGCTTTTTATCTAAGCCTTTAAGCAAGTGCATGATATACCAAAAATTAGATGCTCCCTCATTTGCCTTTGGGTGAGACTTTATCCAAAACCAGCCTGGAGCGTAAACCAGCATTATAATTTTTACTAGGTCTTGGATGTTTTTGTCTGGATTCCGTGTAGAGACATATAAGCGCAGCATCCTGTTTGCTCGTGTTAGCCATCTTGCATGATGGAGGGCACCTGGGATCTGGTGGCTAACACGTGTGAGATGCGTCCAGATTGTATGCTAATGCACATTTCATACATATATTTTTGGTCACTGCTGAAACTTTTAACAATATCGGCCGAAACTTCTTTAATGTTGCCCTCTACAGGGGTATAATCAACTATATCCAGTTTGGTCAAATCCTCTCGGAGTTTATTTCCAAGAGAACCTTTGAAGATGTTTGGTCCCGAAGTTTTTCCATCAATTGCTTCAAATACGTGCCTGAAGGGCAGTTCGTTTGCATGCAAAAGGCAAATCAGCCATTGTACCGGCCTGTCCAGATATAATTCAATCAATTTTAGCACTCCGCCAATCCTGCCAGTGTTCACTGGGGTGCCATCGCATAGCAAAGCTTTGAGGGATTCTTTGCTATTAGAATCAACTATAAAAGTTATTATTTCATTTGCAATACAACAAGCAGTTCCATTATCTGGAGCTATATGATCCACGTAAACATCACCAGGTTCTTTGACTATTACATAATGTTCTTCGTACTCCATTCCCTTCTTTGTCTTAGTTTGATCTTTTCTACCATCAAATCTGATGCCTTCAATCTGTGTGTTCTCTGATTTCACTTTGATTATGTTCTTTTTACCCACACACATTCTTTCTCTCTCCACTTTTTTCCTATCCACCATATTGGTTTCGTCTAATATTCCCATATCCTTCAAAGCAGCATTTACTATAGCTGCAGTAGCTCTGTAACTTACACGTTATCTATCTGCTGTTATTGTTATCATAAATAATTCTTGGTTCAGCGACTAGACTGACCCCCCCCCCCCCCTTTTTTTCAGGATCTTTCAACCAAGGTTATAACGACTACGATGATTCCCCCAATTGGGGTAACAATTTCAATGATAATTGGGGGGGCAGAGGTGGTGGCGGCGGCGGTGGCGGCGGCGGCGGTGGGGGTGGTGGCGGCGGCGGCGGAGGATCGGGCGGTGGAAGAATGAGCGGAGGAGGAATGAATATGAAGGTAAGGTAATCTGCTAATGTAACTGACATTCCATTAGTATAGTGTTGAATTCTCTGTTTTGCCTATAAATGCAATATTGGAATTATTCAACCTTTCTTTGAACGTCGTCTAGGCGATATGACGTAGGGGACGTACAATTTTACGTTGGATTCGAGCCACGTGTTGCTGCATAATCTGGATGCGGAGGACGGTCTCCCATCCAACGCTGATACATGGGAGACGGTGTTACCCGCATTGGCCATGACGTAGCCCCTTTTCCCCACCAATTTTAATTTAGATAGGCCTGTCAGTACTGGTGATTGTTTCTCGTTTGAATGCGCATGTAGGAGTAAATTTTAGCGCGATACCATCTCGCCTGGAATAAGGAAATACGATATTGATACAGTCTATTCAATTGAATGGAGAATTACAAATTTATTAAATCCCTATTAATTACTACACTATATTTTGTGCTTAATTTCTGCTTCAGTATTTAAATAAACGTTCAGTTAGAATGATGTTTGCGCAGTAAGAGGGACGTTGGTCATAGTTTAAAAATTGTAATTCGAACCTATACTGTATTTTCTCCCATTGTGAGAAGTGGATTCTAATTGGTTGGTATGTACATAAATTATCTAAGAACCCATTTCTCATTCTCAGTTGGGTGGACACGACGCTCGAGCTCATGACTGAAAACGCGCAATTACGCGCGATAAATAAGGTACTAACCCCAACCCCAGTGACCCAGTGTTACCGTTTAAGGGTGGTGGGGTAAACCTCTAGTGATGCCTCAGATCTCCATTTATTCACCTCACGGACTATTTCCATTTTTTCTGTATCTCGTTAACTCTTAGACCACGTTTATTTTAATTCGACTTATTAAAATGTTTACTAATTGCGTCGTCCTGTATTTTATGTGGTGTCTCATTTATTCATTCCTTCTACGCGATCGTACGAACGCAGCACGCTATACTTCGCTCTCATCTTCAGTAACATTTTTTATTCCACCCTTCCCGAACCTCATTTCTCGTACGGTTCATAGTTTTAAATCAACCATGGTTAAACTATTCCTCTCAACTGCTCTCACCTTTGATAGCGAGCTATCACGCAAACAAGCGTGTCCCATCCATACATCAGTGTTGGCACTAATACACCTTCGTGGAAATCCCCCCCTGCCTGTGGCCACCTTGTCGTGGTGGGTGGGCTCCTGTGTTGACCCAGTGGGCTACGTCGGCGGGGGCTTAAGTCCCGGAAGGGTCACCCATGCCGGACAGGCTACTGGGGAGACCGGGCTAAGAACCACTAAAGTCTATGGCTCCTAGTACGGGTCTCCAGTGTTGTCCTCCGTAGGTGACGCCCTTAGGGCGTCAGTGTGTTGGATGGTTGGGTGTCCGGGCCGGTGGGTTTGGGGGGCTGGGGTCTTTGCGCCGTTTGAGGGTAAACTTTCACATCACGGGGCCCCGTTTTTAAACCGACGAGGTACCCCGCCCCCTGCGTTTTGCGCTCGGCCTCCCTTTCCCACCGGTAGGCAGTTTCTCGCGTCCCTTCGGTCCGTGTTCTACAACATCAATAACACGTGGAAACTATTACTTCTTGTCCTAGAACTCGGGTGGTGAGCAACCAGGCCCCCGAGTCCTCTACCACTGGAAGACCACGTCTTGAGGAGGTCGCCTCTCCTCCAGCAGCAGAACACTTGCACTCTCCTCTTCTGTTACCGACCCCAGCCTGTATCTTGAACATGTCTTTTGACATACACCCTCTGGAGAGGGGGTCGCGCCCCAATCCACCTTAGCCGCCTTCGGGCAAGTCAAGTTCCACCCAAGACTTTTCCTCCAGAACCCCCTCACCTGCCGTCGGCCCGCCTCCCCACGGAGAGAGCCCCCCGGCGGACGGAGAAGTCGGCATTCACGTCCATCCTATCGACCACTGGATATCCCAGTCCACTTCGATTCTACAGCCTCCCTATCCCCTTCCAAGTATCAACAAATTCCTAGTGATCCGCCCTACCTCTGGGTCCCTTCCGACCTAGTCTGAACGGACGTTTCAGGCGATCTTAGCCAGCAGCAACTCCAGCCGCTATGATGTGCGACCACAGACGGGTGGCTCACTCCTCATAAAATCACGCTCAGCCGCAGAAACGAGAGCCGTACTCTCCCTCACTGAGGTCCTTGGATGCTCGGTGTCCGTCTCCCCACACCCTTGCTGAACTAGAGTCAGGGCACTATTTATGCCACCCGCCTATTATCGATCAGTGAACGAGCTCCTGGAGGACCTCGCACCCCAGGGTGTCACTAAGATCCATTGCCTCATATCCCGACAGGGAGGTACCCCCACCCGCGCCTACTTCTTACCTTCAACACCTTAGTCCCTCCCGACCGTATTGTATTGGGTATGGGAGACCGCACGTCGTGCGAGTTCACTATCCGCCCATACATCCCAGACCCGACCCGTTGCTTTAAATGCAATAAGTTTGGACACGTCAGTTCAGTTTTGCCGACAACCGCACCAACTATGTGTGTGTTGTGGAGAAATCGCTCACCCAGACAAGTGCCCCAGCACACCCAAATGCTCCAATTGCGAAGGTGCACACCCCTCTTCATCCCGCGAATGCCTTTTCTTGAAGGTCGAGGAGGTCCGAGGCTTGCAAGTAGCGGATTTCCTGAACCTCGGAGAGGCGCGAGACAGGGTGCGGAGTCGGGAGGTGAGGCCGGGGTTATCTTACGCCGCTGCCCTAGCCTCTGTCCACTCGGCACGCCACCCTGGTCTGCCGCTCAAACCCCCTTCGACCACTGCTTCCCATCCCTCCCAAAGGGAGTCTTTGCTGGACCCGATGACCTCCTGCCCCCCCCACCATCCCTCCTCTTCACGCACCTCACCTGCTAAAGATTCCCCAGGACACCCAGGCCCCGTCCACCTCGAACCCTGCCCTCCTAGCACACTGCACACACCTGAACCTAACGCTCGGGGTAAGCCGACAGATTCTCCGGCTTTTCAACAGGCCTCTCCTCCTTCCCCCAGATCTAAGACTACGGCTCGGACCCTTACACCCCATAGTTCATCTACGAGGACCATATCACCCCACCGCAGAAGTCCCTCTAATCTACCTCCACAGACTCTGACAGTAGCCTCCCACGACGAAATCCAATCTGGACAATATCCTCTCCCCCGAGGATCCAGTGGATGCGGCACGCGCAACTACTGTACATGGTGTGGCCAAGGGGAGCTCTGCCGCGCCCACGCGTCTCATGGATATGTCTTTGCCTCCTGGTGAAATTTTTTCCACCCCTCCACGAGAACACACTGATTCATCTCTTTCCACCCCTACAGTACCTGCCCCCACAAACACCCCCGACCCCTTCCTTGTCAGCCACCCAGAGCGCGTCCTCCCTCCCACCTGCCCGATCCTTTTGGTACCCCTTATCGCCACCCAGGGTCCGCCGTGAGACCCCAGACAGGCGGAGAGGTGCCACTATAGAAAATAAAGCGCCCCCTCCTGGCTCGAATACAGAAGCCCACCAAGAAACCCCTCACCCTCTGAGCCCACGACGTTCCCCTAGCTGTCGTGATCCACGCCTCCGGTCTCGCTCTGCCGACTTGACCCCACAATCTCCGCTGAGGTCGGCTGGCGGACCGATTCCTTCCTTCTCTGGTGAACGGCAGATAGCCAACCATGCCCCTGACCCATCCTTCGCTTTCGCGAACCCCAGATCTCCCTTCACACCCCAACCCCCTAGCACCTACACCTTTACCCATCCCCCATCATCGAATAATGGACCCCCCGAAAACTACAATAGTACACTGGAACTGCAGAGGAATATTTGTAAACTACGAAGATCTTAATTCCTTGATTGCCTCTTCCCGTCCTGTGTGTGTGTGTGTCTCCAGGAGCTAATCCTGGGGACCAGGTCCCTGCCCTGCCCTGCTGGATATTCCTATACCACCACCCCGTCTCCTACCTGCACTCGAAGCGAGGTTGCCATTCTCGTACACCACGCAGTCCCCTTCCACAATCTCTCTATCTGATCCCCGTTACAGGTGATTGCTACCTGGTTTTCCCTGAATAGACAGTACACCGTCTGTTCAATATATACCTCCCTCCCCACACGCAAGTTTCCCACGATGACAGGGTTGGCAAAAACCCAACTGTTTTTTTTTTTGCTGGGTAGTTGGGTTTTTGCTGGGTTTTGAGGTTTTTGCCAACCCTGCACGATGACCGTGGGGGTGGTAAAACAACTCCCCAGGCCCTTTCTATTACTGGGCGATTTCAATAGTTGCCACCCTTTGTGGGGAGAGAGAGAGAGCACCTCTATGGCCCCGACCCTGATTACTATCATGACCGAGCTCTCCTTCGAGTGCCTCAGTGATGGCTCTCCTACATTCTACCATGCCACCACCTTCTTGAGGCGTCAGCTTGCCCCGCGAGACCTCGGTTTTCTCAGCAGAATTCTTCGCGATTATGGAGGCCCTCAACATTGTGCGTACCCACCCTGACAGCTCTTTCGTCATTTATTCAAATTCCCAAAGCGCACTTCTCTCCCTAGAGAGAGTTAATCCCCCCCCTCACCCGCTCATCTGTATCATCCAGCAAACCTTTCACTTTTTAACAGCCTTCCGACACAAGGCAATCGCCTTCTGCTGGGTCCCGGCACATGTCGGCATCCAGGGTAACGAGGAGGCGGACTGCACGGCAAAGATGGCCTGCTTACTGCCAGCCTCCTCCTGGCCCCTCCCTTTCTCCGACTTCTTCCCGACTCTCCGCTCCCACTTCCGCTCCATCTGGCAACGGGAGTGGGACCAGACCACACACAACAAACTCCACAAGATCAAACCGCAATTAGGATACTGGGCCTCCTCATTCCACCATCCCGCTATAAAGAAGTGATTTTATCCCGTCTCCGCCTAGGACACGCACGCATTACACGTGGTCACCTTATGTCTAAATCGCCAGCCCTGCTCTGCTCTACCTGCCATACCCCTATCACCGTCGTACACCTGGTAGAATGCCCGAACCTGTCCGCTCTTCGTCGCAGGTGTTTCCCTCTTATCCAGTATTTTCATACCTGAGCGTCTACAATCCATACTCGCTGAAGTATACACTTCTCAGCGGAAGCGGTTTTCCTCCTCTTCACCCATTCCCATCTGCTTCCTCGCATCTAAGTCCATACCCCTCCTACCCACTATCCAGCAAACGAACCTTACTCAATTTAGGTGGGGTCGAAATTTTGTATTCTTATTGTACACATTGCTCGGAGTTTCCTTTGGGCCCCTAAACAACATACTGTAATTACACCGCTATGCGCCCCCCCTACCCGTTGCATATGCCCCCCCCCCCCCCCCCCCCCCATTTTTTAAATTGAAATGAAATTGAAACCAATTCTTTGAATAAGAAACCTGATAAATGACAAAGATCAAAGTAAATAATGATATAAGTAAAGTTAAAGTAAGTTTTTATATATATATATAAAATAAGAAATCTTTCTCCGTATATTACTTAGAATCAATTGAAGCATACTAAAACCAAAATATTCACCGTAAAAAATTTAAAATGCTAAATTACTGACACCACTGGCCTTTCCATTGGAACACAGGTAGCTTTTTTCTCGACTCCAGTACATTCAAAATAAATTTGTCTGTTTTCGTAACCAATTCTATCTTGTGATGCTTCTGTTACCACATTTACAGCATGTTCTACTCCCTGGCTGTGACAGGGAAAAGGAATGAGCTGAAGTGGTTCAATTCGAACTTTAAGATCATCATCATTTGTCAAATTCTGTAAAATAGGTGGAGGGGTGATGGTTTCGTTGTCCCCGTCGATCATGTTAGGATAATCGTCTGCTTCGAAGTTCAGTGTTTTGGCAGCTCAAAATTTCTCGCAGTGGTGCTCCTAGTTCTTGCTCGAATGATGTGCTGAAGAGTCAGCTCTCTGACCTCTCTTGTGTCTGTTATCATTGAGAGTAAGATATTCTCTGGGTGGGCAAAATAGGCGTTATTTCTGAGGACACGCTCCATAATCTTCCGATGCTTTTTATCTAAGCCTTTAAGCAAGTGCATGATATACCAAAAATTAGATGCTCCTTCATTTGCCTTTGGATGAGACTTTATCCAAAACCAGCCTGGAGCGTAAACCAGCATTATAAATTTTACTAGGTCTTGGATGTTTTTGTCTGGATTCCGTGTAGAGACATAAGCGCAGGATCCTGTTTGCTCGTGTTAGCCATCTTGCATGATGGAGGACACCTGGGGATCTGGTGGCTAACGCTTTTGAGATGCGTCCAGATTGTATGCTAATGCACATTTAATACATATATTTTTGGTCACTGCTGAAACTTTTAACAATATCGGCCGAAACTTCTTTAATGTTGTCCTCTACCGGGGTATAATCAACTATATCCAGTTTGGTCAAATCCTCTCGGAGTTTATTTCCAAGAGAACCTTTGAAGATGTTTGGTCCCGAAGTTTTTCCATCAATTGCTTCAAATACGTGCCTGAAGGGCAGTTCGTTTGCATGCAAAAGGCAAATCAGCCATTGTACCGGCCTGTCCAGATATAATTCAATCAATTTTAGCACTCCGCCAATCCTGCCAGTGTTCACTGCGGTGCCATTGCATAGCAAAGCTTTGAGTGATTCTTTGCTATTAGAATCAACTATAAAAGTTATTATTTCATTTGCAATACAACAAGCAGTTCCATTATCTGGAGCTATATGATCCATGTAAACATCACCAGGTTCTTTGACTATTACATAATGTTCTTCGTACTCCATTCCCTTTTTTGTCTTAGTTTGATCTTTTCTACCATCAAATCTGATGCCTTCAATCTGTGTGTTGTTCTCCGATTTCACTTTGATTATGTTCTTTTTACCCACACGTATTCTTTCTCTCTCCACTTTTTTCCTATCCAACATATTGGTTTTGTCTAATATTCCCATATCCTTCAAAGCTACATTTACTATAGCTGCAGTAGCTCTGTAACTTACACGGTATCTATCTGCTGTTATTGTTAAGTTATCATAAATAATTCTGTTCTGATGGTTTTCTCTCAGCTCAAAATCCGGAACGAAGTCAATATCGTCGCTGTCATCATCAATTTCCATGCTCTCATCTTCCATAATATGTAAAGGGTCCAGTTTGCTGGTTGAGGCGACATTCATATCTAGGCTTATCCTGGCTCTTCTTTCTAATCCTTTAACTCTATCGTGAGTCCTTTTTCTTGCGGAAGTCGTTACTCTGTCGATTGGTCCTAGTTGGTTTTTTTCTTCGTTTCTGCCCCACAAAAGACTCTCACTCAATCATTGGAACTCTGATATCACATCTGGAATCCGTTTGACTGATTTTTTTATCGTAACAAGTACAAGTGCAAATATCAAACGTTTCATCGAATGTCCCCACCTTCTGCTGAAAACTGTTGTTTCTTTGTTTTAATGGTACTTTATTTAGCTTTGCTGCAGATTCTATCAATCGTTCGACTTTTATAGCTATTCCTTCAAATCCTATATGTGGAAAGGAAAACTTCTCCCAAATGGCTTCCACATCTTTAGTGACAATTCTGTAACATTCTTTTGCTGTTCTAGAACCTTTCGAAATCAGTTCTCGTTTTCTTACCAATAAATAATGCCTAAATACGTCAGCCTTTGAAGGAGTCATTGAAGGTGGAAATTCTGCAGGGTGACCAAATGTTGAATTGTGCGTTTTGCTTCTTGTCGCCATGATTTCACTTTAGGCCTAGTAGCATTAATAAGAAGAAACTAATTGTTAAATTCTAGCAACTGAATCATTCAATCTGAATTTAATATAACTCATTCGAAATTAAATCATAACTCATTCACTCATAAACAATCTGAAACTAAACAAAAAACGTGACAATGCTTTATATAATTCATCTAATCTATCTAAATTAATCTATGTAATCTATTCAATCTATCTAAAACTCTATCTAAATAATCTATCCAAATTAATCTAATCTTAATAAGACTTAATATAATGCATGATTGTCACATTTGGGGTTTATATCTGTGGAGAGAGTAAAATTGTGGGGATGCTATGGAAGGGGTAAGGGGGGGTCGCATATACTCATATGTTTCGATCCCCCCCCCCCCCCCCCCTCCTAGTCTACCATCCCCAACCCAATGGCACCCACCCACTTTCTCGCCGAGATATGTACCACTCTCCCTAGGTACGAATCGGCGGTAAAATAAAGGAAGGCGGGCGGGGGGGGACTTCGTGGAAATCCCTGTTGCATCTACTTTTAAGCACTTTCTTCCTACCGAAGTTTTTGGGAAGGTTTAGTTTTGCTGCTGATCCTCACTTTTGGATCATAAAATCCCTAAGGGCAGTCTAGAATGTCTTTGTGATTCCTTTTTATCTTCGCAATGTAAAAGTTACATTAATCCCGAAGGAACTACAAATTTCTTTTCTCTGATGTGTTTTTATTGCAAAACTTACATAAATCCCGAAGTATCCGCGAAAGCATTTTGTAGTCGTATCTTTTTAGTCTCAAAATTATTAGCACTGAAGCCCAACCATCCGACTGTAACATTAACCATTTCAAAAATGTATATATGCTACCCTGTGAATTTAAGATCAATAGCCTTATTGGGGAACTCTGTAGCTACAATTGTTACTTGACTTGAACAGTAGCCGGACCCTATAGTTAACCCTCCATTTCGTGTATAATGACAGTGTTTAATTTGTACTGAAGTTAAAAATATTATGTAAATCGGTTAAGAAAGAAACTATGGAGGTTCGTTAAACTAATAAAGATTTGGTTACAATGTTGAAAAGTGAATTTCAAGAAAACTATTCAAATTTCTTATAAAAACACACACACACACACACACACACACACACACACACACACACACACACACACACTGCTGAATACTGAAGATATTATTTTTAGCTTTTCTTTTATGCAAGAAGTAGGGGCCAACCACTCGGCCCCCCCCCCCCCCCCCCCCCTAGAGAAGTAGTCAAAATCAAGGTCGAAAGTTTTCGAGATGTCTAGACACTGCGTTTGGAAGATTGGAGGTCATAGACAAGGGCTTTCGACGTAATTGTTCTTGTCTAACCATTTGCTCGACTTTTTTTATGATATTGTAAATATACAGGGTGTACATAAAGTCAGGATCTATTTTTGTGAAGCACTTGGTAATTATATGGAATTCAATCATAAAATGATAGTGGTAACATTTATTAAATAATTAAGAGTAGGATTCGACGTGACGCCCATCAGTATCCCTGCACAGCTCAAATCGTTCCGCAGCATTTCTAAACACATTCTGGAGCATTTGCGGGGTTATGTTATCTGCAGCAGTTCGTATACGTGTACGTAAGTTTTCAAGACTCGTAATCTTCGTCTGATAGACGTGCGATTTGATAAAGCCCCATGCAAAGAAACCTAAAGGGGTTAAATCTGGTGATCTCGCTGGCCAAGGTCTGTTGCTTCCGCGTCCGATCCAGCGATTTGGAAAACGTCCATTTAGATAATCCTGAACAATTTTGGCATGTTGACAAGAAGCACCATCATGTTGATAGACGACGGTGCTAACAATCCTATCCCCGTCGTCTATCAACATGATGGTGCTCCTTGTCACTATGCCAAAAGGATTATCTAAATGGACGTTTTCCAAATCGCTGGATCGGACGCGGAAGCAACAGACCTTGGCCAGCGAGATCACCAGATTTAACCCCTTTAGATTTCTTTGCATGGGGCTTTATCAAATCGCACGTCTATCAGACGAAGATTACGAGTCTTGAAAACTTACGTACACGTATACGAACTGCTGCAGATAACATAACCCGCAAATGCTCCAGAATGTGTTTAGAAATGCTGCGGAACGATTTGAGCTGTGCAGGGATGCTGATGGGCGTCACGTCGAATCCTACTCTTAATTATTTACTAAATGTTACCACTTTATCATTTTATGATTGAATTCCAATAATTTCCAAGTGCTTCACAAAAATAGATCCTGACTTTATGTACACCTGTATATGACGAGATTAAAACAGTAGAGGTTATATATTTCGATTTCAAAAGGCGTTTGATCAAGTGCCCCACAGGACATTATTCGCTAAACTTCATTTCTCACGGAATTGATGGTAATGTTCTCAAAGGATAGAAAATTGCTTTAGCGGACGTAAACAATAGAACAGTCATGAATGGCAAAGCGTTTCACTGTTTAGAGCAGTGGTTCTCAGCGTGGGCGTTTAAGAATCTTAGGGGGGTGCTAGGAAACTGTTAAATTGTTACCTTCTATTAATAAATCACTTATCCTGTTATATTGTTATCTTTATGAGGGGCATCAGCAAATATTGATGAACATAAGGGAGCGTTGACCTTAAAAAGGTTGGGAACCACCGGTTTAGAGTATTTAAAACAATAGCAAATACGAATTCGATAAAGACGGACGAATGGAAGAAAAAGGCGAACAGAATAGCCTGAACGAAAACCGTGTGGATGAGATGAGAAAGAAATGAGAGTAAAGATAACTCGAAAAGAAAACATGATTGTTGAAGAAATAAAAGAAAGACAAACTAAAGACTAAAATTCGCCGGAAAATAATTTGTCGTAGTACCTCCTACGTTCAGAGGTTGTATCAGAGCATTTTGTTTCACTTGGGAAACTTGTTGTTAATCGATTAAGATCGATACCTTCTAGACTCTTTACTGTAAAAACAATACTAATAATAATAAAGAAAAATAGAAAACAAAGCAACGTAAATCCTCTTCGTGATTTATAATAATTATTTGATCTGCTGCTGCTTATCTTCGTTTTTGAAGAGCCCTTTTCACAATGTGTATCCCAACAGTAAAGTTTGGAATTCGTTATCTTGCACAAATTAAGTAATGAATGAAGCGCCTTTTTCGATACACTGTAAACTCTGTGAACAAAAAGATGATTTCTCAGTTAGTTTTACCGTTTCGAGCGTGGTACCCTAAAATAGTTTTGGTTCATTGATACGAAATTTAAGGGATTGTACAGCTTTTGAACATTTTCGATAGTTTCGCGGATTCCATTCCTCTCGAACCTCCTTTAAATCCTGTTCAATTTTTGGTTTAAAAGTGAAAATGTTATCACTTGTTGTTTGTGATTGGTTTATTTTCTTGCAGGGCAACTTCGGAGGCCGCGGAGGTGGTGGAGGAGGTGGGCATGGTGGGGGAGGCTCGGTGACTGGGCATTGCGTTCACATGAGAGGACTTCCCTTTCGGGCCGGAGAATACGATATAGCAGAGGTGAGTCTTTGCGAGACGCAACCACAAAGTAAAAGTGGATTTTTAAAATCTTTTTTTAAGACACGTTCGCTAGGTTTCTTTGCTGATCTTGAATACTGAATCCTTCATTGTTCCACAGTTCTTCCGGCCTCTGAATCCCGTGAACATCACCATCCAAATGGACAGCCAGAATCGTCCTTCCGGAGAAGCTGATGTCGAATTCGCAACCCACGATGACGCCGTCAAAGCTATGAATAAAGTATGATGATGAGACCAATTGTAATTAAAACGTACATGGTTATATCGCACTTGGTTATAATGTCTGTCTTCGGTAGTCATTTGCGAAAGTAGTCGTTTTACATCTACTCTGATTAACTGTCGTATAGTACTAAAATTTAACTAATGATGCATCTGCTGACCACTTTGCATTCACCAAATTTTCATCAAATTATAATGCTTAGTTGCCAATTGATTGAAATTAATTATTTTGTTGACAGGACAAAGCCAACATGCAACACCGCTACATCGAACTCTTCTTGAACTCGACGCCTTCGAGCGGAGGAATGGGTGGTATGGGTAGTGGTGGGCCCATGGGAGGAGGTCCGATGGGCTCCCCGATGGCACCCATGGGGGGAGGGGAAATTTTGGGGGTAACAGTATGGGAGGCGGCAACTTTGGTGGTGGAGGTGGTTATGGCGGGGGGAACCGAATGGGCGGAGGTAGGTACGCATCCGAGATTCTGTTTCACTTACACCAAGGAGAGGTCCAGTGAGAAATCAGGTTGGTATTAAAATGGGTAGAGAGAGTGTGATTCGTCGTCACTCGGCCGGTATCGACCATACGACGAGAGGCAATCACTGAGCCATTCTACACTTCGCATGCTTTGAAATTTCTTTCCGGCAACATCGTTAATAAGTTACATTAACCACGTTTTCATGATTATCATTTACTAGTTTGTCATCATACCCTATGCTCCTGAAAACAAATTTAATACCTTAACTCATTAGTGCTCATTGGTAGAATTTCCGGAGCTATTGAAGAATAGGGACCTCACCCTTCTTTAGTTAGCTTTATAAGGCTAACTAACGAAAATATCATGACCTAACCTAACCAATCGTCAATGGCGTACAGTTAACCTAACGATTGGTTAGGTTAGGGCGTGATATTTTCGTTAGTTAGCCTTATAAGCCTAACTAAGGAAGGCTGGGGTCCCTATTCTTCAATAGCTCCGAATTTCCTACCGACAAAATTGTCCGAAAATTAGGTTAGAATTTAAAAGTGAAATTTTTAAGTAGCAATTTTTATTTTTTTTTATTTTTATTTTTTATTTAAATTTTTTGGTATCGGATAACTATTTCATGTTCATTTAAAATCTCCGAAATTGAATATATCAAGAAATTAAAAAATAGTTTTGGGCTTTAATGGGTTAAAGGTTTGGTTAAAAACGCTTTTAACCAAACCTTTAAGGTATTAAATTTGTTTTCAGGAGCATAGAGTATGAAGACAAACTAGTAAATGATGATAGTGAAAACGTGGTTGATGTAACTTTCATTAACGATGTTGCAGGAAAGGAATTTGAAAGCATGCCAAGCGTAGAATGGCTCATTGGAGACGGAAAATATGTACTTTAATTTTAGAATAAGAGGACCAGTTTTAAACAACTGGCAATTTTCTGATCACCTAAGATACAAATAGCGTGAAAACGGAGTTTCTTAATTATTTCATGGTTTAACGAAAGGACCCCCTTCAAATGGAGAATTACGCTCATTCAAAATTTGTTTCTGTACCAAGAATAGACACTTTAACGTTAACGCTTCGTTAATATAACTGAATATATTATTTTTACATTTAATCCGTAATGTTTATATGAATAACTCGTTTCATTCTGTGTAGATGAGGTTGTAAAATTAACGATCGAAAAATTTATGGGACCATTTAAAGGTATCTTTATATTTACTGTTCGAATGGAGGAGAAACCATTTAACCTTCTTGATTTCACACTGGGTCTTTCTTTTACCTCAGAGAGAAGTGTTTCTGGGCATTTTCTACGTTAGTTTATTCACAAAATAAACGCTTCGCAAACACGTGCGTAAGAAATCTCATTTCCCAACGATTTTAGGTGAGAAGGCAGAAAACAACTGATTTAAAGTACAGCAGTCCGTGAAAAGGAGAAAAGGCAGCATGTGAAGTGTACACATCCCTTCGCAAAGGCATCCTGGTGGATCAGTGACCCCCCCTCCCCCATATGGCCATATGGCATAATTTCGCATCTGTGGTGCTTCCAAGCCTCGTCAAAAATAAGACCGTCCAAACTTACCTCAAACAAACCACCTCTATTCCAACCTACTTGCAGCCACTTCTTGCGCATCACCCAGATCAAATCCACGCTAACTCGAGCAATCGTTCACGATGTCCAAATCACTTTAACACACTTTTCTTAATTTTTTTTCACCTCCACTCCTGAACATCACATTTTTCCAGAACCACACGATTTCTCACTACCAATCCGACACGCATTACAAACACTTCTCAAGTTATCCATTTCAACCACTCTTACTCTTGACTTCTTCCTTTCATGCAGTGTCAGTGTTTCACACACACAAAAAACCGTCGGTACCAACACTTTTCATGTAAAAATCGCGTATCATCTCTGCCCAGTCTTCGCTTCCTCACAACCGCTTTCAGCGCACACGCCACTTCCTTGATTCACTCTACTAACAACTTCATCTGCACTCTTATCTCATTTATTCAATGCTCATTCCAAATACTTACGACTCAACAATTAATGGTGTTTTACCATTACCATCACATGACCGTCCGAATTTTCTTCTCTCTCTACAGTCACTAACTTCTTGTTGCCCACATTCACTTTCAACAATCTTCTCACGCACATCGCCACAAAGCACTCAATTTTTCATATTCTCTATCACTCCGGGCAAATATCGCATCATCAACCGCACGCAACAGATTCCATAGGCCCCACCTATTCCCATCACACACCAGATTCAATCCTTTTTCTATCAGTCCCACTTTCATCTCGTGAATCTTCATAAACAAATTGAACAGCCACGGGAGTATCACGCATCCTTGATCCACACCAATACTATCAAACCAATCATTCCGTTGTTTATCTACTCTCGCGTGCACTACGTCCATCATAGAACTCTCCACCGCATTCATGAGTCTACCGTCAAGTCGTATATACTGAACACGTGCCACAGTGTTTCTCGATTCACTCTTAACTTGTTTTCTCAAGATCCATAAGAACTATGTTCATCCTTCCACACACAAAAAGTGGTTGGTAGATAAATGGGTACCCTGGGTGGCCTAGACGCTGAGCTGCTGGCGGGGCGTGGTTCGGATTCCACGTTAAACTGTAGGTCTAAGGTGGAGTGAAAAGCTTGGCCTTCATCAGAATGAACAATTCGGGCGGAAGTCCCTTTCATGCGTTTTTTCCAGTAAATTTTCTCGCTGCCAACACTTGATCTACACAGTCTCGTCCACTTTAGAACCGTCCTTGTTCATTCATCATTCATTCTTTAATATCACGAATTCTTTTTATCACCATCCTATCATACACTTTCTCCACTACACTCGATAGACTCGTACTTATGTAATTCTTAAATTCACTCCCTTCAGCTTTCATTTTATACAGTGGAACAATTATTGCTTTCGTTCTGGAGACTGGACTCCAGTCTTAAGGCCCATTCCCATTTGCCCTCGCAATATGACGTAACATACGCACTACAACCACCCCAACCCTTCCAAACCCCCATACTTAATCATTTCCCCCATATTTTCCATCCACACCTGCCGCTTCTCGATTTTCAGCTTCCGAAACGCCGCTTTTACTTTAATCATAGTTACGTTCTCGGGTATTCCGTCACGTGTCCTCCCCACACTACCAAATTCCAGTTATATTTATATCTGCACTTTTATTATCTCTTCCAAACCCTTGAAACATTTCTTCCATCAATTCCGTAGACCCATATCTGCTGTGAGCAGATTTCTTTTGCCGCACTAGTCTCTTCGTACACCCTCTTTCTTTGACTTTCTTTTCTATTACAATTAGCCTGCACACGCAACACCCATTTCTTCCTTTTATCCTTAACTGCTGACGCAACCTTGGCATCCCACCACGCTTCTGCCCTCCTCTTCGCACTTGCTTTGGCAATCCTACACACCTTGCAGTCCTAATCCAACATTCCTTGTACACATTCCACATCTCACTCGTATCCATGTGATCTGCATCCTTTACACTCAATTCATCATATACACACACACTGTACTCATCCGCTACCTCACCATTAATTTTTCTACTTTAAATTTTTCGTGACCCACCTTTTTACCCCACGCAACCTCACGATATTAAGTGGTCAGAGAGACGGTCACTCGTACCTCGCACTACATACGTCACATAATTCGTTCGGCATACTCCTTTTCACGACCACAATCTATTAACTTTTTGCACTTAAGCAAACGTATGAAAACCCCCAGAGATACTCGTTTATCATTTTAATAATAAACTGACCCAGTATGTATAATATTGTATATAGCATAACTAATAATTTGCTGTGTATTAATACACGAGTTTGTAAAAATAAAATTTTCTTTCCTGGTTATGTATTAATTTGGGTTCATTGTTCGATATTGTCTTAAACAGTTTCAAAATAATTTCCCGTGCAAATACTTCCAACCTGTTGTCATTTGAACAATGTAGAATAATGATATTTCCATATTTAAGTGACGGAAGAAAGCTTTTTAGTGTAGACATTTTACGTAAATTTAGGATTGCACTCGTTTCGTGAAGAACTGAAATCCTATAAATGGCTCCCTTTTCTTTATGCAGGCGGTGGTAGAAGCAGTGGGTACGGAGGTGGAGGAATGAACATGGGAGGCGGTATGAACGGTCCCCCAAATGTGGGCATGATGAGTAGAGGGTTCGACAGCTATGGAAGCTCGAACACCCCCGGAAACCAAATGAGTGGAAATAATTATAACAGTTTCTGTTAACTTCGTTTCATTATTTGAAGTGCAAATCTTAACCCAGAGCCCTCCTCTATTTAATTGAATTTGATTGTATAATTATAAATACTTAGTAGTAAGTGCGTCATCTATAATATATAATAAGCCAATACTTTTGTTACATTTTAACTAAGTTAAGACCCGTTTTTGTAGCGGCGTGTTGATGTGTAGAACTAGTGGTTTTAGGTTGAAATTAGACTCGTAAATAATAATAATAATAATAACAATAACAATAACAATAACAATAACAGTAATTAAAATAATCTAAGCTCTGATGAACTTTTAATTTTTTTTATTCAACATTCCATGGAAGAAACGTTGTTACAGACAGCTTTAGAGTCTGTGTTACTTTCTGTGCCGCACTAGTTTTATCCTGTTCACACATTAGGTAACGAGAATTTAATGAAATGTACCTAATTTTATGAATAAAAATCAAAAAGCAACCGTATTTATCCAGTCATCATTCTCGTTGAATGTTTTTAGCTTTAGGGCATTAGATGCGGATATTCGCCATAGCGTGAACAATTGAAATCGTCGATTACGTAATGATTGAGTGAAAAGGGGTATTTTTTTTTACCCGAATGATGCAAATTCATTGTCTTGCACGATAGGATTTAAAATGTTTTGACTTCTTTCGTCATTGTACTTAGTTTTTATTTATCATAGGTTTGTTTTTCTCTGATGCTTTGTCATATTGCCTCCATTTCAAAGGCAACGATCTTGCTACTGATTTTTAAAGCTGCTAAACGCGAAGCTGAAGTTAGAGAAAAAAGTGATTTGCGATCAAGGCAAAAATCTAGCACATATTAGTGTCTGAATTAATGAAATTAGATCATGTACTTTTTTTCACCTGATAATAGACAGTTATCTTAATGAACCTTAAATCTGGTGGTGGTGTAATTTTTGACCAAAAGTTAGTGGGCAGCCTTTTTTTGAGGACGACAGAATTAAAATGTATTTTAAAAATAAATAGGGGGTACAGGGGTAGTCCTGCAAATGATGATAGTTGTATGAAGGTACGAGGGAATATATATATGTATGCCAAGTTTAAATTTCGGAGTGAAAGTAGTAATGATTGCGGCATGCGTGCACGTCATACAAGTATAGATATGCGGAAGAGGAGGAGAATATTTGAAATGTTAAGTCGTGTGATTGGAAGCGTGGGGAATACGTATAGAGATTGTGATAGGCGATTTGAAGAGTGTGTGGAATTGGACCCGATCTTAGTGGGAGTGGGAAACATGGTGCACCCAGAATGAATGCTTAGCAATCAAAAAGGAAGTGTGGGGGGAGTAGTGTGTTACAAGTTCATACTTCCAACACAAGGACATCCATAGAGAAGGAAAGGTGAATAAAGAAATCTGATGGTGTGTTAAAGACGTGTTGAGGGACGAATGTGATGTAAAAGCTGTTTGGGGGTTGAGTCGCGGTTTGTCAGATTATATTTTGTATTGTGAGGAGTTGGTTCGTGTTTGGTATAAAAGGAGAGTCGGTGGACAGACAGAAAATAAAAGTTGAAAGGTCGCATTCGAATGAGAGCATCACAATATGAAAGAAGTAGAGCAAGTCCTTGGCGACATGGTTAACATATTGATAGACAAACTATGTAACATATATGTTAGCCCAAACATCGAAATCGCTCAGTGAGCTAAAAAAACGGCCACAACGCGTTATGGATGCACCGAAGTGACCACACACCGATGTTAGATGGTTTTTCGCTTAATGGCCGTTCTCAAACAACCGCAACGCGTTGTGGACGATTCGGATATGACCACAACGCGTTGTGGACAATTTAAAACGACCACACACCGATGTCTTTCATCAAACTATTTAAACACGACGTATATTTATCGACGTATTCACCGATTAAAAAGCAGTTAAACAGATTTGCTAGAAAAACGATAAACTCCTTTAAAAAATTATAATTATTATCAATAGTTTTCCGTAGATTTCGATTAATTTTAAACAACTTTAGAATGAGACGTAAATGTAAAAATTAACCAACTGGTTAGGTTAATTGAATGCCAGGTTAGGTTAATTGAATGCCAGGTTAGGTCAACCGAGTGCTCGGTTAGGTTAATTGTACGCCCTTGACGATTGGTTAGGTTAAGCCGTGATATTAGGTCATCCCATAAGTAATGCGGCATTTTTTAATTTTTCTTTTTTTTTTTCATTTTTATCATTATTTTATGGATAGAAATCAAACAACTCTGAAGTTATTTATATTTAAATATAAATAACTTCAAAGAGTTGTTTGATTTCTATCCGTAAAATAATGATGATGGAAAAAAAAAAAAATTTAAAAATGCAGCATTACTTATGGGATGACCTAATATTTTCGTTAGTTTTAACGAAAATATCACGACGACAACCTAACCAATCGTCAAGGGCGTACAGTTGACCTAACTGGGCATTCAATAATTTTCAAATCGTCCATAACGCGTTGTGGTCATATCCGAATCGTCCACAACGCGTCGTTGTTTGAGAATGGCCATAAAGCGAAAGAATATCTAACATAGTGTGTGGTCACTTAGGCGAATCCACAATGCGTTATGGCTATTTTTTTCGCTCACTGAGCGATTTCGATGTTTGGGCGTAACATATATAAAGAATGCTTTGTAAGGACAGTGTTTGATATACGTGTGTGTGTGTGTGTACAAAGTGGAATGAAGGGAATAACGATTACGTGGTGAAATAAATAAATCTGGAGAAGAATGTTACAAACGCAGCCTAACTGATGAAAGTTGTAATGAGATGCACAAATAATGCAAGAAGAATGTTAGGCCTGGTAAAAGGGCGTAGATGAATTGGGAAGGAAGATGAATAAGTATAATATGGAACATGGTTATTATGGAAAGAAATGATAAAATGCGAAGGTCGGTTTGCAGATGAAAGATGAAGATGGCAGTACATTATGTTAGTGCAAGATGAGCAATTATGATATATGAAAGTGTATGCGAGTGAACTGGTACCTGAAGTAAATGAAGGGGAAGCAAATGAGAATGCAGTTGGTTTTCATGGGGTATGTAGAAGTGTACAGGTATATCAGGAACTTGTAGACTTCAAATTGAAAATTAAGTTGAATGAGTAGTGTGCGATCTGAAAGAAGGGAAGTCGGCAGGAATTGATGGGATATGTTGTGAAATAATTAATTGGTTATGGAAGGTGTGGGAAAATGCATGTTTCAGATGAATGGCGAAACTAATCGTACCACTGTATAAGATTCAAGATGAAAGAAGTGAATATAAAGACATTGGGGTATGTATAATGAAAAAAAAAATGTTTAAGAGATCATTCACACACTTCTCTTGTGTACCCGTTACGCATTAGAGGACAGCGGAAAATAAAGGATGGCATGAAACACTAGGCTACTTAATCTAATCTACACCATGCATTTTTAAGGATTTTTATTCATTCATTCATTATACAGTACAGGGTGTCCCAGAATTAACTATATTTCAATGAAATCGGACAAATTTTTTAAAAACACACTTATTTATGTTTATCATGTTTAATATGTGTTAAAAATGTATAAATTTCTAAATTTTTTTCATAATTTTATTTTCATAATTTTTTCATTATCTGGTCCAATGAAAGACCGTCTGAAGTCATAGAATGGCAAAGAGACTCCAAAAGTTAACGTGTGGCTTGGAATGACCAAATCCAAAATTTATGGTGCTCCATCTTGTTGAAACACAACATTATCAAGAATGCCATCATCAAGAAGCTGTGGTTCGAGAAAATGCTGAAGCATATCAAGGTAGACGGTACCTGTTACAGTTGCTTCCGCAAAGAAGAATGGGCCATAAATTTTGGATTTGGTCATTCCAAGCTACACGTTAACTTTGGAGAGTCTCTTTGCCATTCTATGACTTCAGACGGTCTTTCATTGGACCAGATAATTAAAAAGTTATGAAAATAAAATTATGAAAAAAATTTAGAAATTTATACATTTTTAACACATATTAAACATGATAAACATAAATAAAAGTGTGTTTTTAAAAAAATTGTCCGATTTCATTGAAATAGTTAATTCTGGGACACCCTGTATATGAGTATACAAGATGTCATCATTTCATTGCTGCATTATTTCTTCGATGAATGCCAAAATCCATCGTGCTGCGAGACTTACTTTTAAAATTACACAGGCCTGCGAATGAGAACTTTGTAAGAGTTGTTTTCTTACTAATAACCGATCTTATGTAATTCAACTACGTTGATTTCGAATGTTCATTTTTTTTTCTATCACGTAAGGATTTTCTGCAAACTGGAAGGGAAAAAGAAAACAACATAAATAAATATTATTTACTTAAATTTACATTAGGTACCTATTTCGCTTGGTTATACTAATTACGAATGCAAACAACTTTAAAAGAAAGAAAAGACTATTAACGTCAGTTACATAGCCATCTTTATTTGTCCTGAGTTTTTTGCGAGATCTATACAAAAGCTTTTAGTCTCGAATGTACGCGCTGTTCCTTTTCTTTTATGTAATAATTTAGAGTATCCCGTTTCAACATCCAGCAGTAATCAGCCATCATGCTGATACTCCACCTTCCCTGATATCTCCTCTTCATTTCTTTGATGTCTTGTGAAAACCGTTCTCCTTGTTCTTCGCTGAATGCTCCGAGATTCTCAGGGAAGTAATCCAAGTGTGAATGTAAGAAATGTAATTTTAAACTCTATTACGACCCAACTCTTTGAACTTATTTAGCATGTTGTTCACAATGTTTTGGTAATTTAGGTCCTTGTTGTTCCCCAGAAATTGCTGATAACATCCTTAAAAGCAATCCACGCTTCTTTTTCAAGATTGTTCATTGTTCTTCAAAAGTGTTCATCCAAAGTCAGTTTTCTAATCTGGGGACCAACGAAAATTCCTTCTTCAATTTTGCTTCCAAAAGAGTTGGGAATTTACCACACAAATACTTAAAACAATTTCCATCTTCGTCCAAGGCCTTAACAAATTGCTTCATCAAGCCCAATTTTATGAAGCGAAGGTAAAAGGGCTTTCTTCCTTCAACCAAACTTTCACGTGAATGTTTTTAGAACCAGGTGTTAGGTGACTCTGCGTGGCCATTCCTTTTTTATCCAGTGCTGAGTTCTTTCTCGGCTATCCCATTCACACGAAAAACATGGAAACTTCGTATAACCTGGTTGTTGACCTAACAGAATACAAATCACTTTTAATCTCCACAAAGTAACCAACCGTATGTTCTTTGTATTTAACCTTAGCTAGAAAAAGCTCAAGCTTTTCGTACGTTTCCTTCAAGTGAACCGAATGAGCTACAGGAATGGATGCATACAAGTTACCGTTGTGAAGGAGGACGCCTTTTAGACTTCTTTTGGAGGAATCAATGAAAAGTCTCTACTCATTTAGGTCATAGACTGCAGTGCCTAGTATTAGTTCAGAAACATTGTTGCAATCAGAAGCTGGGCAGTATTTAATACATTTGTGTATTTAGAACTGTATTTATAAATACATTGTTTTCATGTATTTAAATACTTTAATGAGTATTTAAATACTCAAAATATAAAAATGTAAATACTTTTACTGGTTTAATACACGTTCTGTACTAGCACAGTACGACGCGTCGACAGTGTAGTACAGCATGGTTCATGTTTCAACGTGTCAGTTCAATCAGTTGTGTGCCACTCTTAGTCGAAAGCGGTTGATTTCTTTATCGTGTGCGTGTCATGGCTTAGTGAATTAGTGGATGCATATGTTAAAATTTGTATGTATTTAAAATGTATTTACAAATGTATTTAAATACAATTGATGTATTTTGTATTTAGTATCTAAATACATTCGTAAAATGTATATAGTATTTAGTATTTAAATACATTTATCCTATGTATTTAGTATTTAGTATTTAAATACATTCAATGTATTTATTGCCCAGCTCTGGTTGCAATATACCAGTGAATTTTCTTGAGAAAAATATTGGATAAAATCTTTTTCTCGATTTCTGTACCAGTAAAATGACGTCTGGGAGAAAGCAAGTTCTTTGTACGAAGTCTGGATCCCAAAATCTCTGAAGAATCCTTCAGGAGAGACAAATCTCTTACTAAATCATTAAGTTCACTTTGTGTAAACAATTGAGGTTCACCAGACGTTTCGGTTTGAAAACAATCAATATCATCGTTTCCATCGTCATCAGACGATAAAATATTTTGATAATTAAAATAATGATCTCATTTTATTGAAAAATATGTAAAATATTGTGTTCCGAATTATTAAGCAAGTATTCTTTTATGGGTCTAAATGGTGAAAATGGGTAAGAAGAAGGATGTAACACTAACTGAGAAAAGAAAAGTAGTCAAGTTACTCGCTGAAAATATAAAATCTATTGAAATTGCAAAGCAGTTTGGCAGAGCTTATCGAACTGTAAACAAGTTTGTAGCGGAGGGTACCAAACTGAGGCAGCGAAGTGATAAAGGAGCTATAAGAAAAGTGACAAGGCGGCAGATATCTGTAATCAAGCGCAAACTGCAAAGCATCCATTGTCCTTAAGTAAAGAGGTTTCTGAGCAGGCTGGCATACATAATGTACCAAGAACATCTCAATGTGGAATCCTCCAAACAATTGGCAAGACGTGTAAACCTACGATTCAGTCACCATTAACACCCAGGTACAAGAAGCAGCGTGTTGAATGTGCGCGTCAGTACGTGAAAACAGATTTTAATACTGTATTGTTAACCGATGAATGAAGAGCAACTCTTGAGGGATCTGATGGTTGGTCAAGAAGATGGATTGCTAAGGGTGAATCTCTACCATGGAATGAGGTTTTCTTTTAGAAAGTTTGTGTAAGACTGGGCATTCATTTTTACACCATCAGGCACTCTGTATGGGACAGCTACTTCATTGCCTATCAATCCTGCCCAAAACATGACACTACCTCCACCTTGTTGGCGTCTTAATCTCGATGGTAGAAATTGGCTCTCAGCAATCCATCTTGACCAAACATCAAGTCCCTCAAGGGTTGCTTTTCATTCATCGGTGAACAATACAGTATTAAAATCTTTTCACGTACTGACGCGCCCATTCAACACGCTGCTTCTTGTACCTGGGTGTTAATGGTGACTGAATCGTAGGTTTACAAGTTTTGCCAATTATTTGGAGGATTCCACATCGAGATGTTCTTGGTACATTATGTATGCCAGCCTGCTCAGAAACCTCTTTACTTAAGGACAATGGATGCTTTGCAGTTTGCGCTTGATTACAGATATCTGCCGCCAGTGATGGGCAGTATCTAGATACATGTATCGCCGATACGTATCGATCGATACTTTTGTATCGGTATCGGTATCGCTTTAGCTACTTGACAGAAGTATCGATTTATCGGTATTGCTAAGGTCAATTTTCTTAAATGTATCGAAAAAAATCGATACTTCGATACATCGCTACATTAATAAGAATTTTTAAATATTTAAATAGATGTTATAATATGACACTACTGAGTTATATTTATGAATATACATAAATAATAATATTATTAAATATTTATTTAATTACAGTACTACTCTACTGGTCACGTCACACAGTACGGCGCAACGTTTAAACACGTTTGTACTTGTGTTATTGAGATTAATTAACCATAATATAGAAATGCTCATAATATAGAAACGCTCATATAATATAGAAACACTCATTGGTGTTGCAACACTATTGGCCACGCCCACTCGGTGTTGAGTTTAAACAGGTTCATACTTGTAACGCAGCGATTCCTCTTGGTCCCCCGAGGCAGGGTTGCCAGATTGGCCTTCTTAAAGCCAAATTCCATAAATTTGGCTTTTTTTCAACTTGCCTGGCTTTATAATATCAATTTGGCTTTTTATTGGCTTTTTATTGGCTTTTTTCAACTTGCTTGGTTTTATAGTATCAGTTTGATATTTGGGCTTTTTCCAGGATCTTTTTTTATTTTTGCCTTTATAATATCAGTTATACTGTTTAGCCTCTTTCAGCACGTGTTTTTTTCCTTGTACCAAACGTGTATAATAGCGAATCTAGTCTTGTCCGTGGCGTTACATTCGAGATTCATACACGTTTAATACTTGTTCAAACGGAACGGATGCCGGGACGCGGGGCGCGGGCGGGAAAGCAGTCAACACTTAGCATCGGTGCGGATCGGTACTGTGCGTCGTGCGTGTGTAGGCGGTAAAACTTGGCTATCATTCGAGTGAACCAGTTTAGTTAAAGTTCTAGTTTATGTAAATTTTGTTTTGTTCTACAACCATGTCATCAAAGAAGTGGAAGCTATCGTACAACAGAAGCCGTAAATACAATAGTAAGTGGGAAGAAACGTTTGTTTGGGTGAAAAAGTCTGTTGATGGCTCAGATTCAGCCTATTGCAAACTTTGTCATTGCAATATTGCTCCACGAATGAGTAACCTCTCAAATCACGAAAAGTATATGGTGTCGAGGCTACTTGTTCTAATGTGGAGGACACTGCTGAAGAGGATCTGGAGCTTTTCATGTAATGTGAGTATGTGATCTATACTTAAAATTATTTGGCTTTTTTTTGGCTTTTTTTCGTGCATAGTTTGGCTTATCACTTAGGTTTGCATCTGGCAACCCTGCCCCGAGGCATTTCTTATCATTCAGTCACTCATTAAGTAGATGTCACGCCGAGTAGTTGTGCGATAATGAGTGAAGATATTAATAGTAGTAATAACGCGTCAGGGAGTGAGCCACAAAAGGAACAACCTGGTGAAAATGACGCGACAGAAAATCATTTCTATAAAATTAAAGATACCAACTGGTCAAAATCAGTCCTAATAACTTGCGGTAAATATTTTAAGATTGCAAATTGTGATGAGCGACTTAAATTATCTTGCTTTAAATAATTAAATAAAGCAATTGTTTTTATTTACATCTATAAAACCCATTAAAATGTCGTTGATTTTACTTACAGTGCGTACAAATTACTAGTATTAACAATAATATCTAATACCTACATATTAAATGAATAATTATAAAAATGTACCGGCGATGCATGTATCGGTATCGCTTAAGACATCTAGAAAGTATCGGCGTATCGGTATCGCCTAAGACGTTCTTCATGTATCGATGTATCGGTATCGCTTTAGCGATTTTCATGTATCGATGCCCATCACTGTCTGCCGCCTTGTCACTTTTCTTGTAGGTCCTTTATCACTTCGCTGCCTCAGTTTGGTACCCTCCGCTACAAACTTGTTTACAGTTCGATAAGCTCTGCCAAACTTCTTCGCAATTTCAATAGATTTTATATTTTCAGCGAGTAACGACTATTTTTCTTTTCTCAGTTAGTGTTAAATCCTTCTTCTTACCCATTTTCACCATTTAGATCCATAAATAGAATACTTGCTTAATAATTCGGAACACAATATTTTACATATTTTTCAATAAAATGAGATAATTATTTTAATTATCAAAATATTTTATCGAAATGAATACCATCAATGCTGCTATATATAGTGATTATTTGCTACAAATTTCATTGAAATCGGGGAAAAACTTTTGAAAACATTGGAGAAAATGTAATCTGCTTAATAAGTGCGAACGCAATGTAGTAGGTGCAGGTATACCAGGTCCATGAGCAACAGGTCTTATAGCAGACTGAAAGTTTGGATAAGAAATTTCCTTTGTATTTTTAGTATTATAGCCTTGCACGTTACATGAACAAAAATAGGAGTCATTGCTGTGATTTCTTGGCTCACGTCAGACCATTGGAATCCCAAAAGGTAAAGAATCCTTTTTACCTTTACTCCACAGTCTACGTTGTTCAATACAAACACCAACTTTATGTGGAGCCCATGATTTGTCTTGATCCCCAAGCTTCATTCCGAAGTACGCATAGTATGCTTTCTTGACGAAGTCTGTAATATCTCGCCTTTGTTTTTTCACAGTAAATTTCCCACAAATATAACAGAACATATTTAGACTATTTACACACCCTCTGGTTGCCATAGCGACAAATAAACAAATTTCAAAAGAGAAATATAGTCACCGCGCACCTTTGAATAATAAAGAACTATAACATCGCACGCACTAGACAGACTGACTCATCTCGTGGCTTGTCAATCACTTATATACTAGTGGTGCGTTTCTCGAATGTTCTAGAAGACGCTATGACGTCACTTCTGATCTGGAAGCATTTATTGGCAGTAGTTTTTAATCAAAATTTAATTGAGTCAATTTTAATGAAAATTACTTACATATGTAATATGAAATATGACATTTTGTGAAAAATTTGTACGTGATAGCGAAAAATTAATATATATTATTTTCGGAATCAGCGTGCAAAAATTACTATATAAGTGGTAAAATATTTCGGACAACAAAACCATCGCAGGCCTGTGTTATTTATATTGCCATCTTTTGCTCAGATAAGCGAGTACTGATCCAGAGGCACCTCCAGATCGAACAGCACTCCAGTTTAACCCTTTATCGCGCAGTGTGACTTTACTGATTTTGTTGTCTAACGCCAGATGATTTTATTCAGTCTTGGAATAACCTCTGTGCAAAGGATTAAGAGACATTTGCTTAATTCTTTACTGCAGATGTCTTTCCGAGACTGAATAAAATCATCTGGCGTTAGCCAGAACACTGCCCGATAAAGGGTTAAGAACTCGCCCTTTAAAAAGAAAAATATCATGACGTAATTTATATTGCCTCCTTTGCATAGGAATTACTTAGATAAGGGAGCACTAATCCAGAGACACTTCCAGCTGCCCAGCACCCGCAGTTTAAGAATTCCCCGAGAGTGTACATATGCATAATTTTCCCCCAGTTTTTACAAAATTTTGTTGCACACCGTTTAAAACTTAAATTCTACTCTATTCGAAAGTTTCCATCAAGCTTCTCATCATCTGAGAACTCCAGTGTTCTGAAACTAGATCAGACTAGCACCTCCTACTGCATTTATTGCATAAAACTAAGCAATTTCTCTACCTAGCTAGGTTAAATATACCGCGATTTCTTAAAAAGTACTAACACTGTACTGAGTAGGGAAAAACTATACACGCCTACAACATGGTATCGTATATCGTAACCTTTCTTAATTAAATACAAATTATTAATGTATTGAGTTAAATAACTACAAAATTGCCTCGTGATTGGCGACATAGTCTATTGGGAATGAAAATAATTGCCAAACATAGAACCCAACTGGGCCCATATAACAACAAGAAAAACGTATTATTTCGTATCAAAATTTTCCATCACTGACGCATGAAAATTACTTCGAGAGAAGAAATAATGAGAACAAAAATTAGACGTCTGGGGACTTTGTAAAGTCAGCGAAATTGAAGACAAAGAAATTTATATTAGCTGCTCAGAGCTCAGAGTTCCAAGCGATACTTTAAGCAAGGGAGACGTACTTAATCTTCCTATAAGTTCTGAGTGAATACCAAGTAATATAAACCTAATAACTCAAAAGGATAGGCCTATTCCTTCAGGTATTTAAGTGTAGTGAATGCTATATTAATTAAACCAAATAAACTCGTTGCGTAACTCCATCGCCGACATCGAAAGAGAGCCGCGCGTCCAACAACCAGAAGCGAGGCCCGATGAAATAAGGTATGGTAATTTCCTTTCTTTACCATTAGGCAGCGTTAAATACCGAAGGCATATAAATTAAACATTAACCAACAAACACTACTTAACGAGGTCTTTTGAAGACCTCCACAAACATAACTTTTTAACGAAAAAACGCAGGGGTTTTGCCATTTAACTCTCCACCGATATCTACTGGAAATTTCCAATGGATGAGGGTGACGGCAATCATCCATAACCCTATATAGTTTTTTGACACTGAGTATCATCTGAGAACTCTCAGTGCTCTGAAACCAGACCAGACCAACGCTTCCTTCTAAATTTACTGACAAAGGAAACATTACTACTTTTACTCTATCCTAACAGGCAGTGGTGTAGTGCTAAATAAAGAAGTGAGGGAACGCATTTTGAAAGTGTTACTCAGATGCGGGGGGGACAATGGCGAGCGCGGCGAGCCCATACAGCTGGGGGTCCGGGGGCACTGTAAGCCCCCGGGAAATCTTTTGAAATCTGACCAATTTCAGGGATATTTTGAGGTCATATGCACTGGATATTAGGATATATTCCAAGGTTGAAGATGCAGTATTTCCAGTGTCATTAGATATACGACATCCAGCACGATCAATAAAAATAGCTAACAACTGGAATGATTAACTAAAAAAAAGTTAACAACTGGTACGCCGTGGTGACTGTTTCACCAGATCTTTATAGGCTAGCATTGCCTCAGTCGAAGCTAAAAGAAATGAAACAGTTAATGATTCTTTCTCATATTTCTTCTAGGGTGGGAATTAAAATTTCATGACGTTAGAGATTTGTAAGTTCGGATTTATTTGAAATAGTGAGGGAACGCCGTTCCGTCTACCAAAAAAAGTAAGGGAACGCCGTTCCCACGCGTTCCCACAGCACTACACCACTGCTAACAAGCCCTCACTGCAAGCAGCTCCCTTTATAATAAAAAAAGGAAGAAGCAAGAGAAAGATAAAAAGGGGGGGAAGATGGCTTTCTAAAATAATTTAATATAGTTATTCGGAGGCTTTTATTCTGCATTGCTTGCCAGATAATTTTCAGTTTTTATTTTATAGTTGTAGAATAAAACTCTCAAAATATAAACTTCAGCAAGAAAACTTCCGCACAATTAAAAAAATGTTGATAACAGTAGGGATGGACGTAAAATAAAAATTAAAATGTCATAACTTAAAAAATATTTTAACTAAAAGATAAAAAATAATATAAATTGTGTCATGAAATTCTGGAGCTATTGAAGAATAGGGACCCCAGCCTTCTTTAGTTAGGCTTATAAGGCTAACTAATGAAAATATCACGACCTAACCTAACCAATCGTTAGGTTAACTGTACGCCCTTGACGATTGGTTAGGTTAGGTCATGATATTTTCGTTAGTTAGCCTTATAAAGCTAACTAAAGTAGAATGCCTTAATAAATGCGTGTCATTAAAATAAAAATAATTCAATAATGAAACTAGAAACTAAATATTTAGGTCATGAAAGTATCATGTATCAGCAAAATAAGCTCAAAACCTAAACAAAGAAGGAAAGAGGAGTTAGTGAGTGAGTTTGGTCAACTACATAATGAGCCTCCTCAATGCAGTGATCGGAAGTGGATGAGTTGTATACATATCAGTGCTATTCTCGTTCTTTGCTTGGAATATTTTCCTTTCATGAAAACTTAAAATTTTATCAGAAACTGTACATAAAAAACAAAAAAGGATACTTTAATATTAAATTAATTTAATCTCTTGAAGTAATTTTTAAAATATCCAGGTAAAACAAAGATGCTGAATATGCTACGGAGAGACGTACAAATGGAGAATTCTTTATAATTCATGGAAAAAATTATTAAATTAGTATCATTATCTTACAGATTTCTTAGTACGCGAATAAAAACTTAGGTGAATTCATGCATAAAAGCAAATACAATAAAAATATTTTATTTCGTACAGTATGAAGCTATTACCTTACAACTTTACAAATGTTCCGCGTGATGATTCCTCATTTCGCGAAGGTCAAGCTTGTCGCCCCTCCTCTCGAGTTGGCCTGGTGAAGTAGTGAGTTGGTTTCTTGTGCTCTCCACCTCACATAGCCAGGTACGCCCGGCTCATCGGGGATTGTTCTGAGCCAGGCGTCTTCTTTTGAAGATGTCCACTGCAACTCCCTTTGTGTTTCTTAGGTCTTTGGGCAGCTGATTAAACGGTTTTGGTCCTCTCACCACAAAACTATTTTCTTTCAGGGTTAAGGATGTTCCCTGTCTCGCCTTCAATTTGGGAATACGACACAATCTACCGTTTCTACTTTCCACTGTCGTTTGGAGAGTTATAGGGTTTAGAGTAAGATTAGGGACTAGTTTCTTCATTATTTTCCAAGTGTAAATAATGGTGTGTGTGTCTCTTCTCCTTTCCAGTGAATATAGGTCTAGTTCGCATAACCTTTCCCGGTAATTTAGTTCTTTGCACCCGTTGATCTTGGCTGTGAAGCTTCTCTGGATCCCTTCCAGCTGTCTAATGCTTCTTTTTTATATGGGGCTGTTAGGACCGAGCAGTATTCCAATTTGGGTATGATCAGGGTTTTCAGTATAGGAATCATTACATTCCTATCCCTTCGTTTAAGGGTTCTCAATATCTGTCCCGTTATTCTCTTTGCTCTGTTTACTGCTATCTTATTTTTTGTTTAAAATTTCGCATCATCAGTCATTACAACCCCGAAATCTTTTGCTTTGGAATTTCTCTGAATTTCCTGTCCATTTGCGGTATAATATTCCATGGATTTTGGGTCTTCTCTTTTTCCGTACCGTAACAGCTGAAATTTCTCGGTGTTAAACGTCATATTGTTGTCTTCCGTCCACTTGTACATTCTGTTTATGTCGGTTTGTAGAGATCCCATATCTCCTGGGTTTCTTATTTTTCTACTGATCTGTGTGTCATCCCCAAAGGATGTTACTGTGCTGTCTCTGGTAACGTCTTCATCTATGTTAGCTAGCATGATTATGAAGAGTAGTGGAGCTAATATTGTTCCTTGTGGTACTGAGCTGAGGACCTCTGATTCTGATGAAGATACTCCTTGTACTGTAACGATTTGCCGCCGCTCACTAGGAAAATTATATATCCAGTTCCCTACCTTTCCTGTTATTCCCATATATTTCAGTTTATGTACAGGGTGTACATAAAGTCAGGATCTATTTTTGTGAAGCACTTGGAAATTATATGGAATTCAATCATAAAATGATAAAGTGGTAACATTTATTAAATAATTAAGAGTAGGATTCGACGTGACGCCCATCAGTATCCCTGCACAGCTCAAATCGTTCCGCAGCATTTCTAAACACATTCTGGAGCATTTGCGGGGTTATGTTATCTGCAGCAGTTCGTATACGTGTACGTAAGTTTTCAAGACTCGTAATCTTCGTCTGATAGACGTGCGATTTGATAAAGCCCCATGCAAAGAAATCTAAAGGGGTTAAATCTGGTGATCTCGCTGGCCAAGGTCTGTTGCTTCCGCGTCCGATCCAGCGATTTGGAAAACGTCCATTTAGATAATCCTGAACAATTTTGGCATAGTGACAACGAGCACCATCATGTTGATAGACGACTGTACTAATAATCCTATCCCCGTCATCTATCAACATGATGGTGCTCGTTGTCACTATGCCAAAATTGTTCAGGATTATCTAAATGGACGTTTTCCAAATCGTTGGATCGGACGCGGAAGCAACAGACCATGGCCAGCGAGATCACCAGATTTAACCCCTTTAGATTTATTTGCATGGGGCTTTATCAAATCGCACGTCTATCAGACGAAGATTACGAGTCTTGAAAACTTACGTACACGTATACGAACTGCTACAGATAACATAACCCCGCAAATGCTCCAGAATGTTTAGAAATGCTGCGGAACGATTTGAGCTGTGCAGGGATACTGATGGGCGTCACGTCGAATCCTACTCTTAATTATTTAATAAATGTTACCACTTTATCATTTTATGATTGAATTCCATATAATTTCCAAGTGCTTCACAAAAATAGATCCTGACTTTATGTACACCCTGTATTATGATTCCGTGGTCACACTTGTCGAACGCTTTAGCAAAGTCTGTGTATAGTACATCATAGTTTTCATTACTTTCAAGTGCATCAATAATGTTGTTGTAGTGTTCCATTAGTTGTGATAGGCATGATCTGCCTGACCGAAATCCATGTTGGTTATCATTGAATTTTTTCTGAGTTTCCAAAAAGTCATAGATTTTCTGTCTATTCTTTCAAATATTTTAGTGAGATTAAAATACTTAAAATAGTACATTATTTTGCGTAAGCAATTTCTGTGTGTGTCTGCGCGCGCGCATGCATACGGAATGGGTACTCGGAGAGAAACAAGAAGAAGCGTCAAAGACCTTTTGGTCCACTCGGGGAGGTTCCTGTTAATAAACTCGTTCATTTTTTAACTATTCTAGCCAGTTATCACTGAGGCTATTGAGGCTGAAGTCTCAGGCTCCCATGTTTGGGCCCCCAATCAACTGAGTTTCGACGATATAATTCGAGATTTAGCAAACTACTTTGATTAAATATGAGAGAGTACACAAACTGACAAATTCCCTGTTTTATTTTGTTTTATAGGCCCTGAAATAAAGTTTGTTTAATACTGTTTGGTTTTGGCCAACGGCAAAATACACTGTGTTAAAGTTCTTTTAAGTTTGTTTCTCAATTAGCCTGAGCACCGTACATATAATTTGTGTAAATGTACTATGTACTGTATATGTACATGTATTGTTAATAAAAAGCTATAGAAAAGAGCCCCGAGGTGTCTTAATCCGCCTATGATTCTAGCAGTAGTAGAAAACTGGATAGAAAAACATAAGGCTCTCTCCCCACCCTCCGCTCCCCTTCCCGCCAGAGGCGGGTACAGAAAAAGGTTGAAAAAATACCTTGGCCCTGGAAAAGTAGCCAAGGGAATTTTACAGGAAAGGGGAGAATATATAAACTAGCTCTACAATTACGTTATGCACACATAGAGCGTACACTACAGTATAGCACTGCTGTATAAACTAACCAATAATACTTGTGCCGATCGCACATGAACCATTTGATATCGTCACACAACCCTCCAACATATGGTTTTGATTTTATACAAAATATTTACAGCTCTATTTACCGAGATATCAGTCCAACAAAGACCCCATGACCCACTTCAGGCTAGCCCCAAAAGGATTAAGAGGGAGGGAAAGGTCTACCCCCATGTATGCGCAGAGCCATCATGCCGGCAAAGTGATGAAATGCTTCTACAGGAAAAGAGTAGAAACAAAAGTTAAGAACAGAAATCGGATTTTCCACACCATACCCTGACCCGTCACGTGCATGCAGCTACCCAAGAGAAAGAAGAGGAAAAGAAAGAAATCGTGTCAGCAGAAAAGTTACTTTATCTTACCTAATGTATGTCATTCATTTTTTTTTTAAGTATGGGTTTCTACAAAATATTTTTCTATTATATTCTTAGACATATTAACAAGGCAGACAAGCGTGTGAGCGTGTTTTCTGTAATTAGATGTCTGTCCTGTGTATGCGTTTGCTAACTTTAAATGTCGCCGAGTTTCAACTTGGGTATCCTGCCGTGAAAGGTGTTTATGCAGAAAGTGATATATTGAGTCGTTCTTACTTCGCGGTGTTGTGCCACCACGAGAGTAGAGAAAATCTCATTCCGGCAAAGAATATCAGTGGGAGGTCCATGTATCTATCCCAATGTACTTGTCCCTTATGGAGGATGAAAGTGTTTCGTGGGTGATCACCCGTTGTTGCTACAGCGAATTCAAAAGTCTCCCACTTAGAGGTGTTTATGAGGCAAATGGTAAAAAAAATGCTTTGCTCAATGGTTGATCATGCTATGTGGGGCACAAGTGGGGGAAGAATTAAGTGTAGAAGGAAATGTTTAAACAAACTCCCGTTGGGTTACGTCATAATACTATTTTCTTAAATTATATGTGAGAACAGCCTTATACTCTGAGTGTATTCAGAACTTTGTCCAGCCTATTTTAAACAGGTTTACACTTTGGCTTGAAATAACCCCCTCAGTGAAGTTGGTTCCAGATATTAACTATTTTATAGGAGAAGAAATTAACACAGATGGAGATATTAAATGTCTTGAGTTCCAATTTAAAACAATTATTTCTTGTCGAATTGGTATTAAATGAAAATAATTTCCTATAGTCTGCCCTGTCTATTCCATTGAGCATCTTGAAAACTTGAATAAGCTTACCGCGCAACCTCCTGGTCTCTAATAAGTAAATAAGTATTACGGTGAGCTTGAACATGCCATTAAGGCTGCGAGTGGAAGTACCTAAAAAATGGAGAAAAGTAAATGTCAATCCAGGGTGGCAGAATACTGTGCTGATTTGTATGATGTAGCAAAAATATATTCGTGGAATGGGTTGTTTTGGGGAAACCTAGGCAGGGGGAATTCTTCCAACTGAAAAATAGAACTCGTGCTAGATTCAAGGGTGCTCTTAGATTTATAAGGAAAAATGAAAAGAATCTTCGACGAGAATCTCTAGCCAGAAAATTAGGCAATAGCAATACTTCCAGTAGGGAATTCTGGAAGGAGGTTAATAAAATTAACAATAGTAATCTTACCTTGCCAAATGTAATAGAGGGTGTACATGGTGCAAAAAACATTGCAGAACTGTGGAAAAATCATTATGAAACCCTATTTAATTGTCTCGGGGAGATAGACTAAATATATGCCTAAATTTGGAACGCTCTGAGGAGCTACTAATTAATGACTCAGAAATCTAGCAGGCTATTCATAAGTTAGAATTAGATGATAACAAAAGTTTGGCCTAGATGGCATACAAGCAGAACATTTAAAATGTTGTAGCCCTCATATAATACCTATGCTTGCAATGTGTTTCATAAGCTGTATGATACATGGGTACTTGCCACAGTCCATTTTATCAGTTGTATTGTTGCCAGTTGTTAAAAATAAGTGTGCTAATATCTGTGATAAGAATAATTATCACTGGTCAACAAAATAATTGTTTTTTCTGTCACAAGTATTGAAGTAGGTGAGCCTAACAGTATTTTTTACGCTGAATTCGAATATGTTGTTAGATTTTCTCCATTACGCAAGATTTTTATGTGGCACACAGTTATATTACTAAAAAAATGTATGTTTCTATATTAATGCATAGCCTTTGTACTTACCTAAAAGGTGACATTGGTTGATTTTTGCTGTTTCGCCTGTGGAACATCTCTCTTGAGAGTCCAGCAGTAGTCAGCCAGCATACTTGGGCTCCACTTGCCCTGGTACCGCTTTCCCATATTGGAAATGTCTTGATGAAAGCGTTCCCCGTGCTCGTCACTGACGGTGCCAAGGTTTTCAGGGAAGAAGTCCAAATGGGAGTGTAAGAAATGTATTTTTAGGGACATATTACATCCTATAGCTTTGTAGGCCTTCAAAAGATCACTCACTATTTCATGGTAGTTTTCGGCCTTATGATTTCCCAAAAAATTCTTAGTAATATATTTAAATGATTGCCACGCAGCTCTTTCCACTTCATTCAGCTGATCTTCAAATTGCTCATCATTTATCAACTCCCTTATTTGAGGACCTACAAATATCCCTTCTTTGATTTAGCATCACTTAGCCTCGGAAATTTATTCTTTAAGTACAGAAATCCCGTACCATTTTGATCCATCGCCTTGACGAAATTTTTCATCAGTCCAAGTTTGATGTGCAATGGAGGTAAGTTAGATGAGGATTAACCAGTGGCTTATTCACCACATTTTTCTTTCCTGGAATAAATGATTCTCGTTTTGGCCACTGCTTTTGTATGTAGTGATTTTTTCTGTTCCTACTGTCCCATTCACACAAGAAACAGCAGTGCTTAGTATATCCAAGTTGCAAGCCGAGCAAAAGAGCAATCACTTTCAAGTCCCCACAAATATGCCAGGAATATTTCTCATACCTAATACTTGTCAAGAGAAGTTTCATATTGTCATATGACTCCTTCATGTTGAAGCATGAGCTAAAGGCACTGACGAGTATTTATTTCCGTTATGGAGAAGCACAGCCTTCAAGCTAAGTTTTGAGGAGTCAATGAACAAGCGTAGTAGTAGGCCTCGAAAAAAGGTGGAGTGCAAGTTGCAAGTGTATAATATTACGTAATGTTGCAAGAGTGCCACCCCACCCCCATTTGTTGCAAGAGTGCCACCTCCACCCCTTTGTTGCAAAAAAAAAAAAAAAATCCCACAAAGGGGCAGAAAGAGAGAGAGAGAGTACCGGCCTTGTTGCCAACCCCCAAAATGGGATTGCAAGGGGCATGCAACTTGGAGGCGGAGTTCTCTCCAAGCTGAACCCCCAAACGGGCATGCCTATCCTAAGGGCGCCTCTTGGGGAGGAAGGGGTTTCCTCATCCCCCCAAAGGAGCAGAAAGAGATAGCAAGAGAGGAAGAGAGAAAGGAAGAGGAGGGTCTTTGCTCGGGACTGCCGAGCTCATATGGATCCATCGTCCAACATCGGCCTCTTTATAGTGCCCCTAAGCAGCCAGTTGGCTTTGGCCGCCAGTGCCTCAAGCTAAGTGCCACAGTATGTTAATTAGATCGGGAACGCACCAGTGGCTGCCACTGCTTCAAGCTAAGTGTTACAGTATGCTAAATGGATCCGGGCACCCACCCCAGTCTAGGTCAGCTCTGTTGCTGGGCGTACACCTCAGACAAGCGCCAGTGCCATCCTGCTAAACCATACAATCACCCAACCAAATAAAATATTATTGTGTACAAGGAATCAATAAAGCGACGTTACAGCAAACTGTTTAAACACGAAAAATTATTCAATAAAACACCGTTACATTATTCTGTTTTAAAGGGATGTTTAGCCCAGCATTCTGGCGCTTTTGCTAACTATGCTTTATATACATACATATATATATATATATACACACACTATATTATATATAATATATATATATATTATATATATATATAATATATGATCCGGCTAAATGAAATTAAAAAAATATATCGCTGTGTTTTGTCTTTATTTTAAATTATTAAAACCATTTTTAAACCTTTCATAAATTGTAAATGTACAGGAAAAGGCGTGTTTTATGGCGTATTGGATCAGTATACGGGGCAGAAGTTAATATTATATTGTGGTACATCTACAGATTAATTATCGCCGTTCTTGATGACAAAAGCTACCTCCATCTGCTTACAACCTTACAAAGGTTCCGCGCGATGATTTCTCATTTCGCGAGGTCAAGCTTGTCGCCCCTCCTCTCGAGTTGGCCTGGTGAAGTAGTGAGTTGGATCTTGCGCTCTCCACCTCACATAGCCAGGTACGCCGGCTCATCGGGGATTGTTCTGAGCCAGGCGTCTAGTCTTCTTTGAGATTTCCACTGCAATTCCCTTCGTGTTTCTTAGGTCTTTGGGCAACTGATTAAACAGTTTTGGTCCTCTCACTACAAAACTATTTTCTTTCAGGGTTAAGGATGTTCCCTGTCTCGCCTTCAATTTGGGAATACGACACAGTCTACCGCTTCTACTTTCCATCGTTGTTTGGGGAGTTATGGGATTCAGAGTAAGATTAGGGACTAGTTTCTCCATTATTTTCCAAGTGTAAATAATGGTGTATCTCTCTCTTCTCCTTTCCAGAATATAGGTCTAGTTCTCGTAACCTTTCCCAGTAATTTAGTTCTTTGCACCCATTGATCTTGGCTGTGAAGCTTCTTTGGATCCCCTCCAGCTGTCTAATGTCTTCTTTTTTATATGGGGAAGTTAGGACCGAGCAGTATTCTAATTTGGGTATGATCAGGGTTTTCAGTAGAGGAATCATTACATTCCTATCCCTTCGTTTAAAGGTTCTCAATATCTGACCCGTTATTCTCTTTGCTCTGTTTACTGCAATCTTATTTTGTGTTTCAAATTTCGCATCATCTCTCATTACAACCCCTAAATCTTTTGCTCTGGAATTTCTCTGAATTTCCTGTCCATTTGGGGTATAATAGTCCATGCACTTTAGGTCTTCTCTTTTTCCGTACCGTAATAGCTGAAATTTCTCGGTGTTAAACTTCATATTGTTGTCTTCAGTCCACTTGTAGATTTTGTTTATGTCGGTTTGTAAAGATCCTATGTCTTCTGGGTTTCTTATTTTTCTACTGATCTTTGTGTCATCCGCAAAGGATGTTACTGTGCTGTCTCTGGTAACGTCCTCATCTATGTCAGTTAGCATGATTATGAAGAGTAGTGGAGCTAATACTGTTTCTTGTGGTACTGAGCTGAGGACCTCTGATTCTGATGAAGATACTCCTTGTACTGTAACGACTTGCCTCCGCTCACTAAGGAAATTATATATCCATTTCCCTACTTTTCCTGTTATTCCCATATATTTCAGTTTATGTATTATGATTCCGTGGTCACACTTGTCGAACGCTTTAGCAAAGTCTGTGTATAGTACATCATAGTTTTCATTACTTTCAAGTGAATCAATAATGTTGTTGTAGTGTTCCATTAGTTGTGATAGGCATGATCTGCCTGATCGAAACCCGTGTTGGTTATCATTGAATTTTTTCTGAGTTTCCAAAAAGTCATAGATTTTCTGTCTAACTATTCTTTCAAATGTATATATATAATGTTATAATGTTGTTATAATGTTTCAGACCAACAAAGACCCTAGGATCCACTCATGGCTGGTCTACCTAACTGTGTTTGTAATTGTGTATTGTGTATGTCCTCCGTGGTGGCGGAGGGGACCTACAATTTTACGTGGGTTCCAAACCACAAGAACATAAGAAATTTATGTCTGACCGGCAATCGGAAGATCCCGGGTTCGATTCCCGGGTGGGTACCTCATTTTTTCATTTGTTTCGTTCTTTCGCTCTCATCTTGCGCGGTTAATTCTCCTATACAAAGCGTCGTTCTTTACGTTAATTATACTGCGTGTTTGCAGTTATAATGTATTTAATGTTACGGCATGCGGGAGGTGCCCCTTTGGGGCATTGGTTTCTGCGCATATGTAGAGGAATTACGACATTTGTTTGGGTGAGGCCTGTGGTGTAGTGGTTATCATATCTGACCGGCAATCGGAAGATCCCGGGTTCGATTCCAGGGTGGGTACCTCATTTTTTCATTTGTTTCGTCCTTTCGCTCTCATCTTGCGCGGTTAATTCTCCTATACAAAGCGTCGTTCTTTACGTTAATTATACTGCGTGTTTGCAGTTATAATGTATATAATGTTACGGCATGCGGGAGGTGCCCTTTGGGGCATTGGTTTCTGCGCGTATGTAGAGGAATTACGACATTTGTTTGGGTGAGGCCTGTGGTGTAGTGGTTATCATATCTGACCGGCAATCGGAAGATCGCGGGTTCGATTCCGGGTGGGTACCTCATTTTTTCATTTGTTTCGTTCTTTCGCTCTCATCTTGCGCGGATAATTCTCCTATACAAAGCGTCGTTCTTTACGATATATATATATATATATATATATATATATATATATATATATATATATATATAGTGGACCTAGTTTTAGCCGTTTAAAGTGATAATGATTTGATTGTATGCTAATGATTAATTGCTGCAATGACTGATTGTTTATTAATGATAGGCTGGGTTAATAATTTATGAAGTAAAGTATCACCAATTGAAAAGTGGCTAATAGAGTAGGCCCACCATACTATTGGAAGCGACTGGAATGGCAGCGAGGGTCACCAGCTTGGATTACACCAAAGCAAATTAATGTTAAGGTTATAAAAAGTACTTTATGGTTTTGTAGTTTAATTAAGAAAATATATTTATATTAATTTTCACAGTGAAAAAATACAATTGAAAGACACTGACTAGAAAGCTTAACAATTCTATAACGACCTTTGAAATACGCTCGTTTATGTGAGGCTTAATGGTATACAAAATGGGACACAACCTGAAATATGAAACTTAGTGAATACAAAAATAATGCATGTACGTAATAATATAACACATAGGTTATGTAATACACTGATTAGGGAAGCTACAGATTATGCATAAATGATCACTGAAAGAGGCCTATTAATGACACAGAAAGCGCGTACGTTTTGGTACACTGAATAGAATACGTTTCGGTACACTGAATAGAATAAGTGGTTATTTGATTAAGTAGGCTAATTAATTGCATGGATGAACATAGAACAACTGAATGGCCTAATAATAATGGATTGATGACGTGCGTTATGGGATAGGCCTAATGATAGTTGAGGGAATATACACTGTAAATGAATTAGGCCTGCAGTAGAGAACTTATTTGTCACACAAATATATAAGTGAACACAGTAGCGGATAATGTGAATTACAGGTTCTGTAGGACACCTGAATTAGGAAAATGGTCTACAGCATTATTTAACGAGAGTCAATTGGAACGTTTAATTACACTTGGGGTATAGCCTACCTAGGGGTTTTCGCAGGTGACGGCACAATAAGCACGCGGTAGACCTACTTTGTAATTTATTAATTTCCAAACGCTCGTCTTGTGTGTTTTTTGTTTTTTAACTAATTAAAAGCATGGCACCCCCGTCAAGTACTTGCAGACGCTGTGAAGGGAAATTTGCCGCTTACGCGTTTACAATGGCTAATAATAATTAACAGTTAGTTTGCAGGTGGTGCTCAAGCATGGAAGTCCTGAGGAACGAATTACAACGTGAGAGGGAGGCCAGGGTGAAGCTTGAAGAAAGCGTGATGCTTCTGACGGCAAAATTGGAATCTCTTGAGACTCCAGTTACGACCCCTCCTGCCTCAGTTTCTACTAATAATATAAATAGTATTAATAGCCCTCTCTCTTCCCCTAGTTCCCAACCCTTCGTTCGAGTGCGTAATGGAGCCCCATTGAGAAAACCTAAGACTTGTCTACCAGTAATAACAAGCAATAAGTTTTCTGTTTTAGGTTTCGAACATGCTGATGAACCGGAAATATGACTCGTTGGCCATTCCATTGTTCGAGGGCAGCTCGAGGAATTCTGTGGGAGAAACCCTCGTCGTAGGCGCCGTTACTGCTACCCTGGTGCAAGGGTGGAGGATATAACTAATAGTGTTGATCATTTTACAGACGGTACCGCCGAGGACACAAAGTATGTTATTCATGTCGGTACTAATAACGTTTTAAATTCTAGATCGGAAGAACTGCTCGCTAGGTACAGGGACTTACTAGAGCGACTAAAGGAGAAAACTAATAAGATTGTCTTAACAGGTATACTTCCTCGAATTATCCAACGTAACGATTTCTACAGCAAGGCGACCTATATTAACAAAACCTAAAGTTTCTTTGCCAACAGGAAGGAGTGCATTTTGCGAATTTTTGGAACAGTTTCTACGGCAGGAGGGACTTGTTCCTCGAAGATGGACTTCATCTTAATGACGTTGGAGCTGCGCGTTTAGGAAGACTATTTCATAATACTGTCTCTTCTTTTCAGGCTGCCGTAACTCGAACGGTCCCAGCGTAAATTCCACAAATTTCCCCTGCGCTCGCGAACGTGTCTCAATTACAAACAATTTGAAGGTTCTATCCCTAAATGTTCGTAGCCTACAAAATAAAATAAACGATTTTTTTTCTGTAATTGCTTGTAAAGACTATGATGTAATTACGATAAGTGAATCGTGGCTTAGCACTGAAACACGTGACTTTGTAGGGGAGTATCAAATTAAAGGTTATAGACTTTTTGTTAAAAACAGAATAGGTAGGCGAGGAGGCGGTGTTATGTTGTATATCAAAGATAATATTGCGAACGTTATAGAAGTAAAGCACACACTTCCAGAACCAATAGATTCGACTATAGCAGAACTTAAATTGAACGATTTCAAACTTCTTGTTGTGGTTATATATAGGCCCCCTAATCAAACAGCTGATACGGACGAAGTGTTATATCGTGAACTAAAGAGAATAATAGGTAGTGAGCAGGCTTTAGTTATGGGTGACTTTAATTGCGCCAACGTGAATTACAATACAATGCAGGGAGACGCGGAAGGTAATCGTTTAGTTCATTTTCTCGAGGATAACTTTCTTATTCAGAAGGTTGGGGAACCTACGAGGTTGGACAGTATTTTAGATTTAGTAATAACTACGGATGATAGGCTAATTACTGATCTTCAAGTAATAGAACCGTTAAGCAATAGCGATCACAATATGGTAGAGTTTGTCCTCTCAGTAAGTCACTCGAAACCAACTAACTCGACTAAAATTCCTAACTTCCAGCACACAGACTTTGGTAAATTGGGAAAACGTAATGGGGAACTCCAACGCAAAACTAATGTGGGAATCGTTCGAAACAGTATTTAGGACTATAAATGAGGAATGTGTACCGTACAAAATTAAGCGTGCGAAAGTAAACAACAAGCCCTTGTGGTTTATTTCTAGAGTAGGAGACATTATAAAGAGTAGAGATAGGGCTTATAGGCTACATAAGTGCGATAAAGACAATTTGTGGTTACGAAACAACTACATATCTCTAAGGCGTGAAGCGAAAAGTGTAATAAAAAAGTCCAAGCGCGAATTTGAAATCTCCATAGCTCGTGACGGTAAAGAAAACCCCAAGCGATTCTTTCAATATGTCAATAATAGAAATCCAGTAAAAAGTGTCTTGGGGCCTTTGAAAAATGTAAACGGAGATCTAGTTTCTGAAAACAAGGAAATGGCTACCTTGCTAAACGAATTCTTTACGTCAGTTTTTACTATAGAAGATGTAACGAATATCCCTACGGTCATAGACATAATACCTTTTGATAATGGTAATATTTTGGATAATATCGTGGTTAGTGAAGGGGAAGTAATGCGCTATATTGATAAAATGAAAACGCGTAAATCACCGGGGCCGGATTCCATATATCCCATACAACTAAAAGAATTAAAAGACAGCATTGTTGTGCCGCTAACAAAGATTTTTAATGCGTCTATTTCTGAGGGGTGCGTACCAGATAATTTCAAGTTAGCAAACGTAACACCTATCTTTAAGAAAGGCGATAAATGTGCGGCGGGAAATTATAGGCCAATCAGTTTAACGTCTGTTGTAGGTAAGCTACTGGAATCAATAATTAGGGATCGTATAGTCGAACACTTAGAAGTGCATAAACTAGTTAGAAATACGCAGCACGGTTTTAGGCGAAACAAATCTTGCTTAACTAATCTTTTAGAATTTTTTCAAAGCGTGGTTGACGTTTACGATAGACATCGGGCGGTTGATGTAGTGTATTTAGATTTTCAAAAAGCGTTTGACACCGTGCCGCACAAAAGACTCATTGAAAAAACTAAGGCTCACGGAATCAGGGGGGTAGTAATAAATTGGCTAGAAGAGTGGTTGCGAGGTAGGAAACATAGGGTGGTCGTTGATGGAGCGGAGTCGTGTTGGGCTAATGTAGCGAGTGGCGTTCCTCAGGGTTCTGTATTGGGCCCCTTGCTTTTTCTTATATATATTAACGATTTAGATGTCGGCCTAGTCAGTACAGTTTCAAAGTTTTCGGATGACACGAAGCTGGGTGGTAAGGCGATTAATGACTAAGATAGAGGTAAAATCCAGAAAGATCTGAATAAAATCGTTGATTGGTCAGTCACATGGCAAATGAGATTTAACGTCGATAAGTGCAAAATTTTGCATATAGGTTCGCGTAACGGTAATTTTGCGTATAGTATGTCAGGGAAAGATTTAACAAGCGTAGAGCAGGAAGAAGATTTAGGAGTTATAGTCACTGGTGATTTAAAAGTAGCGAAACAAAGTACAGCAGCGGTCAATAAGGCGAACAAAGTGTTAGGTTTTATAGCTCGGAATTTTGAGTGCAAATCGCGCGATATTATAGTTCCTCTTTATAAAATCATTAGTTAGACCCCATTTGGAGTACGCGGTCCAATTTTGGAATCCGCATATGCGCAAAGATATAGACAAAATCGAAAGAGTTCAAAGACGAGCAACTAAGATGATTCCGTCGCTTAGGTCGAAGTCGTACGAGGATAGGCTTAAGGAGTTAAAATTGACGCTGATCTTCTAAAAATGTTCTTTCATTTGGGGGCACTTTTTTTTCTTTACAGCAAAAACAAGAATTCCAATTACCACATTTACAAGAAGCAATATCAAATAGTTGTTCCGAATGTTCCTGAAATGACTTCAATTTACTTTTGTAACTTTCAGAATTCTTTTTAGTTTACCTGTTTTAAGTAAGGTCTTGTACTTATTATGATAGTTTTTGAGCATATCATGTATTCTTTTCCTTGATAAAGTTGGGATTGAAGCTGTCAGCCATATCTCTTGAAGTTTGGAAATGATGTCATTGGCAATAATCTGGAATGGAGGATCTTGGCCTGTCGTTTTTCTGTTGTTCCGGTGCCAGAGATAAGCTCTTAGCACATCTCCATAAGTAGGTAGAACATTATTAACAAAATCTGCTGGTTGACCGATGCTATGGCATTTTGCTAACGTTCTGGTTACTTTTGAAGGTTTCTTTTCAGACATTATAAATCTATTTACGATATTTACCAACTAACTGCGGGTAAATGGTGATATACCACGGTTGATGAACAAGTTATAACACAACCTCTCGCCACACGTGACACACAACAACTGACAACGTCGCTTCCTTTCCCAGCTTATTTAGGGTAGGGAACGGGGGATGTAGCAGTGTGCAGTGTACAATGCACAGTGTGCATTTTATATAATGTTCATTGTTCAATGACTGCTATTAATTTATTCAAGCCTATAATAGTGTTCTCAGGGTTGTTTGCACAGAAATATATCGGAATTAACATTTGTATAACATCTTGTTAAAACTTGCTTAAATCAATATTTTGGATATTTTAACGGCTAAGACGCCACCGGAAGTTATTAACAGATTGTGCTGAAATTTTTATTGTTTATTTTGTAAGTCTTTAAAACCATTTTCCAATCTACCCCGTTCAAAAATACTCACAAATATAATTATGAATATTTTTTTCAAATATCGTATTTTTATGTGTTTTTAGACCTATTTTTCGATTTTTAAGGACTCGCTGCCACCGGAAGGTATTGACGTAGATCAAAAAAATTTTACACACTTTATTTTCTCTCCAAATCGCAACTTTTCCGCACTACCCCCAATCAAATATCGAAAAAAGTGTAAAAACGAGCCGCCCTACTAAGGGGTGATCTAATCCAGGTTTTCAAAATTATGAATGGGTTCGATAACGTAGATAGAGATAGCTTTTTCGAAATATCTCAATATAATAGGACTAGAAATAACGGGTGTAAGTTGACAAGTCGAAGGTTCGAGACAGAAGTTGCCAAAAACTTTTTTACGCATAGAATAGTAAATAGCTGGAATAGTTTGCCGGTAGAAGTAATTAGTAGCACGTCTATAAACATGTTTAAAAATCGATTAGACGCATATGTTGATAGATTGGGTATAGTTTAAGGAAATAAAATTAAGGCTTTGTGTTGTGGGATATAGGGAGGCAGCATCTTGGGTTAGGGGATACTCTCTGTCCTTACACACCCCATTTAAAGAGATTCCTCTGCCGAGCGGTGCCCCCCATAGTACTGTGAGGTACTGAAAAACTCATGATCTTCACTTGTCCCACAAACACCTTTAAATAGGAGACCCAAGATGGGTGCACACAATTTCTACACTACTGTACAGTCTTTACAGCCACACCTACACTTTTCCTCCTAAGTATATATATTGTAATGTATATGGTGGTAAATTTTGACTTGGTCCGCAATCGATATGGACCGTGACTTATTTTTGGTTGGCAAGGTACTAGTATTGATGGATACCGTAATGAAATTGACTAGATTCTTTGGATCTGATATATTTGCATGTCGGTTATAAATAGATATAGAGTGTAACATATTTGTGGGTAGTAGTCTATTATGACTTGATCCTCTGGATCCAGAGATTCTATCTTTAGTTTTAAATCGATAATTAATTAGTTTTAAAGTAATAATTATTTAGTTTTGTAAAAATTGGTCGTTGCCAATGTACAGGCAGTTTTTACATAAATTTCTTATGTTCTTGTGGTTCGGAACCCACGTAAAATTGTAGGTCCCCTCCGCCACCACGGAGGACATACACAGTGGCGGTTCCTCATATGGGCAATATGGGCAGCCGCACAGGGCGGCATTTGTGGAGGGGCGGCATGAGCGCCTGCAAAAAAAATAAAATAAAAATAAGAATAAATAATAAAGAAATAAATAAAAATAAAAAATAAAATAAAATAAATAATAAAAGATCAATGACTTTGCATCAAGGAAGGTAAGAAGAGTCAGGCTTTAGATGGCAGTTGTGCTGTGGTGCAATTTATTTGTTTCTTGTTCAAAGTGTAGCATAATAATTACCCTCTCTTAAGTGTCTTATTCTATTTATGTGATAGAGCATTTGTACAATTTAGAAATTTGATTCTCTAGTTTATTTATGGCAGTTGTGCAATTTAATTTGTATTTTTCCTGTTCATAGTATCATAATTACATTCTCTTAAGTGAGTTATTCTATTTACGTGATGAAGGATTTGTAAAATTCAGAAATTTGAGTCTTTGTTTTGGTTCTGAAGTTCCAACAATTAGTCCAATAAAAAGTTATTTTGTGAAAGAGTATGTCTGTCCTTTATTTTGGGGGGATTCGAATGTGTGTGTGTTGGCGAACAGGGGGGGGGGGGTGCTGAAGGTGAGGTTCGCCCAGGGCGTCATGTAAGCTAGGACCGCCACTGGACATACACAATACACAAATACGAACACAGTTAGGTAGACCAGCTATGAGTGGATCCTAGGGTCTTTATTGGTCTGAAACATTATAACATTCGGCGGTAGGCTGGTGTGGCTTTACGAGGGTTACTTAGAGAAGATGTACTTATCTTTACGGAACGATGAAACCGCTGTTGAAGGAGTGTTGAAAGAGAACTATTACCGTAGGCTCGAAGTGTCGTTGATCGTCCTCTGGAAGCTGGTCGCTCACGCGTTGGTCGGGTCGTGGATTAGGCCTCTTGCGAAGGAGAATACGTTTGTTGTAGGCTGCGTAGAAACGTACGCCCGAGAGTTGTTGCTTCTCGAGGTGTAGGAAAGTCTATAAATGATCCTGCAGGCGTAGGCCCGGTTGTGGTGGATGGAATGAAGAGGATCTTGTAGGAGTAGGCCCGGTTGTTGGTGTCTCTTGGAAGTTTGTTCCGTAAGTCAAGGTATGATGGGCCTAATGGAGTCTCGTAGACGACCGTTCTTCGTAAAGCGGTAAAAGATGACCAGATGTGGAGTGATTTGGTTTTGTAGCTTTCGCCTTCGAGTCACGCAATGTGTCCACCTTGAAGATGCTTCTCGTAGCGTTGCAACCTTGCCGGTGCTCTCGAGGATGATTGATAACCGGTTGAGGGGTAATGAAGAGACCAAGGGAAATTCCTGATGCCGTTGTGGTTTGCTGCGGCAGTATTGGTAGTTCACTTCCAATGATGCTTCGTTTCTTGAATGTGGTGTTGAAGTGAGCCTTGGTCTTAAGCCGGTTAAAGCTGATGTGGGGTGACAACGTACAGAGTAGTCTTACGAAATGGACGTGCTAATGAAGTGAGGATGAGTGTGAGTGGGTGCTCGCTTTTATACGTAGTTCCTGTGACGTAGGACTTCGCGCCAAATCTTGACGCCTTGTCCGCGCGGGTTTTTGTTGAAGAGCTTGCGTTCGCGCCTTTTGGGAAGAAACAGACATTTCCATTGTTTGATTCTTTGCCCACGCGTGTTTTCCAAGACTGTTTGATGATAGCGTGGAAGGAAAGGATTTGTCTGTCTATTTGTTGGTCTATTTCTTGTCGATCCGGATATATATATATATATATATATAGCTCGTAAGCCCTGATGAGGCGTCATATTAACTGGTTTGAAAACTAGTCTGTAGTGCATCCCATTTATAATTACCGGTATAATTTTTTTTGTTATAAATTTCCTGTTCATCTGGTACTTCTGCATAATTAAAAGACCAAGCAAACAAAGTGTTTAGTGTCTTATATAAGCTTTCCTCCTTTTCTCTGAGAATCCTAGCAAATATATGATGAGGTCCAGCAGCTTTATTTGACTTCACTGTATGAATCACTTGGCTAACATCATCCTTCCTTATTTGAATATGATCAAGAATGCCTGAATTTACAAAATCTAAAGAAGTAAAATCAAAGTTATTTAAATTTTCTTCAGTAAAAACAGAGCTAAAATAATCATTAAAAATACCAACAATATCCTGATCTTTTTCAAACATCCTATCATGATCTATTGGGCCATTCCTATCATGCTTTTTATTATATTTATAAAAACTACAGGATTTCTTTGGATATTTATTGCTATTCCAGCTAGATTTATTTCACTATGCCTTTTGCTCTTCCTAATCAAACTATTGAGTTTACTTCGTAATTGCTTGTAATTATCCAAGTCCAAAATACTATCACTGCCTTAAAATACCCTGAATGCCCTCTTTTTATTTTTAATCATTTTAGCTATTTCCTTATTCCACCACAAAGGTTTCCTAATCTTCTTATTCCTAACAGTTCTGAAAGGAATACCGTACATCTTCATTGTACATCCTCTAAAATTTTCTTGAATATACACCACATCTCAATAGCATTTTTAATGGCAATTCATTATCCCACTTTACTAAACCTAATTTCTCCCTAAATTTACTATAGTCCCCCTTTGAGAAGCAAGGGGCTAGATCAGGGGTTCTCAACCCACTTACTTCTTCCATTACTCACCCTGTTACTTCCATTACTCACCCTATTACTTCCATTACTCACCCTGTTACCCCTAATGATGCATAAATTAACCAAAAGTTAAAGTAGTAGTTTATAATCACACAATTGTTTTTAAACACCACTATTAAATAAAATATATATGGTGCGAAAAATGCTCTGTATGAATTGGTCCACAATTAACCCACCCCTTATATCTCCAGTCTATACTATAGAGTAGATCAAGTCTAGCCTAGAGGGGTCAGCCTAGAGATTCCGGAAATGGTCCAGAGCGGGCAGATAAATTGAGGTCCACAGTAGGATTCCTCACAAGAATTAGGTTGGGCAATCTACCTTCACCTTTGTTAAGCTATGAGTTGATGCTGGGTCTTAGGCCACAATGTAGCCTAAACTTGTCTGACCCAGCTTAATTTAATGAGATTAACTTTGGTGTAAAAACTCAATTAGTCACTACTTTTTGTTATCGGAGTGTCTCCCTTCTCCGGTTATGTTTTCGAGAGCGCACTTTGCTGGTACGTCCTCTCGCCCGTTCGTCGTTTTCGTTCTCCCTTTGTTTCCTTTTGTTCTCCTTTTCGCGGGGCTTCTTGTACCAGCGTTGTCTTGGTTTATTCCTCGGTTGGTTGAGCGGTAATGTATCTCCATTACCGAGCACGCTCCTCCCACACAGTATATAAATACTAGTGTGGAGAATAACTCTGGTGAGCAACCAATTGGTTTCATCCACCAGTTATTGACATAAAAGGAATTTAATGATTGTTAGATTAACTACCTACCTACTCAGGAACCATTTTCGTTACCTCCCAACTACCCACTCATCAGTTTTCCATATACTGGGGGCCCCGGGAGATAAAAATTTTGGTGTCAATGTCACCAATTTTTGTCTGAGTGTAGACTAGCTAACTATTTAACTGTAAATGCCTGTAATCTGATTAACAGTGCCTATCCTCACTTCTCATGGAGAAGGTGTAGCATTTAATTAGAAGAGAAAAATATACATCCATAGGATGAAACTGTCTATGGTCTTTACCATAAGAAAAGAAAAAATGAAAGTTAGAAGATAAAATTACAATTCCCCAGCATCTATTTTTTGTTGTAAAAATAGTCGCGCTTTTAATGCTGTTTGTCGCTGAGGTCTTGTGTCTGTCAATGTTGTAGTAGGATGCGTTACCACTCCTACTGTCAAAGGAATAGTTACTGGAAGTTCAGTGTCTCCAGTTGTTACTGTCAGTGGAGAAGGTTCTCCAAAGTCCATTGTTTTGGGTCCAGACTCTAAAGGGTACAAAAGAGAAATGTCTCTTGTTGTGTCACCCGTTGAAGTCCTTAATTTGACACACTCTTGTTACCCCATCTGCCCCTGGTCTGAGTTCTGAAACTCTAGCCAGAGGCCAGTTTTGTCTTGGAGTACTGTCATGTATGGAAACAAGGTCCCCTACCTTAATTGTGTCAGACCAATCTTCTTAGTCATTTGTTTATGTCTCTCCCTTAGACCCATCAAGTACTCAGTTTTCCACTGTTTAATGAAATGAGCTTAACTCTAGTTAAAGTTGTAACTTAGTCTGGAGCTCATCATGTCGTTGAGTCCAGTTTGGGTCTTCTGAAGAGTCTATATTGTAGTCCGGCAGGAGGACTAACTTGTTCTCCCCGAATCAAATGATTTGGAGTTAATGGTTCTGGGTCATTAATGTTGTCACTCACATAAGTGAGTGGTCTATTGTTAATGATGTTCTCAATCTCAGCCAGGAGAGTGAGTAACCCAAATAAGTGTATCTGTTTTTTGCCAATTGCTTTCTTCAAGCAATTCTTTACTGTCTGTATATTCCTCTCCCAGATAGAACCATACCAAGGAGAGGCAACCGGAATATACTTCCACTTTATGTTTGTATTTTGTATATATAATTGTGTGATTTCATTGCTTAACAAGTCGTGGATGACTTGTTCACCAGCTTTGAAATATGTAGCATTGTCAGTCCAAACTGTCTTGGGTACTGAATGTCGTGCACAGAATCTCTTAAAGACAGCAACAAAAGATTTTGCTGTTAGGTCCTCCACAACATCCAAATAAACAGCTCGTGAGGCTGCACATGTAAAACAGTACAATGTACATTTTTTGTTCAGTGTCACCCACCCCTACAGTCAATGCTCCTGTATAGTCAATGCCTACAGTATCAAAGGGTCTGTTGAGAGTAACTCTCTCCTCTGGCAAAGCAGGAGGATTTGGTTTCCTATAGGGCCTAGCATGAATACGCCTACATGTAACACACTCACTCAGGACTGTTTTAACAGTGATCCTTCCCTTGGTATCCAATAAGTTTTTCTTAATGTAGTTAGTGTCTGTGGTACCCCCATATGATATACATCATTGTGTGTTTTCCTGATTATTAATGTTGTCAAATAGCTAAATCTAGGTAAAAGGATTGGATTTTTGCTTTTGTATGACAGTTTTGATTTGTCTAATCTCCCTTTACACCTTAGAAGGCCTTCCTCATCCCTGAACAAGTTTAGATCCACAACTACTGATGGTACAGGTTCTTTTGTTTGTTTCCATTAGTTAAGAATTCTAACTCTTTATTGTACTCTTTTTGTTGGGCTTGGCCTATCCAGTATTGGGTAGCAACCTCTGTATAATTATGATTATTTTTATTTTAGCTGTTGTTAATTGTAGCTAAACAGTTGTGAGCAAACCTCAAACAGTAGGCTGTCACCCTAACAAGTTTGTTGAAATCAGAATACTTTTCAAATTAGTGATTGGTTCAACCTTTTCATTTGAAAAGATTAAATTTAATGTCAAGTTAACTTGTTCACAGGCCATTGTCTGTATTACAGAGCCACTTAGGTCCCATAAACCAAGTTTTGTTGACTTCAACAACTTGTAGGATAAACCTCTGGTCAGAAAGTCTGCTGGATTCTGTTAGTTGGAACATAGTGAAAGTTTACTTGTAGGCTTTCATTAGCGTCAGCTATTCTTTTAGCCTATTTCTTACAAAGATATTCTTACTATTAATGCTATCATTCCGTATCCATGCAAGACAAATCTGACTGTCAAGCCAGACGTGGATATTAGTTATGAACACATCATAGTAAGCATCCTTAAGCAATGAAATGGTTTTAATGGCTAATGTAGCAGCCATAGTTCCAATTGAGGTATGGTTCGGGTAGGTTTGAGAGGTGCAACTTTCCCTTTTGCATAAATTAGATGACTTTCTGTAGGGCTTACAAGATACGCACAGCACCCATAAGCTGTGTGCTTGCATCAGCAAACACATGAAGCCTCTGGGGCTTATCCCTAAACCCACAGCACCTTTGAATTTTAATGTTCTGCACTTTTGTTAAATCAGTAGCTAACTTCTTCCAGATTTTTGATTTTCATTGTTATTGGATCATCCCACCCAACATTTGTCCTCCAAATTTCTTGGAGGAGAATCTTTGATTTTATTGTTGAAGGCAGGAATAGACCCATAGGATCAAAAATTTTGGAAGCCTTGATAATATTTGTCTTTTAGTATTTGCTTCCTCATCAAGTTTAAAACCTTTAGTACAGATTGAAGTCATGACTGTTAGAAGTTGCATCCAAATACCAGTTCATACCTAAAGTTTTAACTCTGTCTGATGGCTCAGTAAGACCATTATTATCTTTTAAAATCTTTTTGTTGTAAATCCTCATTATTTGAAATCCACTCTAAGTTCAAAGTTACCTTGTTGCATAATGTTTTGAGAGTGTTCATAGACTTCAGATAATTCAGATTTTGTTGTCGTTGAGCCTATTAGATTGTCTACGTAAAAATGTTCCTTAAGGAAGTTCAATGTTAGAGAGTTATTAAACTGGTTTAAATGATGTTTAATTGTCAATGCTAATAGGCTAGGTGAGCAATTGGCTCCAAACAACACAACATTAAATCTATAGGTTATGAACCCTTTATTCAAATCAAATGGATCCTTGAACCATAAGAACCTAAGTTGGTTTCTTATCTTTCATTTTTAAGATTTATTCTCAAAAATGCCTTCGAAATGTCACTTTGTACAGCATATTTGTCTAACCTGAACCTCAGTAAGATCTTCACAAGGTCAGAAATGAGATTAGGACCCTCAATCAAGCAATCATTCAAACTGTGTTTATCACTGTCTTTGAGGCTACAATTATATACTACTCTGAGTTTTGTTGTTGGGGCATCTTGTCGATAAACCCCCCTATGGGTTAAATAATGACAACCATCTTTTTTAAAAGGGTTATCTGTTACTTCTTCAATGAAGCCTTTCTAGCTTTCTTTGAAGACATATTATATATTTTTACATTATTTTCTTGTTTGAGTTTTTTCATTACTTTATATAAATGTCCTTTAGCTACTTTGAGATTATCTCTTAAAGTTGGACAATTTATTTTCCAAGGTAACTCAATAAAATAACTATTGTCTTTACACTGAATGGTGTCTTCAAATCTTTCTACCATTAACTGATCTTCTGAAGTTTGATGTGTGTCATGTATACCCACAGATTCTAGCAACCATAAAGTTTGAATTGCCTCATCCAAAGTTTCATTTGATAATGATGAATTAATGTTCTCAGTTGAGATAATATTATTCAAAGTGTTGCTATTCTTACAGGTGTTATGTAGGACTGAGTTGAGGCACATAGTATTTGTTGGTCATGCACTGTTTTGGTTTAGGTCTAGGTTGTATTCTGATAGGTCACCCAAAGGGCTATCCCTGATGGAGTCTGAATAGCTATACCATTACCTATCTCTACTATGCCCTTATGAATAAGATTAATATAATCTGCCCCTATTAGCATTTCAATGTTAGCTATTGTGTTGTTAGTGATATGTCTATCAGCTATTTTGTAGTGTTTTTTCAAATGATTTATGGTTTGTTCTAGTTTGGGTATAACCAGTTTGTTTTGTCCTACTTTAGAAATAATAACTGCTTCAATTTTCTTGAATTTACTTTCTAAATGTAGTTCCAGGTCAATTGTCTTATAGCTATTTTTGTCCGAGTTATCCTTAACAAAGGACGCAATATTGAGGTTTTGTTCATTCGGGTTTGGTGTCAAACCCAATTTATTAACTACATTTTTTGAAACAAATGTTTGTTGAGAACAACAGTCTATAAGACATCTCACTGGAGTGGTACTACCCTCACTATTCACTAAGTCCAAAGTAATAGTTGGTAAAAGAATCTCAGTGTTTTTGTTACATTGTTTGAACAAGCAGAATGTCCCATGAAAGTGGCATTTTCTTGATTACCTTTGTTTGGGGGAGGTATCTTTTGAGTTTGAGTACTATTATTTGGACACTTTGGTGAATCACACATTGATGAGACATGTCGTAAACTTTTACAAAACTTACACTTGAATCTTAACCTAGATTTACAGTCTTTCTTATAATGTCCCTGGCCAGTACACTTTTTACACAGGTTCAACTGTTCACATCTTTTAGCCCTTTGGTTAAAATCTGAATATTTGTCACACCCAGTACTACTGTGTTCATTACTTGCACAAAATTTGCAATATGGTGTGTAAGTTGAGGCAGCAGTTACATTAAAGTTCTGTAATGTAGGTGTTCGTGTTTGTAGTTGGTCACATTTGATTCTACAGTATCAAGTTTTGTCTGTTTGGCTGTAGCCAGTTGGTCTCTGGGAACAGTCTTTGGTTTATCCATAGTCTGGGTCTTATGTGTTGGAAAATCTCTCAAGTTGTAATTAGTTAGGATATTGGGGAAGTGTTGTCTTATTTGTGCAAATTAGGATAATTTTCTCCCGTCTTTAGAATTAAATTATCTTTAACCCTCGAAGGAAGGCACCTAAGTACTATGCTTTGTATAAGCCAAGATGAAGTTTTAATATCTATCTCATTGCTAACCAGTTGTCCTATAATAGCTTCTAATTTTGTATAAAAATTTTCCATATCACTATGGTTATCTTTTATGGGTGCAAATTCAAAAATTTGTTGAGATAATTCATATATAATCACATCTTATTAACGTAATTACGTTTTAAAAGATCAATAGCTACTTCATATGAATCCCCTACGGCTGGTAAATAGGCTATCAGGTTATAGGCTGGGCCTTTAAGGGAACTAGTTAAGTAACTAAACTTTTCAACAGTTGAAATATAAGGTTTATTACCTATTAAATTCTCAAATTTGTCAATGAAAGATGGGAATTGTACCGTGTCCCCTTCAAATGTTGGTATTTGCAAAATGGTAACTGAGCCCTCAATTCTTGTGACTCAGGATTTTGCATGCCACTTAAATTTTGTTGAAGGTTAGCCCTACTTTGATTAAAATCAGAATTAGGTTTTTTGGTGTTAAGTCAGTCAACCGAGACCGTAGTTCCCCTATTTGCTGTTCAATTGAGCTTACCTGATCATCATCATCAGCGTAAAGGTCTATCAATTGTTCTTCAGCCATTTCGGATTCAACTAACTCTGAAATACTCTCATTAATGGCTATTATTTCCTTCTTTTTAATTTCTAATTTAATAATTACACACTCTATATTTTTCTTACCTGGTTGTGTAATATTGTTAAAAGTGTTCACAGCCTTTGTAACAGCTCCCAACTTTGCCCCCCTTTTCTTTTTTAACTTTTCAATTCTGCACTGTCCATGTCTAAGTCAAAATTGTTTAACTGGGGATCGTAATGAAATAGAGGACAAGAAGAAATTACCAGAGAAGAGAGAGCACAGACAAAACAGTCAAGTTCAAATTTGGTTTAATCCCCCCCAAGTACTTGTGTGTCACTCAGGTCTAAGCTTATAAGAGAATGAGACTCCTTTAATGTAAATGTTTCCTAGTTAGGCCCTAGGTTGTAGACCTAATTAGGCTTGCTCAGGTTAGGCTTAGGCTAGACTATTTAGCCTAATTCTGCAATTTTTGTTAAGTAAGCTTAAGGTTTGTAAATTCCCCACACACGGACCACCAATGCGAAAAATGCTCTGTATGAATTGGTCCACAATTAACCCACCCCTTATATCTCCAGTCTATACTATAGAGTAGATCAAGTCTAGCCTAGAGGGGTCAGCCTAGAGATTCCGGAAATGGTCCAGAGCGGGCAGATAAATTGAGGTCCACAGTAGGATTCCTCACAAGAATTAGGTTAGGGCAATCTACCTTCACCTTTGTTAAGCTATGAGTTGATGCTGGGTCTTAGGCCACAATGTAGGCCTAACTTGTCTGACCCAGCTTAATTTAATGAGATTAACTTTGGTGTAAAAACTCAATTAGTCACTTACTTTTTGTTATCGGAGTGTCTCCCTTCTCCGGTTATGTTTTCGAGAGCGCACTTTGCTGGTACGTCCTCTCGCCCCGTTCGTCGTTTTCGTTCTCCCTTTGTTCTCCTTTTGTTCTCCTTTTCGCGGGGCTTCTTGTACCAGCGTTGTCTTGGTTTATTCCTCGGTTGGTTGAGCGGTAATGTATCTCCATTACCGAGCACGCTCCTCCCACACAGTATATAAATACTAGTGTGGAGAATAACTCTGGTGAGCAACCAATTGGTTTCATCCACCCAGTTATTGACATAAAAGGAATTTAATGATTGTTAGATTAACTACCTACCTACTCAGTGAACCATTTTCGTTACCTCCCAACTACCCACTCATCAGTTTTCCATATATGGCTTCCATTACCCCCTGGATATCCCAAATTACGTCTTTTGGGGGTAATTACCCAGTGGTTGAGAACCCTTGGACTAGATCATGGGTCGGGGAACTTTTTTGGGTATTACCCAAAAATCTATTTGAGTAAAATGAAATTACCCCCAGACTTCAAAGTAAACAAAAACAAGCCAATTGCTCTTAAAATTGTTGCATATGGTATACAAAAAATTCAAATTAAAAAAATGTTTATTGGATCCATTATTATGGAGAAATAAAAAAAAGCCACACATGCTGGCATAAGAATAGCACACAAACAAAATTAGTAAAAAGGATTGAAGAACTGAAGAATTTCATTCAAAACATCTCCACTTCAGGTTTTGGAAAAATGATGCTGTTTCATTTTTGATACATCATCATCAAAATCAGGACGTAAATTCGTAATATTCTAAAATTTAGAATAACGCCACATTTATGTAACAAAATAAAATAAAAATATACGAAAAAAATATCAGCACAAAGTGTCAAGCACTAAAAGCACCTCTTCGTTTCATGATACCATACACACGACTGAGGCTCTGAGGGAAGTGTCTCTCATACCGCACGCATTACCCCCAAAATTTTTAAATTTACCCCATTTGGGGTAATTTACCCCTGTTCCCCGACCTCTGGACTAGATGGTAATTGTTGACTAGATCCTTATTTAATTCTATTTTAAAACATATAATCAAATGGTCACTATTCCCTAGTGACTCCCCTTCTGCAAATTCCCAAAGCTTATGATCATCGGAAAGAACCAGATCTAAGATTGCTTGATCCCAAGTTGGTTTGTCTACAAATTGCGTTAGAAAACAATCATTAGCTACAGCAGTCAATGAAGAGGTTACCTTCCATTCTAGCACTACAATCTTTATTTATTTCTTGAACTATACTGTCATCAACTTGCTATGTTTGGTTTGGAGGTCTGTAAAATGCACCTACCCAAATATACTCCTTGTTTGAAACCCAAATTGATTCTATCCTATTGTCTAATTTAATACTATCATTCTGAACTGAAGTTAAATCATTCTTAATCTATAAGACCAAACCACTCCCATACCTATTCATTATCTGATAAATATACATTGTATAACTATTTAACTTGTACTCTGCTCAAGTGTCATTGAATGCTGCCTTACTGATCCAAGTCTCACTAATGCAGACTATATGCAGATTTTCACTAATCATATAACTAAATAATTAATTTTTCTTATTTCTAAGACTGTGCATTTGTATAAAAATACTTCAATCCCTCAGTTTTAAGTGGTTCCCTACCCAGGGTTGTCAGATTGGCTTTTTTAAAGCCAAATTCCATAAATTTTGCTTTTTTTCAACTTGATTGGCTTTATAATATCAATTTGGCTTTTTTGGCTTTTTATTGGCTTTTTTCAACTTGCTTGGTTTTATAGTATCAGTTTGATTTTTGGGCTTTTTCCAGGATCTTTTTTTATTTTTGCCTTTATAATATCAGTTATACTGTTTAGCCTCTTTTAGCACGTGTTTTTTTCCTTGTACCAAACGTGTATAGTGAATCTAGTTTTGTCCGTGGCGTTACATTCGAGATTCATACACGTTTAATACTTGTTCAAACGGAACGGATGCCGGGACGCGGGGCGCGGGCGGGAAAGCAGTCAACACTTAGCATCGGTGCGGATCGGTACTGTGCGTCGTGCGTGTGTAGGCGGTAAAACTTGGCTATCATTCGAGTGAACCAGTTTAGTTAAAGTTCTAGTTTATGTAAATTTTGTTTTTGTTCTACAACCATGTCATCAAAGAAGTGGAAGCTATCGTACGACAGCAGCCGTAAATACAATAGTAAGTGGGAAGAAACGTTTGTTTGGGTGAAAAAGTCTGTTGATGGCTCAGATTCAGCTTATTGCAAACTTTGTCATTGCAATATTGCTCCACGAATGAGTAACCTCTCAAATCACGAAAAGTATATGGTGTCGAGGCTACTTGTTCTAATGTGGAGGACACTGCTGAAGAGGATCTGGAGCTTTTCATGTAATGTGAGTATGTGATCTATACTTAAAATTATTTGGCTTTTTTTTGGCTTTTTTTCGTGCATAGTTTGGCTTATCACTTAGGTTTGCATCTGGCAACCCTGTCCCTAACTTTGGCTGGATAGCTGATCAGGGCCGTAGCCAGACCAAATCAGTAGGAGGGGCGGAGAAATTGACAGGGGGGACAATGAAAAAATTTAATGTCATTTTTTGTGAATATCGAAATATACTGCAGAAAATTACATTCAAAACTATAACAAGTAAAACACCGTAGGCTAAATAAAAAAATGATCAAACCGATACATATAGATAGGCATATTGGGTTATAGAATACAATATTTAGTCTAAATTTAGTGTAAATAAAAGTATTTGTAAGTTTTTTTAATTTTAGAATAACTGTATGCGGCGAGTTTTTTTTAGCGAAATTCTTTAGGAATTCAAACATGTCTATTTGCTTCGTTCTCTTATTTTCAAAGGCAAGTAAAACAAGTTGGCTTTGGCGTTTTTGTAGCATGGAACGACGTTGCGGTTGGTTTTCCCAGGGGGGGGCATATTATTTTCCAGGTGGGGCTTTGACCCCCTGGCCCCCCCTTGGCTACGGGCCTGTAGCTGATATGCCTATTCCTGACCTAATCTGTAATTTAGGGTGGAGTGAAAAAATTCAAAAGTGCCAGGATCAAAATTGAGGGGGGTCTAGATAGTTGTCTTTTGTCCAGGATTAAACTTTAAAACCAATTTTGGGTGGTTGCATACAAAACCGTGACTGCTACCAGCCAATTTATACAAATCGTATGTGAGTGTGACCAAAATTTGAACCCAGTGACCAATCTCTGGTTCTGGACATGATAAAAAGACAATTTAAAAACTGTTTATGATGTATTTTTTACCTCTGAACCAGATTAAAACATTTGCAGGGGGCTGCAGGCTCAATAATGCATCAAAAAATCTATATATTATTTTTGGCCAAAAATTGCAATTTTCATTATTACACATTCATATAACACAAATAACACATTCATTCTATCACTCATTAAACAAAGTAATAAAAAATAATCTAAACAGCTTCAGAATATTTTATTTTTGTATTGAATACTTTCATCAGTTTTCAAAAAATTTCTCCTCCTTTCTTATGGCTTTACAATATTTTTCACATTCTCTTCTCAGCTTGTTTCTGCAAAGTTCATAGTGCAAATTTACTCAGTTTTAAAGACTTATTTAAGCAAGCTCCATAGGTTTTGACTAACAATATTTAAATTTCAACACTTGTTTGAAACGTATGCCTTTTTGTGAAATACTTGATTTGAATCAGATACTAATGTACAAGATCATTGGACTGTTAATTATGTTCAACTTATCAGTAATAGTGATAATTCATTCCATAATCCTCTAAAACTGCTGATGCAACTGCTGCTCTGGCTCTATCACGTACTTGATACCTGTTAAAAGACATTTATTTTATATCAAGTTAATATTTTAACAAGATGTTCATTGGACACCAGTGTCCAAGATTTGGACTCTTACTATTAACAACGTTATATGGATTATAATTTTTTCAATGATATTGTCAACAGAGCAACAAGAGTGTTCAAAGCATACTCATATTTTAAATTATACAGTACAGGTAGCCCTCGTTTTGCGCTGGTCCGATTTGCGCCGATTCGCAATAGCGCCGGTCACTATCCACAAGGCCATGAATATTTATTTTTGTAATTTTTTATAAATTAAAAATTTAAAATCGTAAAAAATGGTAAAAATATGGGTTATTATGTATTTTATCACACTCAGTCATTTTACACACCAAAATAAATTTTTCTAGTAGTATTTGATGTGATTTGTTCAAATATGACCTCCATTTCTGTCGGAAATGAGATCCAACAAAGTTATAGTACTTTGAAGTTTGGCTCATTTTCAAGGGAAATGGAAATCAAAATCTAAGCAAAACACATCAAATATTACTAGAAAAATGTATTTTGGTATTAATTAACCTAACCTAACCCTGGCTAAACGAGCCTAACCCTGGCTAAACGAGCCTAACCCTGGCTAAACGATCCTAACCCTGGCTAAACGAGCCTAGAGTATTACCTTATTATGGATTAGGTGGTGAATACAGACGAGAGCTCGTTTAGCCAGGGTTAGGCTCGTTTAGCCAGGGTTAGGCTCGTTTAGCCAGGGTTAGGCTCGTTTAGCCACGGTTAGGTTAGGTTAGGTTAGGTTAGGTTAGGTTAATTAATACCAAAATACATTTTCCTAGTAATATTTGATGTGTTTTGCTTAGATTTTGACTTCCATTTCTTTTGAAAATGAGCCAAAGTTCAAAGTACTATAACTTTGTTGGATCTCATTTCCGATGGAAATGGAGGTCATATTTGAACAAATCACATCAAATACTACTAGAAAAATGTATTTTGGTGTGTAAAATGACTGAGTGGGATAAAATACATAATTACCAAAATATGTAACTACTGTATATATAAACTATATATAAACTGTATATACACAAAATATATATATATATATATATATATATATACTGTATAAGTGCTGTACAGCTAGTACTGTACTGTATTTATAATTTTATTTTACGGTACTGTATTATATACAGTATTTTATTATACAGTAGTGTACAGTACATTATTTATTATATATTAAAAAAACTTTTATTTCTTTTATTTCCCCCCTCCCCGCGGGCGGTCTTTCTGGGGTGGATCACCCGCGGGCTCCTGCCTCCATGTGGCGAGGGGGGTCAGCCGCGGCTGGGGGCCCTGCTGGGTCCCCTGCCTGGTTGCGAAGTAGACTTTTAGCATACCCTGCTATCCTACAGCCCCCTCTTCCCTGTCTTCCCCTCTTTCCCCTCTTCCTTGCCCCCTCTGTTTCTTCTGCCTTCTCTGTCCGACACTTTGCGCGCCCCGTGGACTGCCGGGGCTGGTCGCTGGGGGTCTCGCCCCAATGGCCGGGGCCGGACTAGTTGGCTGGTAGGTGTGCCCGGGCCTGGGACCCTGGGGGGCCTTGGTCTTTGCTGCCGGCGGGGGAGAACTTTCAACGCTGCAAGGGCCCCTTTTGAAATGGGGGTACCTACATGGGATGAGGCACCCATCCCCCTGCCGGCATGCGCTTGGTCCCCTTGGGCCCCAGGTAATCGGTTCCCCGCGGCCCCGGGTGCGAAACAAGAAACAAAAAATAAAAAATTTTATGGAAACAAATTTATAAATCTAATGGACATTGTTGATGACCCGGCTTGTGAATCTGACCTCCCTCTGACTACCTCTTTGGACCCTGGGTCTGGTAAGGGCAGTCGGTAGCCCTCGCCCACCCCGTCTGCTCTTCTTGCCGACACCTCCTCTCCCTCTCTTCCCCAGGCTCATGGCGCCGCTGACCGACCCCCGCCAGTGGCGGATGGACCTGTAGTGGACCCCCCAACCCCTGGATCCCCCCATATTCCACGTCCCAATAGGGACCCACCTGCTTTCTCACCCTCAGGTGGGAAGTCCACGGCCCCGGTCGCCTCCCACTCAGGTCAGGCCTCATCGCCCCCGGCCTCCTCAGCCCCTGGGGGACGTGGGACCCGACGTCGCCATCCGCCTTTCTCGTCTTCCCATCCCTTCGAAGTACCGGTGGTGTTTGGCCCGACGGCTTCGCTTGGCCTTAGGATGGTGGACAAGTTCCTGGTCCTTCGCCCCTCCTCCTCCAAGCCCCTCCCCACTAACCACGAATGCCTCTTTCGAGCGATCCATGGGGTGATGGGGATGGCTCGTTTCGACCTTCGGCCTCAGAGGGATGGCTCCATTCTGATAAGGTCGCGTTCCTCTGTCGAAACCACCTCTCTGCTCGCTATCCCCAATGTCCTGGGCTGTGGGATCACGGTGTCCCCCCACCCCCGCCTCAATCAGTGCCAGGGCACAATCTACGCTGCTCGTCTTCTACCTATCCCGGTGGAAGACCTCCAGATTGACCTCGCCTCCCAGGGTGTTGTGAGAGTATACCACTTTCCCGACAGATCGCGATCCCTATCCGCCCCTTCTCCTCGCCTGCTCCTCACTTTCGACTCACTGGTGCCCCCCATTTCGGTATTCTGGGGCTTTGGTGAGAGACGAGCGTGTGAATTCTCGGTTCGACCATACGTGCCAGATCCTACGCACTGTTTTGGCATGTTGACAAGAAGCACCATCATGTTGATAGACGACGGTGCTAACAATCCTATCCCCGTCGTCTATCAACATGATGGTGCTCCTTGTCACTATGCCAAAAGGATTATCTAAATGGACGTTTTCCAAATCGCTGGATCGGACGCGGAAGCAACAGACCTTGGCCAGCGAGATCACCAGATTTAACCCCTTTAGATTTCTTTGCATGGGGCTTTATCAAATCGCACGTCTATCAGACGAAGATTACGAGTCTTGAAAACTTACGTACACGTATACGAACTGCTGCAGATAACATAACCCCGCAAATGCTCCAGAATGTGTTTAGAAATGCTGCGGAACGATTTGAGCTGTGCAGGGATGCTGATGGGCGTCACGTCGAATCCTACTCTTAATTATTTACTAAATGTTACCACTTTATCATTTTATGATTGAATTCCATATAATTTCCAAGTGCTTCACAAAAATAGATCCTGACTTTATGTACACCCTGTATATGACGAGATTAAAACAGTAGAGGTTATATATTTCGATTTTCAAAAGGCGTTTGATCAAGTGCCCCACAGGACATTATTCGCTAAACTTCATTTCTCACGGAATTGATGGTAATGTTCTCAAATGGATAGAAAATTGCTTTAGCGGACGTAAACAATAGAACAGTCATTAATGGCAAAGCGTTTCACTGTTTAGAGCAGTGGTTCTCAGCGTGGGCGTTTAAGAATCTTAGGGGGGTGCTAGGAAACTGTTAAATTGTTACCTTCTATTAATAAATCACTTATCCTGTTATATTGTTATCTTTATGAGGGGCATCAGCAAATATTGATGAACATAAGGGAGCGTTGACCTTAAAAAGGTTGGGAACCACCGGTTTAGAGTATTTAAAACAATAGCAAATACGAATTCGATAAAGACGGACGAATGGAAGAAAAAGGCGAACAGAATAGCCTGAACGAAAACCGTGTGGATGAGATGAGAAAGAAATGAGAGTAAAGATAACTCGAAAAGAAAACATGATTGTTGAAGAAATAAAAGAAAGACAAACTAAAAGACTAAAATTCGCCGGAAAATAATTTGTCGTAGTACCTCCTACGTTCAGAGGTTGTATCAGAGCATTTTGTTTCACTTGGGAAACTTGTTGTTAATCGATTAAGATCGATACCTTCTAGACTCTTTACTGTAAAAACAATACTAATAATAATAAAGAAAAATAGACAAACAAAGCAACGTAAATCCTCTTCGTGATTTATAATAATTATTTGATCTGCTGCTGCTTATCTTCGTTTTTGAAGAGCCCTTTTCACAATGTGTATCCCAACAGTAAAGTTTGGAATTCGTTATCTTGCACAAATTAAGTAATGAATGAAGCGCCTTTTTCGATACACTGTAAACTCTGTGAACAAAAAGATGATTTCTCAGTTAGTTTTACCGTTTCGAGCGTGGTACCCTAAAATAGTTTTGGTTCATTGATACGAAATTTAAGGGATTGTACAGCTTTTGAACATTTTCGATAGTTTCGCGGATTCCATTCCTCTCGAACCTCCTTTAAATCCTGTTCAATTTTTGGTTTAAAAGTGAAAATGTTATCACTTGTTGTTTGTGATTGGTTTATTTTCTTGCAGGGCAACTTCGGAGGCCGCGGAGGTGGTGGAGGAGGTGGGCATGGTGGGGGAGGCTCGGTGACTGGGCATTGCGTTCACATGAGAGGACTTCCCTTTCGGGCCGGAGAATACGATATAGCAGAGGTGAGTCTTTGCGAGACGCAACCACAAAGTAAAAAGTGGATTTTTAAAATCTTTTTTTAAGACACGTTCGCTAGGTTTCTTTGCTGATCTTGAATACTGAATCCTTCATTGTTCCACAGTTCTTCCGGCCTCTGAATCCCGTGAACATCACCATCCAAATGGACAGCCAGAATCGTCCTTCCGGAGAAGCTGATGTCGAATTCGCAACCCACGATGACGCCGTCAAAGCTATGAATAAAGTATGATGATGAGACCAATTGTAATTAAAACGTACATGGTTATATCGCACTTGGTTATAATGTCTGTCTTCGGTAGTCATTTGCGAAAGTAGTCGTTTTACATCTACTCTGATTAACTGTCGTATAGTACTAAAATTTAACTAATGATGCATCTGCTGACCACTTTGCATTCACCAAATTTTCATCAAATTATAATGCTTAGTTGCCAATTGATTGAAATTAATTATTTTGTTGACAGGACAAAGCCAACATGCAACACCGCTACATCGAACTCTTCTTGAACTCGACGCCTTCGAGCGGAGGAATGGGTGGTATGGGTAGTGGTGGGCCCATGGGAGGAGGTCCGATGGGCTCCCCGATGGCACCCATGGGGGGAGGGGGAAATTTTGGGGGTAACAGTATGGGAGGCGGCAACTTTGGTGGTGGAGGTGGTTATGGCGGGGGGAACCGAATGGGCGGAGGTAGGTACGCATCCGAGATTCTGTTTCACTTACACCAAGGAGAGGTCCAGTGAGAAATCAGGTTGGTATTAAAATGGGTAGAGAGAGTGTGATTCGTCGTCACTCGGCCGGTATCGACCATACGACGAGAGGCAATCACTGAGCCATTCTACACTTCGCATGCTTTGAAATTTCTTTCCGGCAACATCGTTAATAAGTTACATTAACCACGTTTTCATGATTATCATTTACTAGTTTGTCATCATACCCTATGCTCCTGAAAACAAATTTAATACCTTAACTCATTAGTGCTCATTGGTAGAATTTCCGGAGCTATTGAAGAATAGGGACCTCACCCTTCTTTAGTTAGCTTTATAAGGCTAACTAACGAAAATATCATGACCTAACCTAACCAATCGTCAATGGCGTACAGTTAACCTAACGATTGGTTAGGTTAGGGCGTGATATTTTCGTTAGTTAGCCTTATAAGCCTAACTAAGGAAGGCTGGGGTCCCTATTCTTCAATAGCTCCGAATTTCCTACCGACAAAATTGTCCGAAAATTAGGTTAGAATTTAAAAGTGAAATTTTTAAGTAGCAATTTTTATTTTTTTTTATTTTTATTTTTTATTTAAATTTTTTGGTATCGGATAACTATTTCATGTTCATTTAAAATCTCCGAAATTGAATATATCAAGAAATTAAAAAATAGTTTTGGGCTTTAATGGGTTAAAGGTTTGGTTAAAAACGCTTTTAACCAAACCTTTAAGGTATTAAATTTGTTTTCAGGAGCATAGAGTATGAAGACAAACTAGTAAATGATGATAGTGAAAACGTGGTTGATGTAACTTTCATTAACGATGTTGCAGGAAAGGAATTTGAAAGCATGCCAAGCGTAGAATGGCTCATTGGAGACGGAAAATATGTACTTTAATTTTAGAATAAGAGGACCAGTTTTAAACAACTGGCAATTTTCTGATCACCTAAGATACAAATAGCGTGAAAACGGAGTTTCTTAATTATTTCATGGTTTAACGAAAGGACCCCCTTCAAATGGAGAATTACGCTCATTCAAAATTTGTTTCTGTACCAAGAATAGACACTTTAACGTTAACGCTTCGTTAATATAACTGAATATATTATTTTTACATTTAATCCGTAATGTTTATATGAATAACTCGTTTCATTCTGTGTAGATGAGGTTGTAAAATTAACGATCGAAAAATTTATGGGACCATTTAAAGGTATCTTTATATTTACTGTTCGAATGGAGGAGAAACCATTTAACCTTCTTGATTTCACACTGGGTCTTTCTTTTACCTCAGAGAGAAGTGTTTCTGGGCATTTTCTACGTTAGTTTATTCACAAAATAAACGCTTCGCAAACACGTGCGTAAGAAATCTCATTTCCCAACGATTTTAGGTGAGAAGGCAGAAAACAACTGATTTAAAGTACAGCAGTCCGTGAAAAGGAGAAAAGGCAGCATGTGAAGTGTACACATCCCTTCGCAAAGGCATCCTGGTGGATCAGTGACCCCCCCTCCCCCATATGGCATAATTTCGCATCTGTGGTGCTTCCAAGCCTCGTCAAAAATAAGACCGTCCAAACTTACCTCAAACAAACCACCTCTATTCCAACCTACTTGCAGCCACTTCTTGCGCATCACCCAGATCAAATCCACGCTAACTCGAGCAATCGTTCACGATGTCCAAATCACTTTAACACACTTTTCTTAATTTTTTTTCACCTCCACTCCTGAACATCACATTTTTCCAGAACCACACGATTTCTCACTACCAATCCGACACGCATTACAAACACTTCTCAAGTTATCCATTTCAACCACTCTTACTCTTGACTTCTTCCTTTCATGCAGTGTCAGTGTTTCACACACACAAAAAACCGTCGGTACCAACACTTTTCATGTAAAAATCGCGTATCATCTCTGCCCAGTCTTCGCTTCCTCACAACCGCTTTCAGCGCACACGCCACTTCCTTGATTCACTCTACTAACAACTTCATCTGCACTCTTATCTCATTTATTCAATGCTCATTCCAAATACTTACGACTCAACAATTAATGGTGTTTTACCATTACCATCACATGACCGTCCGAATTTTCTTCTCTCTCTACAGTCACTAACTTCTTGTTGCCCACATTCACTTTCAACAATCTTCTCACGCACATCGCCACAAAGCACTCAATTTTTCATATTTCTCTATCACTCCGGGCAAATATCGCATCATCAACCGCACGCAACAGATTCCATAGGCCCCACCTATTCCCATCACACACCAGATTCAATCCTTTTTCTATCAGTCCCACTTTCATCTCGTGAATCTTCATAAACAAATTGAACAGCCACGGGAGTATCACGCATCCTTGATCCACACCAATACTATCAAACCAATCATTCCGTTGTTTATCTACTCTCGCGTGCACTACGTCCATCATAGAAACTCTCCACCGCATTCATGAGTCTACCGTCAAGTCGTATATACTGAACACGTGCCACAGTGTTTCTCGATTCACTCTTAACTTGTTTTCTCAAGATCCATAAGAACTATGTTCATCCTTCCACACACAAAAAGTGGTTGGTAGATAAATGGGTACCCTGGGTGGCCTAGACGCTGAGCTGCTGGCGGGGCGTGGTTCGGATTCCACGTTAAACTGTAGGTCTAAGGTGGAGTGAAAAGCTTGGCCTTCATCAGAATGAACAATTCGGGCGGAAGTCCCTTTCATGCGTTTTTTCCAGTAAATTTTCTCGCTGCCAACACTTGATCTACACAGTCTCGTCCACTTTAGAACCGTCCTTGTTCATTCATCATTCATTCTTTAATATCACGAATTCTTTTTATCACCATCCTATCATACACTTTCTCCACTACACTCGATAGACTCGTACTTATGTAATTCTTAAATTCACTCCCTTCAGCTTTCATTTTATACAGTGGAACAATTATTGCTTTCGTTCTGGAGACTGGACTCCAGTCTTAAGGCCCATTCCCATTTGCCCTCGCAATATGACGTAACATACGCACTACAACCACCCCAACCCTTCCAAACCCCCATACTTAATCATTTCCCCCATATTTTCCATCCACACCTGCCGCTTCTCGATTTTCAGCTTCCGAAACGCCGCTTTTACTTTAATCATAGTTACGTTCTCGGGTATTCCGTCACGTGTCCTCCCCACACTACCAAATTCCAGTTATATTTATATCTGCACTTTTATTATCTCTTCCAAACCCTTGAAACATTTCTTCCATCAATTCCGTAGACCCATATCTGCTGTGAGCAGATTTCTTTTGCCGCACTAGTCTCTTCGTACACCCTCTTTCTTTGACTTTCTTTTCTATTACAATTAGCCTGCACACGCAACACCCATTTCTTCCTTTTATCCTTAACTGCTGACGCAACCTTGGCATCCCACCACGCTTCTGCCCTCCTCTTCGCACTTGCTTTGGCAATCCTACACACCTTGCAGTCCTAATCCAACATTCCTTGTACACATTCCACATCTCACTCGTATCCATGTGATCTGCATCCTTTACACTCAATTCATCATATACACACACACTGTACTCATCCGCTACCTCACCATTAATTTTTCTACTTTAAATTTTTCGTGACCCACCTTTTTACCCCACGCAACCTCACGATATTAAGTGGTCAGAGAGACGGTCACTCGTACCTCGCACTACATACGTCACATAATTCGTTCGGCATACTCCTTTTCACGACCACAATCTATTAACTTTTTGCACTTAAGCAAACGTATGAAAACCCCCAGAGATACTCGTTTATCATTTTAATAATAAACTGACCCAGTATGTATAATATTGTATATAGCATAACTAATAATTTGCTGTGTATTAATACACGAGTTTGTAAAAATAAAAATTTTCTTTCCTGGTTATGTATTAATTTGGGTTCATTGTTCGATATTGTCTTAAACAGTTTCAAAATAATTTCCCGTGCAAATACTTCCAACCTGTTGTCATTTGAACAATGTAGAATAATGATATTTCCATATTTAAGTGACGGAAGAAAGCTTTTTAGTGTAGACATTTTACGTAAATTTAGGATTGCACTCGTTTCGTGAAGAACTGAAATCCTATAAATGGCTCCCTTTTCTTTATGCAGGCGGTGGTAGAAGCAGTGGGTACGGAGGTGGAGGAATGAACATGGGAGGCGGTATGAACGGTCCCCCAAATGTGGGCATGATGAGTAGAGGGTTCGACAGCTATGGAAGCTCGAACACCCCCGGAAACCAAATGAGTGGAAATAATTATAACAGTTTCTGTTAACTTCGTTTCATTATTTGAAGTGCAAATCTTAACCCAGAGCCCTCCTCTATTTAATTGAATTTGATTGTATAATTATAAATACTTAGTAGTAAGTGCGTCATCTATAATATATAATAAGCCAATACTTTTGTTACATTTTAACTAAGTTAAGACCCGTTTTTGTAGCGGCGTGTTGATGTGTAGAACTAGTGGTTTTAGGTTGAAATTAGACTCTAATAATAATATAATAATAATAATAATAACAATAACAATAACAATAACAGTAATTAAAATAATCTAAGCTCTGATGAACTTTTAATTTTTTTTATTCAACATTCCATGGAAGAAACGTTGTTACAGACAGCTTTAGAGTCTGTGTTACTTTCTGTGCCGCACTAGTTTTATCCTGTTCACACATTAGGTAACGAGAATTTAATGAAATGTACCTAATTTTATGAATAAAAATCAAAAAGCAACCGTATTTATCCAGTCATCATTCTCGTTGAATGTTTTTAGCTTTAGGGCATTAGATGCGGATATTCGCCATAGCGTGAACAATTGAAATCGTCGATTACGTAATGATTGAGTGAAAAGGGGTATTTTTTTTTACCCGAATGATGCAAATTCATTGTCTTGCACGATAGGATTTAAAATGTTTTGACTTCTTTCGTCATTGTACTTAGTTTTTATTTATCATAGGTTTGTTTTTCTCTGATGCTTTGTCATATTGCCTCCATTTCAAAGGCAACGATCTTGCTACTGATTTTTAAAGCTGCTAAACGCGAAGCTGAAGTTAGAGAAAAAAGTGATTTGCGATCAAGGCAAAAATCTAGCACATATTAGTGTCTGAATTAATGAAATTAGATCATGTACTTTTTTTCACCTGATAATAGAGAGTTATCTTAATGAACCTTAAATCTGGTGGTGGTGTAATTTTTGACCAAAAGTTAGTGGGCAGCCTTTTTTTGAGGACGACAGAATTAAAATGTATTTTAAAAATAAATAGGGGGTACAGGGGTAGTCCTGCAAATGATGATAGTTGTATGAAGGTACGAGGGAATATATATATGTATGCCAAGTTTAAATTTCGGAGTGAAAGTAGTAATGATTGCGGCATGCGTGCACGTCATACAAGTATAGATATGCGGAAGAGGAGGAGAATATTTGAAATGTTAAGTCGTGTGATTGGAAGCGTGGGGAATACGTATAGAGATTGTGATAGGCGATTTGAAGTGTGTGGAATTGGACCCGATCTTAGTGGGAGTGGGAAACATGGTGCACCCAGAATGAATGCTTAGCAATCAAAAAGGAAGTGTGGGGGGAGTAGTGTGTTACAAGTTCATACTTCCAACACAAGGACATCCATAGAGAAGGAAAGGTGAATAAAGAAATCTGATGGTGTGTTAAAGACGTGTTGAGGGACGAATGTGATGTAAAAGCTGTTTGGGGGTTGAGTCGCGGTTTGTCAGATTATATTTTGTATTGTGAGGAGTTGGTTCGTGTTTGGTATAAAAGGAGAGTCGGTGGACAGACAGAAAATAAAAGTTGAAAGGTCGCATTCGAATGAGAGCATCACAATATGAAAGAAGTAGAGCAAGTCCTTGGCGACATGGTTAACATATTGATAGACAAACTATGTAACATATATGTTAGCCCAAACATCGAAATCGCTCAGTGAGCTAAAAAAACGGCCACAACGCGTTATGGATGCACCGAAGTGACCACACACCGATGTTAGATGGTTTTTCGCTTAATGGCCGTTCTCAAACAACCGCAACGCGTTGTGGACGATTCGGATATGACCACAACGCGTTGTGGACAATTTAAAACGACCACACACCGATGTCTTTCATCAAACTATTTAAACACGACGTATATTGAAGTGATATAAACACGACGTATATTTATCGACGTATTCACCGATTAAAAAGCAGTTAAACAGATTTGCTAGAAAAACGATAAACTCCTTTAAAAAATTATAATTATTATCAATAGTTTTCCGTAGATTTCGATTAATTTTAAACAACTTTAGAATGAGACGTAAATGTAAAAATTAACCAACTGGTTAGGTTAATTGAATGCCAGGTTAGGTCAACCGAGTGCTCGGTTAGGTTAATTGTACGCCCTTGACGATTGGTTAGGTTAAGCCGTGATATTAGGTCATCCCATAAGTAATGCGGCATTTTTTAATTTTTCTTTTTTTTTTTCATTTTTATCATTATTTTATGGATAGAAATCAAACAACTCTGAAGTTATTTATATTTAAATATAAATAACTTCAAAGAGTTGTTTGATTTCTATCCGTAAAATAATGATGATGGAAAAAAAAAAAAATTTAAAAATGCAGCATTACTTATGGGATGACCTAATATTTTCGTTAGTTTTAACGAAAATATCACGACGACAACCTAACCAATCGTCAAGGGCGTACAGTTGACCTAACTGGGCATTCAATAATTTTCAAATCGTCCATAACGCGTTGTGGTCATATCCGAATCGTCCACAACGCGTCGTTGTTTGAGAATGGCCATAAAGCGAAAGAATATCTAACATAGTGTGTGGTCACTTAGGCGAATCCACAATGCGTTATGGCTATTTTTTTCGCTCACTGAGCGATTTCGATGTTTGGGCGTAACATATATAAAGAATGCTTTGTAAGGACAGTGTTTGATATACGTGTGTGTGTGTGTGTGTACAAAGTGGAATGAAGGGAATAACGATTACGTGGTGAAATAAATAAATCTGGAGAAGAATGTTACAAACGCAGCCTAACTGATGAAAGTTGTAATGAGATGCACAAATAATGCAAGAAGAATGTTAGGCCTGGTAAAAGGGCGTAGATGAATTGGGAAGGAAGATGAATAAGTATAATATGGAACATGGTTATTATGGAAAGAAATGATAAAATGCGAAGGTCGGTTTGCAGATGAAAGATGAAGATGGCAGTACATTATGTTAGTGCAAGATGAGCAATTATGATATATGAAAGTGTATGCGAGTGAACTGGTACCTGAAGTAAATGAAGGGGAAGCAAATGAGAATGCAGTTGGTTTTCATGGGGTATGTAGAAGTGTACAGGTATATCAGGAACTTGTAGACTTCAAATTGAAAATTAAGTTGAATGAGTAGTGTGCGATCTGAAAGAAGGGAAGTCGGCAGGAATTGATGGGATATGTTGTGAAATAATTAAATGTGGAGATAGAATGGTGCTTGAATGGTTATGGAAGGTGTGGGAAAATGCATGTTTCAGATGAATGGCGAAACTAATCGTACCACTGTATAAGATTCAAGATGAAAGAAGTGAATATAAAGACATTGGGGTATGTATAATGAAAAAAAAAATGTTTAAGAGATCATTCACACACTTCTCTTGTGTACCCGTTACGCATTAGAGGACAGCGGAAAATAAAGGATGGCATGAAACACTAGGCTACTTAATCTAATCTACACCATGCATTTTTAAGGATTTTTATTCATTCATTCATTATACAGTACAGGGTGTCCCAGAATTAACTATATTTCAATGAAATCGGACAAATTTTTTAAAAACACACTTATTTATGTTTATCATGTTTAATATGTGTTAAAAATGTATAAATTTCTAAATTTTTTTCATAATTTTATTTTCATAATTTTTTCATTATCTGGTCCAATGAAAGACCGTCTGAAGTCATAGAATGGCAAAGAGACTCTCCAAAAGTTAACGTGTGGCTTGGAATGACCAAATCCAAAATTTATGGTGCTCCATCTTGTTGAAACACAACATTATCAAGAATGCCATCATCAAGAAGCTGTGGTTCGAGAAACTGCTGAAGCATATCAAGGTAGACGGTACCTGTTACAGTTGCTTCCGCAAAGAAGAATGGGCCATAAATTTTGGATTTGGTCATTCCAAGCTACACGTTAACTTTTGGAGAGTCTCTTTGCCATTCTATGACTTCAGACGGTCTTTCATTGGACCAGATAATTAAAAAGTTATGAAAATAAAATTATGAAAAAAATTTAGAAATTTATACATTTTTAACCATATTAAACATGATAAACATAAATAAAAGTGTGTTTTTAAAAAAATTGTCCGATTTCATTGAAATAGTTAATTCTGGGACACCCTGTATATGAGTATACAAGAGGTCATCATTTCATTGCTGCATTATTTCTTCGATGAATGCCAAAATCCATCGTGCTGCGAGACTTACTTTTAAAATTACACAGGCCTGCGAATGAGAACTTTGTAAGAGTTGTTTTCTTACTAATAACCGATCTTATGTAATTCAACTACGTTGATTTCGAATGTTCATTTTTTTTTCTATCACGTAAGGATTTTCTGCAAACTGGAAGGGAAAAAAGAACAACATAAATAAATATTATTTACTTAAATTTACATTAGGTACCTATTTCGCTTGGTTATACTAATTACGAATGCAAACAACTTTAAAAAGAAAGAAAAGACTATTAACGTCAGTTACATAGCCATCTTTATTTGTCCTGAGTTTTCTTGCGAGATCTATACAAAAGCTTTTAGTCTCGAATGTACGCGCTGTTCCTTTTCTTTTATGTAATAATTCTAGAGTATCCCGTTTCAACATCCAGCAGTAATCAGCCATCATGCTGATACTCCACCTTCCCTGATATCTCCTCTTCATTTCTTTGATGTCTTGGTGAAACCGTTCTCCTTGTTCTTCGCTGAATGCTCCGAGATTCTCAGGGAAGTAATCCAAGTGTGAATGTAAGAAATGTAATTTTAAACTCGTATTACGACCCAACTCTTTGAACTTATTTAGCATGTTGTTCACAATGTTTTGGTAATTTAGGTCCTTGTTGTTCCCCAGAAATTTGCTGATAACATCCTTAAAAGCAATCCACGCTTCTTTTTCAAGATTGTTCATTGTTCTTTCAAAGTGTTCATCCAAAGTCAGTTTTCTAATCTGGGGACCAACGAAAATTCCTTCTTTCAATTTTGCTTCCAAAAGAGTTGGGAATTTACCACACAAATACTTAAAACAATTTCCATCTTCGTCCAAGGCCTTAACAAATTGCTTCATCAAGCCCAATTTTATGAAGCGAAGGTAAAAGGGCTTTCTTCCTGTCAACCAAACTTTCACGTTGAATGTTTTTAGAACCAGGTGTTAGGTTGACTCTGCGTGGCCATTCCTTTTTTATCCAGTGCTGAGTTCTTTCTCGGCTATCCCATTCACACGAAAAACATGGAAACTTCGTATAACCTGGTTGTTGACCTAACAGAATACAAATCACTTTTAAGTCTCCACAAAGTAACCAACCGTGTTCTTTGTATTTAACCTTAGCTAGAAAAAGCTCAAGCTTTTCGTACGTTTCCTTCAAGTGAACCGAATGAGCTACAGGAATGGATGCATACAAGTTACCGTTGTGAAGGAGGACGCCTTTTAGACTTCTTTTGGAGGAATCAATGAAAAGTCTCTACTCATTTAGGTCATAGACTGCAGTGCCTAGTATTAGTTCAGAAACATTGTTGCAATCAGAGCTGGGCAGTATTTAAATACATTTGTGTATTTAGAACTGTATTTATAAATACATTGTTTTTCATGTATTTAAATACTTTAATGAGTATTTAAATACTCAAAATATAAAAATGTAAATACTTTTACTGGTTTAATACACGTTCTGTACTAGCACAGTACGACGCGTCGACAGTGTAGTACAGCATGGTTCATGTTTCAACGTGTCAGTTCAATCAGTTGTGTGCCACTCTTAGTCGAAAGCGGTTGATTTCTTTATCGTGTGCGTGTCATGGCTTAGTGAATTAGTGGATGCATATGTTAAAATTTGTATGTATTTAAAATGTATTTACAAATGTATTTAAATACAATTGATGTATTTTGTATTTAGTATCTAAATACATTCGTAAAATGTATATAGTATTTAGTATTTAAATACATTTATCCTATGTATTTAGTATTTAGTATTTAAATACATTCAATGTATTTATTGCCCAGCTCTGGTTGCAATATACCAGTGAATTTTCTTGAGAAAAATATTGGATAAAATCTTTTTCTCGATTTCTGTACCAGTAAAATGACGTCTGGGAGAAAGCAAGTTCTTTGTACGAAGTCTGGATCCCAAAATCTCTGAAGAATCCTTCAGGAGAGACAAATCTCTTACTAAATCATTAAGTTCACTTTGTGTAAACAATTGAGGTTCACCAGACGTTTCGGTTTGAAAACAATCAATATCATCGTTTCCATCGTCATCAGACGATAAAATATTTTGATAATTAAAATAATGATCTCATTTTATTGAAAAATATGTAAAATATTGTGTTCCGAATTATTAAGCAAGTATTCTTTTATGGGTCTAAATGGTGAAAATGGGTAAGAAGAAGGATGTAACACTAACTGAGAAAAGAAAAGTAGTCAAGTTACTCGCTGAAAATATAAAATCTATTGAAATTGCAAAGCAGTTTGGCAGAGCTTATCGAACTGTAAACAAGTTTGTAGCGGAGGGTACCAAACTGAGGCAGCGAAGTGATAAAGGAGCTATAAGAAAAGTGACAAGGCGGCAGATATCTGTAATCAAGCGCAAACTGCAAAGCATCCATTGTCCTTAAGTAAAGAGGTTTCTGAGCAGGCTGGCATACATAATGTACCAAGAACATCTCAATGTGGAATCCTCCAAACAATTGGCAAGACGTGTAAACCTACGATTCAGTCACCATTAACACCCAGGTACAAGAAGCAGCGTGTTGAATGTGCGCGTCAGTACGTGAAAACAGATTTTAATACTGTATTGTTAACCGATGAATGAAGAGCAACTCTTGAGGGATCTGATGGTTGGTCAAGAAGATGGATTGCTAAGGGTGAATCTCTACCATGGAATGAGGTTTTCTTTTAGAAAGTTTGTGTAAGACTGGGCATTCATTTTTACACCATCAGGCACTCTGTATGGGACAGCTACTTCATTGCCTATCAATCCTGCCCAAAACATGACACTACCTCCACCTTGTTGGCGTCTTAATCTCGATGGTAGAAATTGGCTCTCAGCAATCCATCTTGACCAAACATCAAGTCCCTCAAGGGTTGCTTTTCATTCATCGGTGAACAATACAGTATTAAAATCTGTTTTCACGTACTGACGCGCCCATTCAACACGCTGCTTCTTGTCCCTGGGTGTTAATGGTGACTGAATCGTAGGTTTACAAGTTTTGCCAATTATTTGGAGGATTCCACATCGAGATGTTCTTGGTACATTATGTATGCCAGCCTGCTCAGAAACCTCTTTACTTAAGGACAATGGATGCTTTGCAGTTTGCGCTTGATTACAGATATCTGCCGCCAGTGATGGGCAGTATCTAGATACATGTATCGCCGATACGTATCGATCGATACTTTTGTATCGGTATCGGTATCGCTTTAGCTACTTGACAGAAGTATCGATTTATCGGTATTGCTAAGGTCAATTTTCTTAAATGTATCGAAAAAAATCGATACTTCGATACATCGCTACATTAATAAGAATTTTTAAATATTTAAATAGATGTTATAATATGACACTACTGAGTTATATTTATGAATATACATAAATAATAATATTATTAAATATTTATTTAATTACAGTACTACTCTACTGGTCACGTCACACAGTACGGCGCAACGTTTAAACACGTTTGTACTTGTGTTATTGAGATTAATTAACCATAATATAGAAATGCTCATAATATAGAAACGCTCATATAATATAGAAACACTCATTGGTGTTGCAACACTATTGGCCACGCCCACTCGGTGTTGAGTTTAAACAGGTTCATACTTGTAACGCAGCGATTCCTCTTGGTCCCCCGAGGCAGGGTTGCCAGATTGGCCTTCTTAAAGCCAAATTCCATAAATTTGGCTTTTTTTTCAACTTGCCTGGCTTTATAATATCAAATTGGCTTTTTATTGGCTTTTTTCAACTTGCTTGGTTTTATAGTATCAGTTTGATATTTGGGCTTTTTCCAGGATCTTTTTTTATTTTTGCCTTTATAATATCAGTTATACTGTTTAGCCTCTTTCAGCACGTGTTTTTTTCCTTGTACCAAACGTGTATAATAGCGAATCTAGTCTTGTCCGTGGCGTTACATTCGAGATTCATACACGTTTAATACTTGTTCAAACGGAACGGATGCCGGGACGCGGGGCGCGGGCGGGAAAGCAGTCAACACTTAGCATCGGTGCGGATCGGTACTGTGCGTCGTGCGTGTGTAGGCGGTAAAACTTGGCTATCATTCGAGTGAACCAGTTTAGTTAAAGTTCTAGTTTATGTAAATTTTGTTTTTGTTCTACAACCATGTCATCAAAGAAGTGGAAGCTATCGTACAACAGAAGCCGTAAATACAATAGTAAGTGGGAAGAAACGTTTGTTTGGGTGAAAAAGTCTGTTGATGGCTCAGATTCAGCCTATTGCAAACTTTGTCATTGCAATATTGCTCCACGAATGAGTAACCTCTCAAATCACGAAAAGTATATGGTGTCGAGGCTACTTGTTCTAATGTGGAGGACACTGCTGAAGAGGATCTGGAGCTTTTCATGTAATGTGAGTATGTGATCTATACTTAAAATTATTTGGCTTTTTTTTGGCTTTTTTTCGTGCATAGTTTGGCTTATCACTTAGGTTTGCATCTGGCAACCCTGCCCCGAGGCATTTCTTATCATTCAGTCACTCATTAAGTAGATGTCACGCCGAGTAGTTGTGCGATAATGAGTGAAGATATTAATAGTAGTAATAACGCGTCAGGGAGTGAGCCACAAAAGGAACAACCTGGTGAAAATGACGCGACAGAAAATCATTTCTATAAAATTAAAGATACCAACTGGTCAAAATCAGTCCTAATAACTTGCGGTAAATATTTTAAGATTGCAAATTGTGATGAGCGACTTAAATTATCTTGCTTTAAATAATTAAATAAAGCAATTGTTTTAATAATTAAATAAAGCAATTGTTTTTATTTACATCTATAAAACCCATTAAAATGTCGTTGATTTTACTTACAGTGCGTACAAATTACTAGTATTAACAATAATATCTAATACCTACATATTAAATGAATAATTATAAAAATGTACCGGCGATGCATGTATCGGTATCGCTTAAGACATCTAGAAAGTATCGGCGTATCGGTATCGCCTAAGACGTTCTTCATGTATCGATGTATCGGTATCGCTTTAGCGATTTTCATGTATCGATGCCCATCACTGTCTGCCGCCTTGTCACTTTTCTTGTAGGTCCTTTATCACTTCGCTGCCTCAGTTTGGTACCCTCCGCTACAAACTTGTTTACAGTTCGATAAGCTCTGCCAAACTTCTTCGCAATTTCAATAGATTTTATATTTTCAGCGAGTAACGACTATTTTTCTTTTCTCAGTTAGTGTTAAATCCTTCTTCTTACCCATTTTCACCATTTAGATCCATAAATAGAATACTTGCTTAATAATTCGGAACACAATATTTTACATATTTTTCAATAAAATGAGATAATTATTTTAATTATCAAAATATTTTATCGAAATGAATACCATCAATGCTGCTATATATAGTGATTATTTGCTACAAATTTCATTGAAATCGGGGAAAAACTTTTGAAAACATTGGAGAAAATGTAATCTGCTTAATAAGTGCGAACGCAATGTAGTAGGTGCAGGTATACCAGGTCCATGAGCAACAGGTCTTATAGCAGACTGAAAGTTTGGATAAGAAATTTCCTTTGTATTTTTAGTATTATAGCCTTGCACGTTACATGAACAAAAATAGGAGTCATTGCTGTGATTTCTTGGCTCACGTCAGACCATTGGAATCCCAAAAGGTAAAGAATCCTTTTTACCTTTACTCCACAGTCTACGTTGTTCAATACAAACACCAACTTTATGTGGAGCCCATGATTTGTCTTGATCCCCAAGCTTCATTCCGAAGTACGCATAGTATGCTTTCTTGACGAAGTCTGTAATATCTCGCCTTTGTTTTTTCACAGTAAATTTCCCACAAATATAACAGAACATATTTAGACTATTTACACACCCTCTGGTTGCCATAGCGACAAATAAACAAATTTCAAAAGAGAAATATAGTCACCGCGCACCTTTGAATAATAAAGAACTATAACATCGCTCGCACTAGACAGACTGACTCATCTCGTGGCTTGTCAATCACTTATATACTAGTGGTGCGTTTCTCGAATGTTCTAGAAGACGCTATGACGTCACTTCTGATCTGGAAGCATTTATTGGCAGTAGTTTTTAATCAAAATTTAATTGAGTCAATTTTAATGAAAATTACTTACATATGTAATATGAAATATGACATTTTGTGAAAAATTTGTACGTGATAGCGAAAAATGAATATATATTATTTTCGGAATCAGCGTGCAAAAATTACTATATAAGTGGTAAAATATTTCGGACAACAAAACCATCGCAGGCCTGTGTTATTTATATTGCCATCTTTTGCTCAGATAAGCGAGTACTGATCCAGAGGCACCTCCAGATCGAACAGCACTCCAGTTTAACCCTTTATCGCGCAGTGTGACTTTACTGATTTTGTTGTCTAACGCCAGATGATTTTATTCAGTCTTGGAATAACCTCTGTGCAAAGGATTAAGAGACATTTGCTTAATTCTTTACTGCAGATGTCTTTCCGAGACTGAATAAAATCATCTGGCGTTAGCCAGAACACTGCCCGATAAAGGGTTAAGAACTCGCCCTTTAAAAAGAAAAATATCATGACGTAATTTATATTGCCTCCTTTGCATAGGAATTACTTAGATAAGGGAGCACTAATCCAGAGACACTTCCAGCTGCCCAGCACCCGCAGTTTAAGAATTCCCCGAGAGTGTACATATGCATAATTTTCCCCCAGTTTTTACAAAATTTTGTTGCACACCGTTTAAAACTTAAATTCTACTCTATTCGAAAGTTTCCATCAAGCTTCTCATCATCTGAGAACTCCAGTGTTCTGAAACTAGATCAGACTAGCACCTCCTACTGCATTTATTGCATAAAACTAAGCAATTTCTCTACCTAGCTAGGTTAAATATACCGCGATTTCTTAAAAAGTACTAACACTGTACTGAGTAGGGAAAAACTATACACGCCTACAACATGGTATCGTATATCGTAACCTTTCTTAATTAAATACAAATTATTAATGTATTGAGTTAAATAACTACAAAATTGCCTCGTGATTGGCGACATAGTCTATTGGGAATGAAAATAATTGCCAAACATAGAACCCAACTGGGCCCATATAACAACAAGAAAAACGTATTATTTCGTATCAAAATTTTCCATCACTGACGCATGAAAATTACTTCGAGAGAAGAAATAATGAGAACAAAAATTAGACGTCTGGGGACTTTGTAAAGTCAGCGAAATTGAAGACAAAGAAATTTATATTAGCTGCTCAGAGCTCAGAGTTCCAAGCGATACTTTAAGCAAGGGAGACGTACTTAATCTTCCTATAAGTTCTGAGTGAATACCAAGTAATATAAACCTAATAACTCAAAAGGATAGGCCTATTCCTTCAGGTATTTAAGTGTAGTGAATGCTATATTAATTAAACCAAATAAACTCGTTGCGTAACTCCATCGCCGACATCGAAAGAGAGCCGCGCGTCCAACAACCAGAAGCGAGGCCCGATGAAATAAGGTATGGTAATTTCCTTTCTTTACCATTAGGCAGCGTTAAATACCGAAGGCATATAAATTAAACATTAACCAACAAACACTACTTAACGAGGTCTTTTGAAGACCTCCACAAACATAACTTTTTAACGAAAAAACGCAGGGGTTTTGCCATTTAACTCTCCACCGATATCTACTGGAAATTTCCAATGGATGAGGGTGACGGCAATCATCCATAACCCTATATAGTTTTTTGACACTGAGTATCATCTGAGAACTCTCAGTGCTCTGAAACCAGACCAGACCAACGCTTCCTTCTAAATTTACTGACAAAGGAAACATTACTACTTTTACTCTATCCTAACAGGCAGTGGTGTAGTGCTAAATAAAGAAGTGAGGGAACGCATTTTGAAAGTGTTACTCAGATGCGGGGGGGACAATGGCGAGCGCGGCGAGCCCATACAGCTGGGGGTCCGGGGGCACTGTAAGCCCCCCGGGAAATCTTTTGAAATCTGACCAATTTCAGGGATATTTTGAGGTCATATGCACTGGATATTAGGATATATTCCAAGGTTGAAGATGCAGTATTTCCAGTGTCATTAGATATACGACATCCAGCACGATCAATAAAAATAGCTAACAACTGGAATGATTAACTAAAAAAAAGTTAACAACTGGTACGCCGTGGTGACTGTTTCACCAGATCTTTATAGGCTAGCATTGCCTCAGTCGAAGCTAAAAGAAATGAAACAGTTAATGATTCTTTCTCATATTTCTTCTAGGGGTGGGAATTAAAATTTCATGACGTTAGAGATTTGTAAGTTCGGATTTATTTGAAATAGTGAGGGAACGCCGTTCCGTCTACCAAAAAAAGTAAGGGAACGCCGTTCCCACGCGTTCCCACAGCACTACACCACTGCTAACAAGCCCTCACTGCAAGCAGCTCCCTTTATAATAAAAAAAGGAAGAAGCAAGAGAAAGATAAAAAGGGGGGGAAGATGGCTTTCTAAAATAATTTAATATAGTTATTCGGAGGCTTTTATTCTGCATTGCTTGCCAGATAATTTTCAGTTTTTATTTTATAGTTGTAGAATAAAACTCTCAAAATATAAACTTCAGCAAGAAAACTTCCGCACAATTAAAAAAATGTTGATAACAGTAGGGATGGACGTAAAATAAAAATTAAAATGTCATAACTTAAAAAATATTTTAACTAAAAGATAAAAAATAATATAAATTGTGTCATGAAATTCTGGAGCTATTGAAGAATAGGGACCCCAGCCTTCTTTAGTTAGGCTTATAAGGCTAACTAATGAAAATATCACGACCTAACCTAACCAATCGTTAGGTTAACTGTACGCCCTTGACGATTGGTTAGGTTAGGTCATGATATTTTCGTTAGTTAGCCTTATAAAGCTAACTAAAGTAGAATGCCTTAATAAATGCGTGTCATTAAAATAAAAATAATTCAATAATGAAACTAGAAACTAAATATTTAGGTCATGAAAGTATCATGTATCAGCAAAATAAGCTCAAAACCTAAACAAAGAAGGAAAGAGGAGTTAGTGAGTGAGTTTGGTCAACTACATAATGAGCCTCCTCAATGCAGTGATCGGAAGTGGATGAGTTGTATACATATCAGTGCTATTCTCGTTCTTTGCTTGGAATATTTTCCTTTCATGAAAACTTAAAATTTTATCAGAAACTGTACATAAAAAACAAAAAAGGATACTTTAATATTAAATTAATTTAATCTCTTGAAGTAATTTTTAAAATATCCAGGTAAAACAAAGATGCTGAATATGCTACGGAGAGACGTACAAATGGAGAATTCTTTATAATTCATGGAAAAAATTATTAAATTAGTATCATTATCTTACAGATTTCTTAGTACGCGAATAAAAACTTAGGTGAATTCATGCATAAAAGCAAATACAATAAAAATATTTTATTTCGTACAGTATGAAGCTATTACCTTACAACTTTACAAATGTTCCGCGTGATGATTCCTCATTTCGCGAAGGTCAAGCTTGTCGCCCCTCCTCTCGAGTTGGCCTGGTGAAGTAGTGAGTTGGTTTCTTGTGCTCTCCACCTCACATAGCCAGGTACGCCCGGCTCATCGGGGATTGTTCTGAGCCAGGCGTCTTCTTTTGAAGATGTCCACTGCAACTCCCTTTGTGTTTCTTAGGTCTTTGGGCAGCTGATTAAACGGTTTTGGTCCTCTCACCACAAAACTATTTTCTTTCAGGGTTAAGGATGTTCCCTGTCTCGCCTTCAATTTGGGAATACGACACAATCTACCGTTTCTACTTTCCACTGTCGTTTGGAGAGTTATAGGGTTTAGAGTAAGATTAGGGACTAGTTTCTTCATTATTTTCCAAGTGTAAATAATGGTGTGTGTGTCTCTTCTCCTTTCCAGTGAATATAGGTCTAGTTCGCATAACCTTTCCCGGTAATTTAGTTCTTTGCACCCGTTGATCTTGGCTGTGAAGCTTCTCTGGATCCCTTCCAGCTGTCTAATGTCTTCTTTTTTATATGGGGCTGTTAGGACCGAGCAGTATTCCAATTTGGGTATGATCAGGGTTTTCAGTATAGGAATCATTACATTCCTATCCCTTCGTTTAAGGGTTCTCAATATCTGTCCCGTTATTCTCTTTGCTCTGTTTACTGCTATCTTATTTTTTGTTTAAAATTTCGCATCATCAGTCATTACAACCCCGAAATCTTTTGCTTTGGAATTTCTCTGAATTTCCTGTCCATTTGCGGTATAATATTCCATGGATTTTGGGTCTTCTCTTTTTCCGTACCGTAACAGCTGAAATTTCTCGGTGTTAAACGTCATATTGTTGTCTTCCGTCCACTTGTACATTCTGTTTATGTCGGTTTGTAGAGATCCCATATCTCCTGGGTTTCTTATTTTTCTACTGATCTGTGTGTCATCCCCAAAGGATGTTACTGTGCTGTCTCTGGTAACGTCTTCATCTATGTTAGCTAGCATGATTATGAAGAGTAGTGGAGCTAATATTGTTCCTTGTGGTACTGAGCTGAGGACCTCTGATTCTGATGAAGATACTCCTTGTACTGTAACGATTTGCCGCCGCTCACTAGGAAAATTATATATCCAGTTCCCTACCTTTCCTGTTATTCCCATATATTTCAGTTTATGTACAGGGTGTACATAAAGTCAGGATCTATTTTTGTGAAGCACTTGGAAATTATATGGAATTCAATCATAAAATGATAAAGTGGTAACATTTATTAAATAATTAAGAGTAGGATTCGACGTGACGCCCATCAGTATCCCTGCACAGCTCAAATCGTTCCGCAGCATTTCTAAACACATTCTGGAGCATTTGCGGGGTTATGTTATCTGCAGCAGTTCGTATACGTGTACGTAAGTTTTCAAGACTCGTAATCTTCGTCTGATAGACGTGCGATTTGATAAAGCCCCATGCAAAGAAATCTAAAGGGGTTAAATCTGGTGATCTCGCTGGCCAAGGTCTGTTGCTTCCGCGTCCGATCCAGCGATTTGGAAAACGTCCATTTAGATAATCCTGAACAATTTTGGCATAGTGACAACGAGCACCATCATGTTGATAGACGACTGTACTAATAATCCTATCCCCGTCATCTATCAACATGATGGTGCTCGTTGTCACTATGCCAAAATTGTTCAGGATTATCTAAATGGACGTTTTCCAAATCGTTGGATCGGACGCGGAAGCAACAGACCATGGCCAGCGAGATCACCAGATTTAACCCCTTTAGATTTATTTGCATGGGGCTTTATCAAATCGCACGTCTATCAGACGAAGATTACGAGTCTTGAAAACTTACGTACACGTATACGAACTGCTGCAGATAACATAACCCCGCAAATGCTCCAGAATGTGTTTAGAAATGCTGCGGAACGATTTGAGCTGTGCAGGGATACTGATGGGCGTCACGTCGAATCCTACTCTTAATTATTTAATAAATGTTACCACTTTATCATTTTATGATTGAATTCCATATAATTTCCAAGTGCTTCACAAAAATAGATCCTGACTTTATGTACACCCTGTATTATGATTCCGTGGTCACACTTGTCGAACGCTTTAGCAAAGTCTGTGTATAGTACATCATAGTTTTCATTACTTTCAAGTGCATCAATAATGTTGTTGTAGTGTTCCATTAGTTGTGATAGGCATGATCTGCCTGACCGAAATCCATGTTGGTTATCATTGAATTTTTTCTGAGTTTCCAAAAAGTCATAGATTTTCTGTCTATTCTTTCAAATATTTTAGTGAGATTAAAATACTTAAAATAGTACATTATTTTGCGTAAGCAATTTCTGTGTGTGTCTGCGCGCGCGCATGCATACGGAATGGGTACTCGGAGAGAAACAAGAAGAAGCGTCAAAGACCTTTTGGTCCACTCGGGGAGGTTCCTGTTAATAAACTCGTTCATTTTTTAACTATTCTAGCCAGTTATCACTGAGGCTATTGAGGCTGAAGTCTCAGGCTCCCATGTTTGGGCCCCCAATCAACTGAGTTTCGACGATATAATTCGAGATTTAGCAAACTACTTTGATTAAATATGAGAGAGTACACAAACTGACAAATTCCCTGTTTTATTTTGTTTTATAGGCCCTGAAATAAAGTTTGTTTAATACTGTTTGGTTTTGGCCAACGGCAAAATACACTGTGTTAAAGTTCTTTTAAGTTTGTTTCTCAATTAGCCTGAGCACCGTACATATAATTTGTGTAAATGTACTATGTACTGTATATGTACATGTATTGTTAATAAAAAGCTATAGAAAAGAGCCCCGAGGTGTCTTAATCCGCCTATGATTCTAGCAGTAGTAGAAAACTGGATAGAAAAACATAAGGCTCTCTCCCCACCCTCCGCTCCCCTTCCCGCCAGAGGCGGGTACAGAAAAAGGTTGAAAAAATACCTTGGCCCTGGAAAAGTAGCCAAGGGAATTTTACAGGAAAGGGGAGAATATATAAACTAGCTCTACAATTACGTTATGCACACATAGAGCGTACACTACAGTATAGCACTGCTGTATAAACTAACCAATAATACTTGTGCCGATCGCACATGAACCATTTGATATCGTCACACAACCCTCCAACATATGGTTTTGATTTTATACAAAATATTTACAGCTCTATTTACCGAGATATCAGTCCAACAAAGACCCCATGACCCACTTCAGGCTAGCCCCAAAAGGATTAAGAGGGAGGGAAAGGTCTACCCCCATGTATGCGCAGAGCCATCATGCCGGCAAAGTGATGAAATGCTTCTACAGGAAAAGAGTAGAAACAAAAGTTAAGAACAGAAATCGGATTTTCCACACCATACCCTGACCCGTCACGTGCATGCAGCTACCCAAGAGAAAGAAGAGGAAAAGAAAGAAATCGTGTCAGCAGAAAAGTTACTTTATCTTACCTAATGTATGTCATTCATTTTTTTTTTTAAGTATGGGTTTCTACAAAATATTTTTCTATTATATTCTTAGACATATTAACAAGGCAGACAAGCGTGTGAGCGTGTTTTCTGTAATTAGATGTCTGTCCTGTGTATGCGTTTGCTAACTTTAAATGTCGCCGAGTTTCAACTTGGGTATCCTGTCGTTCTTACTTCGCGGTGTTGTGCCACCACGAGAGTAGAGAAAATCTCATTCCGGCAAAGAATATCAGTGGGAGGTCCATGTATCTATCCCAATGTACTTGTCCCTTATGGAGGATGAAAGTGTTTCGTGGGTGATCACCCGTTGTTGCTACAGCGAATTCAAAAGTCTCCCACTTAGAGGTGTTTATGAGGCAAATGGTAAAAAAAATGCTTTGCTCAATGGTTGATCATGCTATGTGGGGCACAAGTGGGGGAAGAATTAAGTGTAGAAGGAAATGTTTAAACAAACTCCCGTTGGGTTACGTCATAATACTATTTTCTTAAATTATATGTGAGAACAGCCTTATACTCTGAGTGTATTCAGAACTTTGTCCAGCCTATTTTTAAACAGGTTTACACTTTGGCTTGAAATAACCCCCTCAGTGAAGTTGGTTCCAGATATTAACTATTTTATAGGAGAAGAAATTAACACAGATGGAGATATTAAATGTCTTGAGTTCCAATTTAAAACAATTATTTCTTGTCGAATTGGTATTAAATGAAAATAATTTCCTATAGTCTGCCCTGTCTATTCCATTGAGCATCTTGAAAACTTGAATAAGCTTACCGCGCAACCTCCTGGTCTCTAATAAGTAAATAAGTATTACGGTGAGCTTGAACATGCCATTAAGGCTGCGAGTGGAAGTACCTAAAAAATGGAGAAAAGTAAATGTCAATCCAGGGTGGGCAGAATACTGTGCTGATTTGTATGATGTAGCAAAAAATATATTCGTGGAATGGGTTGTTTTGGGGAAACCTAGGCAGGGGGAATTCTTCCAACTGAAAAATAGAACTCGTGCTAGATTCAAGGGTGCTCTTAGATTTATAAGGAAAAATGAAAAGAATCTTCGACGAGAATCTCTAGCCAGAAAATTAGGCAATAGCAATACTTCCAGTAGGGAATTCTGGAAGGAGGTTAATAAAATTAACAATAGTAATCTTACCTTGCCAAATGTAATAGAGGGTGTACATGGTGCAAAAAACATTGCAGAACTGTGGAAAAATCATTATGAAACCCTATTTAATTGTCTCGGGGGAGATAGACTAAATATATGCCTAAATTTGGAACGCTCTGAGGAGCTACTAATTAATGACTCAGAAATCTAGCAGGCTATTCATAAGTTAGAATTAGATGATAACAAAAGTTGTGGCCTAGATGGCATACAAGCAGAACATTTAAAATGTTGTAGCCCTCATATAATACCTATGCTTGCAATGTGTTTCATAAGCTGTATGATACATGGGTACTTGCCACAGTCCATTTTATCAGTTGTATTGTTGCCAGTTGTTAAAAATAAGTGTGCTAATATCTGTGATAAGAATAATTATCACTGGTCAACAAAATAATTGTTTTTTCTGTCACAAGTATTGAAGTAGGTGAGCCTAACAGTATTTTTTACGCTGAATTCGAATATGTTGTTAGATTTTCTCCATTACGCAAGATTTTTATGTGGCACACAGTTATATTTTACTAAAAAAATGTATGTTTCTGTATTAATGCATAGCCTTTGTACTTACCTAAAAGGTGACATTGGTTGATTTTCTGCTGTATTTCGCCTGTGGAACATCTCTCTTGAGAGTCCAGCAGTAGTCAGCCAGCATACTTGGGCTCCACTTGCCCTGGTACCGCTTTCCCATATTGGAAATGTCTTGATGAAAGCGTTCCCCGTGCTCGTCACTGACGGTGCCAAGGTTTTCAGGGAAGAAGTCCAAATGGGAGTGTAAGAAATGTATTTTTAGGGACATATTACATCCTATAGCTTTGTAGGCCTTCAAAAGATCACTCACTATTTCATGGTAGTTTTCGGCCTTATGATTTCCCAAAAAATTCTTAGTAATATATTTAAATGATTGCCACGCAGCTCTTTCCACTTCATTCAGCTGATCTTCAAATTGCTCATCATTTATCAACTCCTTTATTTGAGGACCTACAAATATCCCTTCTTTGATTTTAGCATCACTTAGCCTCGGAAATTTATTCTTTAAGTACAGAAATCCCGTACCATTTTGATCCATCGCCTTGACGAAATTTTTCATCAGTCCAAGTTTGATGTGCAATGGAGGTAAGTTAGATGAGGATTAACCAGTGGCTTATTCACCACATTTTTCTTTCCTGGAATAAATGATTCTCGTTTTGGCCACTGCTTTTGTATGTAGTGATTTTTTTGTTCCTACTGTCCCATTCACACAAGAAACAGCAGTGCTTAGTATATCCAAGTTGCAAGCCGAGCAAAAGAGCAATCACTTTCAAGTCCCCACAAATATGCCAGGAATATTTCTCATACCTAATACTTGTCAAGAGAAGTTTCATATTGTCATATGACTCCTTCATGTTGAAGCATGAGCTAAAGGCACTGACGAGTATTTATTTCCGTTATGGAGAAGCACAGCCTTCAAGCTAAGTTTTGAGGAGTCAATGAACAAGCGTAGTAGTATGGCCGAAAAAAGGTGGAGTGCAAGTTGCAAGTGCATAATATTACGTAATGTTGCAAGAGTGCCACCCCACCCCCATGTGTTGCAAGAGTGCCACCCCACCCCCATGTGTTGCAAGAGTGCCACCTCCACCCCCTTTGTTGCAAAAAAGAAAAAAAGAAAAAAGAAAATTCCCCACAAAGGGGCAGAAAGAGAGAGAGAGAGAGAGTACCGGCCTTTGTTGTCAACCCCAAAATGGGATTGCAAGGGGCATGCAACTTGGAGGCGGAGTTCTCCCCCAAGCTGAACCCCCCAAACGGGTATGCCTATCCTAAGGGCGCCTCTTTGGGGAGGAAGGGGTTTCCTCATCCCCCCAAAGGAGCAGAAAGAGATAGCAAGAGAGGAAGAGAGAAAGGAAGAGGAGGGTCTTTGCTCGGCGGACTGCCGAGCTCATATGGATCCATCGTCCAACATCTGGCCTCTTATAGTGCCCCTAAGCAGCCAGTTGGCTTAGGCCGCCAGTGCCTCAAGCTAAGTGCCACAGTATGTTAATTAGATCCGGGAACGCACCAGTGGCTGCCACTGCTTCAAGCTAAGTGTTACAGTATGCTAAATGGATCCGGGCACCCACCCCAGTCTAGGTCAGCTCTGTTGCTGGGCCGTACACCTCAGACAAGCGCCAGTGCCATCCTGCTGAACCATACAATCACCCAATCAAATAAAATATATTATTGTGTACAAGGAATCAATAAAGCGACGTTACAGCAAACTGTTTAAACACGAAAAATTATTCAATAAAACACCGTTACATTATTCTGTTTTTAAAGGGATGTTTTAGCCCAGCATTCTGGCGCTTTTGCTAGCTATGCTTTATATATTATATATATATATATATATATATATATATATTAAACACACACACACATATATATATATATATATATCCCCGCAAGGGGGTTCTAAGCTCGTGCTCGTTTGTACGTGCTTGTTCCTGGAGGTTTCACGTGCGCCCTCCCGGCCCTAGCACCCAAGGATGATGGGGCTCGACCCTGCAGTCCTTGTCATCCTTGGTCTGTTTCCATTTCGACTGTCCCCTCTACCCTTTCTTTTTCCTCTGTCTTTCCTCTCACTTTTTCTTTGTTTTTCCTGCCGAGATATGCCCTTTTAAATAGAGGCGAATCGGTTCTTCCCGAACTTTATATATATATATATATATATATATGATCCGGCTAAATGAATATTAAAAAAATATAGCGCTGTGTTTTGTCTTTTATTATAACTTATTTAAAACCATTATTTAACCTTTCATAAATTTTGTAAATGTACAGGTAAAGGCGTGTTTTATGGCGTATCTTTTGGATCAGTATACGGGGCAGGAAGTTAATATTATATTTGTGGTACATCTACAGATTAAATTATCGCCGTTCTTGATGACAAAAGCTACCTCCATCTGCTTAACAAAAGAATATTCCAAGTAAAGGGTTTCATTTTATGCACAAGCTTTCAGTATATATATATTATATATATATATATATATATATATATATATATATATATATATATATATATAATGTTATAATGTTGTTATAATGTTTCAGACCAACAAAGACCCTAGGATCCACTCATGGCTGGTCTACCTAACTGTGTTTGTAATTGTGTATTGTGTATGTCCTCCGTGGTGGCGGAGGGGACCTACAATTTTACGTGGGTTCCGAACCACAAGAACATAAGAAATTTATGTCTGACCGGCAATCGGAAGATCCCGGGTTCGATTCCCGGGTGGGTACCTCATTTTTTCATTTGTTTCGTTCTTTCGCTCTCATCTTGCGCGGTTAATTCTCCTATACAAAGCGTCGTTCTTTACGTTAATTATACTGCGTGTTTGCAGTTATAATGTATATAATGTTACGGCATGCGGGAGGTGCCCCTTTGGGGCATTGGTTTCTGCGCGTATGTAGAGGAATTACGACATTTGTTTGGGTGAGGCCTGTGGTGTAGTGGTTATCATATCTGACCGGCAATCGGAAGATCCCTGGTTCGATTCCCGGGTGGGTACCTCATTTTTTCATTTGTTTCGTCCTTTCGCTCTCATCTTGCGCGGTTAATTCTCCTATACAAAGCGTCGTTCTTTACGTTAATTATACTGCGTGTTTGCAGTTATAATGTATATAATGTTACGGCATGCGGGAGGTGCCCCTTTGGGGCATTGGTTTCTGCGCGTATGTAGAGGAATTACGACATTTGTTTGGGTGAGGCCTGTGGTGTAGTGGTTATCATATCTGACCGGCAATCGGAAGATCCCTGGTTCGATTCCCGGGTGGGTACCTCATTTTTTCATTTGTTTCGTCCTTTCGCTCTCATCTTGCGCGGTTAATTCTCCTATACAAAGCGTCGTTCTTTACGTTAATTATACTGCGTGTTTGCAGTTATAATGTATATAATGTTACGGCATACGGGAGGTGCCCTTTGGGGCATTGGTTTCTGCGCGTATGTAGAGGAATTACGACATTTGTTTGGGTGAGGCCTGTGGTGTAGTGGTTATCATATCTGACCGGCAATCGGAAGATCGCGGGTTCGATTCCCGGGTGGGTACCTCATTTTTTCATTTGTTTCGTTCTTTCGCTCTCATCTTGCACGGATAATTCTCCTATACAAAGCGTCGTTCTTTACGATATATATATATATATATATATATATATATATATATATATATAGTGGACCTAGTTTTAGCCGTTTAAAGTGATAATGATTTGATTGTATGCTAATGATTAATTGCTGCAATGACTGATTGTTTATTAATGATAGGCTGGGTTAATAATTTATGAAGTAAAGTATCACCAATTGAAAAGTGGCTAATAGAGTAGGCCCACCATACTATTGGAAGCGACTGGAATGGCAGCGAGGGTCACCAGCTTGGATTACACCCAAGCAAATTAATGTTAAGGTTATAAAAAGTACTTTATGGTTTTGTAGTTTAATTAAGAAAATATATTTATATTAATTTTCACAGTGAAAAAATACAATTGAAAGACACTGACTAGAAAGCTTAACAATTCTATAACGACCTTTGAAATACGCTCGTTTATGTGAGGCTTAATGGTATACAAAATGGGACACAACCTGAAATATGAAACTTAGTGAATACAAAAATAATGCATGTACGTAATAATATAACACATAGGTTATGTAATACACTGATTAGGGAAGCTACAGATTATGCATAAATGATCACTGAAAGAGGCCTATTAATGACACAGAAAGCGCGTACGTTTTGGTACACTGAATAGAATAAGTTTCGGTACACTGAATAGAATAAGTTTCGGTACACTGAATAGAATAAGTGGTTATTTGATTAAGTAGGCTAATTAATTGCATGGATGAACATAGAACAACTGAATGGCCTAATAATAATGGATTGATGACGTGCGTTATGGGATAGGCCTAATGATAGTTGAGGGAATATACACTGTAAATGAATTAGGCCTGCAGTAGAGAACTTATTTGTCACACAAATATATAAGTGAACACAGTAGCGGATAATGTGAATTACAGGTTCTGTAGGACACTTGAATTAGGAAAATGGTCTACAGCATTATTTAACGAGTCAATTGGAACGTTTAATTACACTTGGGGTATAGCCTACCTAGGGGTTTTCGCAGGTGACGGCACAATAAGCACGCGGTAGACCTACTTTGTAATTTATTAATTTCCAAACGCTCGTCTTGTGTGTTTTTTGTTTTTTAACTAATTAAAAGCATGGCACCCCCGTCAAGTACTTGCAGTCGCTGTGAAGGGAAATTTGCCGCTTACGCGTTTACAATGGCTAATAATAATGAACAGTTAGTTTGCAGGTGGTGCTCAAGCATGGAAGTCCTGAGGAACGAATTACAACGTGAGAGGGAGGCCAGGGTGAAGCTTGAAGAAAGCGTGATGCTTCTGACGGCAAAATTGGAATCTCTTGAGACTCCAGTTACGACCCCTCCTGCCTCAGTTTCTACTAATAATATAAATAGTATTAATGGCCCTCTCTCTTCCCCTAGTTCCCAACCCTTCGTTCGAGTGCGTAATGGAGCCCCATTGAGAAAACCTAAGACTTGTCTACCAGTAATAACAAGCAATAAGTTTTCTGTTTTAGGTTTCGAAGATGCTGATGAACCGGAAATATGACTCGTTGGCCATTCCATTGTTCGAGGGCAGCTCGAGGAATTCTGTGGGAGAAACCCTCGTCGTAGGCGCCGTTACTGCTACCCTGGTGCAAGGGTGGAGGATATAACTAATAGTGTTGACCATTTTACAGACGGTACCGCCGAGGACACAAAGTATGTTATTCATGTCGGTACTAATAACGTTTTAAATTCTAGATCGGAAGAACTGCTCGCTAGGTACAGGGACTTACTAGAGCGACTAAAGGAGAAAACAAATAAGATTGTCTTAACAGGTATACTTCCTCGAATTATCCAACGTAACGATTTCTACAGCAAGGCGACCTATATTAACAAAACCTAAAGTTTCTTTGCCAACAGGAAGGAGTGCATTTTGCGAATTTTTGGAACAGTTTCTACGGCAGGAGGGACTTGTTCCTCGAAGATGGACTTCATCTTAATGACGTTGGAGCTGCGCGTTTAGGAAGACTATTTCATAATACTGTCTCTTCTTTTCAGGCTGCCGTAACTCGAACGGTCCCAGCGTAAATTCCACAAATTTCCCCTGCGCTCGCGAACGTGTCTCAATTACAAACAATTTGAAGGTTCTATCCCTAAATGTTCGTAGCCGACAAAATAAAATAAACGATTTTTTTTCTGTAATTGCTTGTAAAGACTATGATGTAATTACGATAAGTGAATCGTGGCTTAGCACTGAAACACGTGACTTTGTAGGGGAGTATCAAATTAAAGGTTATAGACTTTTTGTTAAAAACAGAATAGGTAGGCGAGGAGGTGGTGTTATGTTGTATATCAAAGATAATATTGCGAACGTTATAGAAGTAAAGCACATAATTCCAGAACCAATAGATTCGACTATAGCAGAACTTAAATTGAACGATTTCAAACTTCTTATTGTGGTTATATATAGGCCCCCTAATCAAACAGCTGATACGGACGAAGCGTTATATCGTGAACTAAAGAGAATAATAGGTAGTGAGCAGGCTTTAGTTATGGGTGACTTTAATTGCGACAACGTGAATTACAATACAATGCAGGGAGACGCGGAAGGTAATCGTTTAGTTCATTTTCTCGAGGATAACTTTCTTATTCAGAAGGTTGGGGAACCTACGAGGTTGGACAGTATTTTAGATTTAGTAATAACTACGGATGATAGGCTAATTACTGATCTTCAAGTAATAGAACCGTTAAGCAATAGCGATCACAATATGGTAGAGTTTGTCCTCTCAGTAAGTCACTCGAAACCAACTAACTCGACTAAAATTCCTAAATTCCAGCACACAGACTTTGGTAAATTGGGAAAACGTAATGGGGAACTCCAACGCAAAACTAATGTGGGAATCGTTCGAAACAGTATTTAGGACTATAAATGAGGAATGTGTACCGTACAAAATTAAGCGTGCGAAAGTAAACAACAAGCCCTTGTGGTTTATTTCTAGAGTAGGAGACATTATAAAGAGTAGAGATAGGGCTTATAGGCTACATAAGTGCGATAAAGACAATTTGTGGTTACGAAACAACTACATATCTCTAAGGCGTGAAGCGAAAAGTGTAATAAAAAAGTCCAAGCGCGAATTTGAAATCTCCATAGCTCGTGACGGTAAAGAAAACCCCAAGCGATTCTTTCAATATGTCAATAATAGAAATCCAGTAAAAAGTGTCTTGGGGCCTTTGAAAAATGTAAACGGAGATCTAGTTTCTGAAAACAAGGAAATGGCTACCTTGCTAAACGAATTCTTTACGTCAGTTTTTACTATAGAAGATGTAACGAATATCCCTACGGTCATAGACATAATACCTTTTGATAATGGTAATATTTTGGATAATATCGTGGTTAGTGAAGGGGAAGTAATGCGCTATATTGATAAAATGAAAACGCGTAAATCACCGGGGCCGGATTCCATATATCCCATACAACTAAAAGAATTAAAAGATAGCATTGTTGTGTCGCTAACAAAGATTTTTAATGCGTCTATTTCTGAGGGGTGCGTACCAGATAATTTCAAGTTAGCAAACGTAACACCTATCTTTAAGAAAGGCGATAAATGTGCGGCGGGAAATTATAGGCCAATCAGTTTAACGTCTGTTGTAGGTAAGCTACTGGAATCAATAATTAGGGATCGTATAGTCGAACACTTAGAAGTGCATAAACTAGTTAGAAATACGCAGCACGGTTTTAGGCGAAACAAATCTTGCTTAACTAATCTTTTAGAATTTTTTCAAAGCGTGGTTGACGTTTACGATAGACATCGGGCGGTTGATGTAGTGTATTTAGATTTTCAAAAAGCGTTTGACACCGTGCCGCACAAAAGACTCATTGAAAAAACAGGCTCACGGAATCAGGGGGGTAGTAATAAATTGGCTAGAAGAGTGGTTGCGAGGTAGGAAACAGAGGGTGGTCGTTGATGGAGCGGAGTCGTGTTGGGCTAATGTAGCGAGTGGCGTTCCTCAGGGTTCTGTATTGGGCCCCTTGCTTTTTCTTATATATATTAACGATTTAGATGTCGGCCTAGTCAGTACAGTTTCAAAGTTTGCGGATGACACGAAGTTGGGTGGTAAGGCGATTAATGACTAAGATAGAGGTAAAATCCAGAAAGATCTGAATAAAATCGTTGATTGGTCAGTCACATGGCAAATGAGATTTAACGTCGATAAGTGCAAAATTTTGCATGTAGGTTCGCGTAACGGTAATTTTGCGTATAGTATGTCAGGGAAAGATTTAACAAGCGTAGAGCAGGAAGAAGATTTAGGAGTTGTAGTCACTGGTGATTTAAAAGTAGCGAAACAAAGTACAGCAGCGGTCAATAAGGCGAACAAAGTGTTAGGTTTTATAGCTCGGAATTTTGAGTACAAATCGCGCGATATTATAGTTCCTCTTTATAAAATCATTAGTTAGACCCCATTTGGAGTACGCGGTCCAATTTTGGAATCCGCATATGCGCAAAGATATAGACAAAATCGAAAGAGTTCAAAGACGAGCAACTAAGATGATTCCGTCGCTTAGGTCGAAGTCGTACGAGGATAGGCTTAAGGAGTTAAAATTGACGCTGATCTTCTAAAAATGTTCTTTCATTTGGGGGCACTTTTTTTTCTTTACAGCAAAAACAAGAATTCCAATTACCACATTTACAAGAAGCAATATCAAATAGTTGTTCCGAATGTTCCTGAAATGACTTCAATTTACTTTTGTAACTTTCAGAATTCCTTTTTAGTTTACCTGTTTTAAGTAAGGTCTTGTACTTATTATGATAGTTTTTGAGCATATCATGTATTCTTTTCCTTGATAAAGTTGGGATTGAAGCTGTCAGCCATATCTCTTGAAGTTTGGAAATGATGTCATTGGCAATAATCTGGAATGGAGGATCTTGGCCTGTCGTTTTTCTGTTGTTCCGGTGCCAGAGATAAGCTCTTAGCACATCTCCATAAGTAGGTAGAACATTATTAACAAAATCTGCTGGTTGACCGATGCTATGGCATTTTGCTAACGTTCTGGTTACTTTTGAAGGTTTCTTTTCAGACATTATAAATCTATTTACGATATTTACCAACTAACTGCGGGTAAATGGTGATATACCACGGTTGATGAACAAGTTATAACACAACCTCTCGCCACACGTGACACACAACAACTGACAACGTCGCTTCCTTTCCCAGCTTATTTAGGGTAGGGAACGGGGGATGTAGCAGTGTGCAGTGTGCAATGCACAGTGTGCATTTTATATAATGTTCATTGTTCAATGACTGCTATTAATTTATTCAAGCCTATAATAGTGTTCTCAGGGTTGTTTGCACAGAAATATACCGGAATTAACATTTGTATAACATCTTGTTAAAACTTGCTTTAAATCAATATTTTGGATATTTTAACGGCTAAGACGCCACCGGAAGTTATTAACAGATTGTGCTGAAATTTTTATTGTTTATTTTGTAAGTCTTTAAAACCATTTTCCAATCTACCCCGTTCAAAAATACTCACAAATATAATTATGAATATTTTTTTCAAATATCGTATTTTTATGTGTTTTTAGACCTATTTTTCGATTTTTAAGGACTCGCTGCCACCGGAAGGTATTGACGTAGATCAAAAAAATTTTACACACTTTATTTTCTCTCCAAATCGCAACTTTTCCGCACTACCCCCAATCAAATATCGAAAAAAGTGTAAAAACGAGCCGCCCTACTAAGGGGTGATCTAATCCAGGTTTTCAAAATTATGAATGGGTTCGATAACGTAGATAGAGATAGCTTTTTCGAAATATCTCAATATAATAGGACTAGAAATAACTGGTGTAAGTTGACAAGTCGAGGGTTCGAGACAGAAGTTGCCAAAAACCTTTTTACGCATAGAATAGTAAATAGCTGGAATAGTTTGCCGGTAGAAGTAATTAGTAGCACGTCTATAAACATGTTTAAAAATCGATTAGACGCATATGTTGATAGATTGGGTATAGTTTAAGGAAATAAAATTAAGGCTTTGTGGTGATAGATCCCACAGCTCAACAGAAGTGTTGTGGGATATAGGGAGGCAGCATCTTGGGTTAGGGGATACTCTCTGTCCTTACACACCCCATTTAAAGAGATTCCTCTGCCGAGCGGTGCCCCCCATAGTACTGTGAGGTATTGAAAAACTCATGATCTTCACTTGTCCCACAAACACCTTTAAATAGGAGACCCAAGATGGGTGCACACACATTTCTACACTACTGTACAGTCTTTACAGCCACACCTACATTTTTCCTCCTAAGTATATATATTGTAATGTATATGGTGGTAAATTTTGACTTGGTCCGCAATCGATATGGACCGTGACTTATTTTTGGTTGGCAAGGTACTAGTATTGATGGATACCGTAATGAAATTGACTGGATTCTTTGGATCTGATATATTTGCATGTCGGTTATAAATAGATATAGAGTGTAACATATTTGTGGGTAGTAGTCTATTATGACTTGATCCTCTGGATCCAGAGATTCTATCTTTAGTTTTAAATCGATAATTAATTAGTTTTAAAGTAATAATTATTTAGTTTTGTAAAAATTGGTCGTTGCCAATGTACAGGCAGTTTTTACATAAATTTCTCATGTTCTTGTGGTTCGGAACCCACGTAAAAATGTAGGTCCCCTCCGCCACCACGGAGGACATACACAATACACAAATACGAACACAGTTAGGTAGACCAGCCATGAGTGGATCCTAGGGTCTTTGTTGGTCTGAAACATTATAACATTCGGCGGTAGGCTGGTGTGGCTTTACGAGGGTTACTTAGAGAAGATGTACTTATCTTTACGGAACGATGAAACCGCTGTTGAAGGAGTGTTGAAAAGAGAACTATTACCGTAGGCTCGAAGTGTCGTTGATCGTCCTCTGGAGCTGGTCGCTCACGCGTTGGTCGGGTCATGGATTAGGCCTCTTGCGAAGGAGAAGACGTTTGTTGTAGGCTGCGTAGAACGTACGCCCGAGAGTTGTTGCTTCTCGAGGTGTAGGAAAGTCTATAAATGATCCTGCAGGCGTAGGCCCGGTTGTGGTGGATGGAATGAAGAGGATCTTGTAGGAGTAGGCCCGGTTGTTGGTGTCTCTTGGAAGTTTGTTCCGTAAGTCAAGGTATGATGGGCCTAATGGAGTCTCGTAGACGACCGTTCTTCGTAAAGCGGTAAAAGATGACCAGATGTGGAGTGATTTGGGTTTGTAGCTTTCGCCTTCGAGTCACGCAATGTGTCCACCTTGAAGATGCTTCTCGTAGCGTTGCAACCTTGCCGGTGCTCTCGAGGATGATTGATAACCGGTTGAGGGGTAATGAAGAGACCAAGGGAAATTCCTGATGCCGTTGTGGTTTGCTGCGGCAGTATTGGTAGTTCACTTCCAATGATGCTTCGTTTCTTGAATGTGGTGTTGAAGTGAGCCTTGGTCTTAAGCCGGTTAAAGCTGATGTGGGGTGACAACGTACAGAGTAGTCTTACGAAATGGACGTGCTAATGAAGTGAGGATGAGTGTGAGTGGGTGCTCGCTTTTATACGTAGTTCCTGTGATGTAGGACTTCGCGCCAAATCTTGACGCCTTGTCCGCGCGGGTTTTTGTTGAAGAGCTTGCGTTCGCGCCTTTTGGGAAGAAACAGACATATCCATTGTTTGATTCTTTGCCCACGCGTGTTTTCCAAGACTGTTTGATGATAGCGTGGAAGGAAAGGATTTGTCTGTCTATTTGTTGGTCTATTTCTTGTCGATCCGATATATATATATATATATATATATATATAGCTCGTAAGCCCTGATGAGGCGTCATATTAACTGGTTTGAAAACTAGTCTGTAGTGCATCCCATTTATAATTACCGGTATAATTTTCTTTTTGTTATAAATTTCCTGTTCATCTGGTACTTCTGCATAATTAAAAGACCAAGCAAACAAAGTGTTTAGTGTCTTATATAAGCTTTCCTCCTTTTCTCTGAGAATCCTAGCAAATATATGATGAGGTCCAGCAGCTTTATTTGACTTCACTGTATGAATCACTTGGCTAACATCATCCTTCCTTATTTGAATATGATCAAGAATGCCTGAATTTACAAAATCTAAAGAAGTAAAATCAAAGTTATTTAAATTTTCTTCAGTAAAAACAGAGCTAAAATAATCATTAAAAATACCAACAATATCCTGATCTTTTTCAAACATCCTATCATGATCTATTGGGCCATTCCTATCATGCTTTTTATTATATTTATAAAAACTACAGGATTTCTTTGGATATTTATTGCTATTTCCAGCTAGATTTATTTCACTATGCCTTTTGCTCTTCCTAATCAAACTATTTAGTTTACTTCGTAATTGCTTGTAATTATCCAAGTCCAAAATACTATCACTGCCTTAAAATACCCTGAATGCCCTCTTTTTATTTTTAATCATTTTAGCTATTTCCTTATTCCACCACAAAGGTTTCCTAATCTTCTTATTCCTAACAGTTCTGAAAGGAATACCGTACATCTTCATTGTACATCCTCTAAAATTTTCTTGAATATACACCACATCTCAATAGCATTTTTAATGGCAATTCATTATCCCACTTTACTAAACCTAATTTCTCCCTAAATTTACTATAGTCCCCCTTTGAGAAGCAAGGGGCTAGATCAGGGGTTCTCAACCCACTTACTTCTTCCATTACTCACCCTGTTACTTCCATTACTCACCCTATTACTTCCATTACTCACCCTGTTACCCCTAATGATGCATAAATTAACCAAAAGTTAAAGTAGTAGTCAGGGTTGTGGAGTCGGAGTCGTGGAGTCGCACGTTTCAGGGCGGAGTCGGAGTCGGAGTCGAATTTTTACAATGTGTGAAGTCGGAGTCGGAGTCGGAAAATTTTGGACCGACTCCACAACCCTGGTTATAGCCACTAGGTTAAGAAGGGTTATTCAATTTTAAGTAGGACTACTACTGGTTAGACCTTAATTATGTTTAAGAGAATCTATATTATTATATATATATATATATATATATATATATATATATTATTGGAAAAAATAAAAATCCCTTAATATGATAATATCTACAAGTCAATATCCTTCTTAATATTTGAATGTTCCCTTATCCTAGAAAGTAACCTGACGATTCATGTGGTGGTGATGAAATGTCTTATTATTATGATAATTATAGAGTGAAACACTAGAGGAGTCGGAGTCGTATATTTAAAATGTGAGGAGTCGGAGTCGGATTTTTAGATTTTTTACAATGTGTGGAGTCGGAGTCGGAGTCGGAGTCGAATTTTTACAATGTGTGGAGTCGGAGTCGGAAAATTTTGGACCGACTCCACAACCCTGGACTAGTAGTTTATAATCACACAATTGTTTTTAAACACCACTATTAAATAAAATATATATGGCTTCCATTACCCCCTGGATATCCCAAATTACGTCTTTTGGGGGTAATTACCCAGTGGTTGAGAACCCTTGGACTAGATCATGGGTCGGGGAACTTTTTTGGGTATTACCCAAAAATCTATTTGAGCAAAATGAAATTACCCCCAGACTTCAAAGTAAACAAAAACAAGCCAATTGCTCTTAAAATTGTTGCATATGGTATACAAAAAATTCAAATTCAAAAAATGTTTATTGGATCCATTATTATGGAGAAATAAAAAAAAGCCACACATGTTGGCATAAGAATAGCACACAAACAAAATTAGTAAAAAGGATTGAAGAACTGAATAATTTCATTCAAAACATCTCTACTTCAGGTTTTGGAAAAATGATGCTGTTTCATTTTTGATACATCATCATCAAAATCAGGACGTAAATTCGTAATATTCTAAAATTTAGAATAACGCCACATTTATGTAACAAAATAAAATAAAAATATACGAAAAAAATATCAGCACAAAGTGTCAAGCACTAAAAGCACCTCTTCGTTTCATGATACCATACACACGACTGAGGCTCTGAGGGAAGTGTCTCTCATACCGCACGCATTACCCCCAAAATTTTTAAATTTACCCCATTTGGGGTAATTTACCCCTGTTCCCCGACCTCTGGACTAGATGGTAATTGTTAACTAGATCCTTATTTAATTCTATTTTAAAACATATAATCAAATGGTCACTATTCCCTAGTGACTCCCCTACTGCAAATTCCCAAAGCTTATGATCATCGGAAAGAACCAGATCTAAGATTGCTTGATCCCAAGTTGGTTTGTCTACAAATTGCGTTAGAAAACAATCATTAGCTACAGCAGTCAATGAAGAGGTTACCTTCCATTCTAGCACTACAATCTTTATTTATTTCTTGAACTATACTGTCATCAACTTGCTATGTTTGGTTTGGAGGTCTGTAAAATGCACCTACCCAAATATACTCCTTGTTTGAAACCCAAATTGATTCTATCCTATTGTCTAATTTAATACTATCATTCTGAACTGAAGTTAAATCATTCTTAATCTATAAGACCAAACCACTCCCATGCCTATTCATTATCTGATAAATATACATTGTATAACTATTTAACTTGTACTCTGCTCAAGTTCAAGTGTCATTGAATGCTGCCTTACTGATCCAAGTCTCACTAATGCAGACTATATGCAGATTTTCACTAATCATATAACTAAATAATTAATTTTTCTTATTTCTAAGACTGCATTTGTATAAAAATACTTCAATCCCTCAGTTTTAAGTGGTTCCCTAACCCTACCTTTGGCTGGATAGCTGATCAGGGCCGTAGCCAGACCAAATCAGTAGGAGGGGCGGAGAAATTGACAGGGGGGACAATGAAAAAATTTAATGTCATTTTTTGTGAATATCGAAATATACTGCAGAAAATTACATTCAAAACTATAACAAGTAAAACACCGTAGGCTAAATAAAAAAAATGATCAAACCGATACATATAGATAGGCATATTGGGTTATAGAATACAATATTTAGTCTAAATTTAGTGTAAATAAAAGTCTTTGTAAGTTTTTTTAATTTTAGAATAACTGTATGCGGCGAGTTTTTTTTAGCGAAATTCTTTAGGAATTCAAACATGTCTATTTGCTTCGTTCTCTTATTTTCAAAGGCAAGTAAAACAAGTTGGCTTTGGCGTTTTTGTAGCATGGAACGCCGTTGCGGTTGGTTTTCCCAGGGGGGGGCATATTATTTTCCAGGTGGGGCTTTGACCCCCCTGGCCCCCCCTTGGCTACGGGCCTGTAGCTGATATGCCTATTCCTGACCTAATCTGTAATTTAGGGTGGAGTGAAAAAATTCAAAAGTGCCAGGATCAAAATTGAGGGGGGTCTAGATAGTTGTCTTTTGTCCAGGATTAAACTTTAAAACCAATTTTGGGTGGTTGCATACAAAACCGTGACTGCTACCAGCCAATTTATACAAATCGTATGTGAGTGTGACCAAAATTTGAACCCAGTGACCAATCTCTGGTTCTGGACATGATAGAAAGACAATTTAAAAACTGTTTATGATGTATTTTTTACCTCTGAACCAGATTAAAACATTTGCAGGGGGCTGCAGGCTCAATAATGCATCAAAAAATCTATATATTATTTTTGGTAATTATATAGAAAATGGCGCAACCCGAAGTATGATGTAAAAAACATTTTATTAGGTCAATTTCGATGTGCTGAAGCCAAATCTGTTAACCATTTGGTGTGCAAATGCTTCAAATTAGAGTAAATATTTATATTTTACTCTTATTTTGAAGTATTTGCCTAAAAAATGGCTAACAAGCACATGAAAACTAACCTAACCTAACCTAACCTAAGAGTAAAATAACCACACATTGGGCACGACAACTCAGAAAGCAAAACACCATGTTTTTGGAAAAATAGAATTGCTTCTTCATCATTTTCGTAAAACTTTACAATAGCTTCAATGTATCTGACAGAACACCCTTCACACTCCATTGCTATACCAACATTAAAAGGGCGCATTTTAAAAGGGTTATAAAATTGCTTCTGTTAAGAACTACTTTGACTCGCGGAGCAAAATTATTGGAACCAAAACATAAATGATGGGCAAATGAATGAACTTCAAAAATTTGTAATTTTATTTATAATCTGTAAAAATGTAATTTGCACACCAAATGGTTAACAGATTTGGCTTCAGCACATCGAAATTGACCTAATAAAATGTTTTTTACATCATACTTCGGGTTGCGCCGTTTTCTATATAAGAGCAAAATTATTAGAACCAAAACATAAATGATGGGCAAATGAATGAACTTCAAAAATTTGTAATTTTATTTATAATCTGTAAAAATGTAATTTGCACACCAAATGGTTAACAGATTTGGTTTCAGCACATCGAAATTGACCTAATAAAATGTTTTTTACATCATACTTCGGGTTGCGCCATTTTCTATATAATAACCACAATATTTTTCACATTCTCTTCTCAGCTTGTTTCTGCAAAGTTCATAGTGCAAATTTACTCAATTTTAAAGACTGTTATTTAAGCAAGCTCCATAGGTTTTGACTAACACTATTTAAATTTCAACACTTGTTTGAAACGTATACCTTTTTGTGAAATACTTGATTTGAATCAGATACTAATGTACAAGATAATTGGACTGTTAATTATGTTCAACTTATCAGTAATAGTGATAATTCATTCCATAATCCTCTAAAACTGCTGATGCAACTGCTGCTCTGGCTCTATCACTTACTTGATACCTGTTAAAAGACATTTATTTTATATCAAGTTAATATTTTAACAAGATGTTCATTGGACACCAGTGTCCAAGATTTGGACTCTTACTATTAACAACGTTACATGGATTATAATTTTTTCAATGATATTGTCAATAGAGCAACAAGAGTGTTCAAAGCATACTCATATTTTAAATTATACAGTACAGGTAGCCCTCGTTTTGCGCTGGTCCGATTTGTGCCGATTCGCAATAGCGCCAGTCACTATCGGGTCATTCTCTGTCAGATCAACCAGTGCCTAACACCCTCATCTCTCAGATTTTGCTGAAATTTAGTTTATAGGGAGGTTGTGGGCCCTGAATCCATTTCTGAAATTATAAGGTCAATCCGACCAACGGTTCAAGAGATATGACCTCGGGAAATTTGAGGTCACTTGCGAGGTCACTAACATTTGGCGACCCATAACTTGGGTAATAATGGTCACAATTATATAAAAGTATATATATTTAGAATCAGAAAATGACAAGGAATCCAAATATGCAAGTTTTAGAACTCTAGGTTGAAAAATAAAAAAGTTACACTGTAACCAAAATTTGAGGTCACGATTTGACATCTGGGGTATCAAATGAGAATTTTTTTTTTAAATGTAAAAAATGAAGGCATAGGCATTGGCTATTAGAATCAGCAAAAAAAAGTTTGTTTATGTTAGTATTTTTCATGTAACTAACATATAAGTGAACACCATATTCATAAGTTGTGCGTCAATTCTACCTATTTTTTCACACAAGCTCATAATTTGACCTATAGAAATTAAAATTACATTTTTTTATAGATATAAAACAAAGGCAAAAAATGTAAAAATTGTATTTCACTGCTAATCTACACTGGCAATAATAGTTATAATAGTGAAAGGGGAAGACCTACTTAGAGGATTCATGTGCTAGCCTAATACAATTTTTGCATGCTCGATGCTCTCATCAATTTCTTTTTGTGGAAAAATGTATTGAATTCTGCTGCCTCCTCTTAGGGTAGGACAACTCATTACAGTTAATATATGATGTCCTGGCACTGCACATGAATCCTTGTTTGATGGATAATAATATGCACTTGATCCTGATGACCCAGAGGGATGTAGAAAGTTCACAGTGAAATCATCAAACTCTTCACAATATTCCTCCACAATTCCATACCAAACTTGCATGTCATAAATGCAGCCAACATACTCTCCTGGTTTGACACATTTTAGGTTACCAAGCATTGCAGGTTCATTAGTAAAATGACTTTTCCTTATTCTTTTCTTTTCTCCAATGCCACTTGAAATGGGATACACCATCAGTTTCTTCCTTGTTTAGGGAACAAATCTATGATATTTCTGAGTTCCAGGAATAGCCCTACTATCCTTGAATCGATGTTCCAACCATTCTTCTGCATCTTTCAAATCAGCTGTAGTTACAAAGAAAAAATTTATCTTCTTGCTCAAGTTTTCTTCACAAAACTGAAACATGTGTTCTGGTGTAAGAATTTGCCTCTCTGTAGTTCTCTGCAAACTGGCACGAGCAGTAGCTCTTTCACTGTTCCTCCAATCCCATCACATGCATTTTTGCCATGGGATGTAGCAAAGAAGTGCCATTCACAAGACAGACCAAAATCCTCTTCATGGTAACAGATTTGTGAAGTTGTATCTGTTCTTATATTGGCCAGCACATCCATCTGAGAAATAGTGCACCTTCTTCAATTGTGGGCATCTGAATTTAACATATGTCATAAGCTTCAATATGAATGAGTAAACCATTATAGTGTTGTGTTTTAGTGATGCAGATAAGAAACAGACACTAAAATGGCTAAGTTCCTGGTCTGCAGATGATCTATAATAGATGACAAAAGGGTGAACTGTACACTGTGAATTGTCCCAGTGAAACCCTTGGGCAGCATCCTGGACAATGAAAGAATAATTCTCAGAGAAATCACCTACTATAACTACCTCGCTCTGAGGTGGTAGTGTTTCTTTCAACTGCTTGAAGTACTGTGATTGTTGCTGAGCAACAAAGTGATGACGAACCATGCGGGATATTTTCATGCTTAGGGATGATAAGTATTCATGAAGTGGCTCCACCTTATCAACCATTGTACAACGGTCAACAGACACCCATTGCTTGTAAGATATTTCATTTGGAGCTGATTTCACACTGTCAAGTAACTCAAGAAAATCCAGGACACCCTCTTCTCTTGGGCAATCATTGCAAAGTTGCATCATGCAAGTCTCTCTTTCTGTACTGCAGACACTGTAATCCATAAGATCCTTGTATGAAAGACCTCTTTCTCCCAATGCAGCCAGCTGCAATTTTGGATTTTGATGGTATGTGCAGACACAGACAGAATGAGTCCCACCACTACCGGCAAGCACACAATATGATGGCCGTAATTTTGCAAATGTGGAAAATCCTATTTTGGGATTCTTTTCATCATTTTTATATAGTTCAAACATCTCTCTTAAATTCCCGAGGACCAATCATTTTTGCACCTTCATTGCACCTTCAGCACTGATAACTTTCACGCAATCCTTTTGGCCAGGACACATACGACTAACCTCTTCTGACTCATAGAATCTTCTAACTATATCTTTGTGTTCTTCAGATATCACTTTTCCTTTGCTCATTAGTGGAATCTTCGGAAGGATTCCATGTTCTGATTTAAGTGAACGGCTTCTTTTCACCATGTATGTTGTAGTTTGAAAGAAACTAGCTATTTTTTCAATTGTGTATGGTGAGTGTGTCAATATTTGTAGTTTGTGATGGTGACATTTGCTCTCCAGGAATGACTGTTTCAATTCATTCATTAATTTGTCTAGATGTTTTTCAGATTTAGTTTCAGGTTTTGAAGTATCACTTACCTCCTCGGTAATTTGAACACCATAACTGAGTTCTAGCCTCTCCTTCAGGTGTTTCTGAGCAGATGATAGCTTACCACGAGCCTTGTGCTTTTTCTGGCTTAATGACAGCCCTTCTGAAAAGAACAGAAAAAAAGGTTTCACACACCTGAATATTAGTAATTAAATATTAATTATAGTACCTTAAATGCTATATAATTGGCTATATAGTAGATCAAACAGACCTTGTAGTAAAGTATAAGTTATTATATAATTTATTACTTACTTTTTTTAACTGGTGTTTGGTCCAGAAATGCTAGAACTGGTTCAACTGAAGTTGAAGGATTTTCCTTTATCAAGCAATCACTGTCATTGTCCAGATCTTGAATTGAAGAGATGTTACTCAAGCCACTGATAGTAGATGATTCATTTGAATCCTGCTCAGACTCGTTGTTTTCAGTGGTACTAAGTATAGTGGGGTTTTTCATTATCAGTGTCCAGCAGTTCACACACAACAATGAGTCTTTTTTCACTCTTCCAGCACATTTTTCAACAAGTACATCAGTCACTTTTCTAAGATTGATTGTTATGCGTTTCTTGTGTTTTTGAATAGGGTCCTGGCAGTATTTCAAGTGCCGAACCATTGTATTTTGATCTGTAAAGATATAGGATTTACAATTAGGTAATATATTTTTTAGAAAATATATAGCTATACACACTTAATATTTTAGGCCTTGATGGTCTCTGAGGCTCATTAAAACACCATACCCACCAGCCACCCACAGTGCTGGCTGGAACTGTACTAACCTGTAGACAAGGAATTTTGCAACTATCTGTGTTGATTCTGCACTTAGACAAGTAGCAACATGTTTCAACAGGTTTGTTTAGGCTACATGTGAGCTTAGTCTTCCCCTTTCACTATTATAACTATTATTGCCAGTGTAGATTAGCAGTGAAATACAATTTTTATTAAATTCTTGGAGCTTGAGGTCAAATTGATAGCTAAGATATAAAAATTCCTTGAAATGACAAGCAATTTATAAATATGGTGTTCACTTATAAGTTAGTTACATGAAAAGTACCAACATAAACAAACTTTTTATGATTGTTTCTATTAGTCAAGAACTCTGACTTTGTTTTTTATATCTATAAAAAATGTAATTTTAATTTCTATAGGTCAAATTATGAGCTTAAGTGTGAAAAAATAGGTAGAATTGATGCACAACTTATGAATATGGTGTTCACTTATATGTTAGTTACATGAAAAATACTAACATAAACAAACTTTTTTTGCTGATTCTAATAGCCAATGCCTATGCCTTCATTTTTACATTTAAAAAAAAAATTCTCATTTGATACCCCAGAGGTCAAATCGTGACCTCAAATTTTGGTTACAGTGTAACTTTTTTATTTTTCAACCTAGAGTTCTAAAACTTGCATATTTGGATTCCTTGTCATTTTCTGATTCTAAATATATATAATTTTATATAATTATGACAATTATTACCCAAGTTATGGCTCGCCAAATGTTAGTAACCTCGCGAGTGACCTCAAATTGCCCGAGGTCATATCTCTTGAACCGTTGGTCGGATTGACCTTATAATTTCAGAAATGGATTCAGGGCTCACAAACTCCCTATAAACCAAATTTCAGCAAAATATGAGAGATGAGGGTGTTAATTTCAATTTTTTTTGGTTGATCTGACAGAGAATGACCCTATCCACAAGGCCATGAATATTTATTTTTGCAATTTTTTATAAATTAAAAATTTAAAATCGTCAAAAATGGTAAAAATATGTAACTACTCTATATATAAACTATATATAAACTGTATATACACAATATATATAATATAATATATATATATATATATATATATATATATATATATATATGATGAATAAAACCACGAAGGAAAAAAGAAACACAAAGGGGTGCTCAAGCGCTTTCGTCTAATGACATCCTCAGGAACACTCAGTGTTCCTGAGGATGTCATTAGACGAAAGCGCTTGAGCACCCCTTTGTGTTTCTTTTTTCCTTCATGGTTTTATTCATCATAAATACTTTTCACGTGTCACTTTCGTGAAATAATTTTTCATATATATATATATATATATACTGTATAAGTGCTGTACAGCTAGTACTGTACTGTATTTATAATTTCTTATTATTATGGCACTGTATTATATACAGTATTTTATTATACAGTAGTGTACAGTACATTATTTATTATACGTATATTAAAAAAACTTTTATTTCTTTTATTTCCCCCCTCCCCGCGGGCGGTCTTTCTGGGGTGGATCGCCCGCGGTCTCCTGCCTCCATGTGGTGAGGGGGGTCAGCCACGGCTGGGGGCCCTGCTGGGTCCCCCACCCGGTTGCGAAGTAGACTTTTAGCATACCCTGCTATCCTACAGCCCCCTCTTTCCTGTCTTCCCCTCTTTCCCCTCTTCCTTGCCCCCTCTGTTTCTTCTGCCTTCTCTGTCCGACACTTCGTGCGCCCCGTGGACTGCCGGGGCTGGTCGCTGGGGGTCTCGCCCCAATGGCCGGGGCCGGACTAGTTGGCTGGTAGGTGTGCCTGGGCCTGGGACCCTGGGGGGCCTTGGTCTTTGCTGCCGGCGGGGGAGAACTTTCGACGCTGCAAGGGCCCCTTTTGAAATGGGGGTACCTACATGGGACGAGGCACCCATCCCCCACCGGCATGCGCTTAGTCCCCTTGGGCCCCAGCTAATCGGTTCCCCGTGGCCCCGGGCGCGAAACAAGAAACAAAAAATAAAATATTTTATGGAAACATTTACAAATCTAATGGACCTTGTTGACGACCCGGCTTGTGAATCTGACCTCCCTCTGACTACCTCTTTGGACCCTGGGTCTGGTAAGGGCAGTCGGCAGCCCTCACCCACCCCGTCTGCTCTTCTTGCCGACACCTCCTCTCCCTTTCTTCCCCAGGCTCGTGGCGCTGCTGACCGACCCCCGCCAGTGGCGGATGGACCTGCAGTGGACCCCCCAACCCCTGGATCCCCCCATATTCCACGTCCCGATAGGGACCCACCTGCTTTCTCGCCCTCAGGTGGGAAGTCCGTGGCCCCAGTCGCCTCCCACTCAGGTCAGGCCTCCTCGGCCCCTGGGGGATGTGGGACCCAACATCGCCGTCCGCCTTTCTCGTCTTCCCATCCCCTCGAAGTACCGGTGGTGTTTGGCCCGACGGCTTCGCTTGGCCTTAGGACGGTGGACAAGTTCCTGGTCCTTCGCCCCTCCTCCTCCAAGCCCCTCCCCACTAACCACGAACGCCTCTTTCGAGCGATCCATGGGGTGATGGGGATGGCTCGTTTCGACCTTCGGCCTCAGAGGGATGGCTCCATTCTGATAAGGTCGCGTTCCTCTGTCGAAACCTCCTGTCTGCTCGCTATCCCCAATGTCCTGGGCTGCGGGATCACGGTGTCCCCCCACCCCCACCTCAATCAGTGCCAGGGCACAATTTACGCTGCTCGTCTTCTACCTATCCCGGTGGAAGACCTCCAGATTGACCTCGCCTCCCAGGGTGTTGTGAGAGTATACCACTTTCCCGACAGATCGCGATTCCCATCCGCCCCTTCTCCTCGCCTGCTCCTCACTTTCGACTCACTGGTGCCCCCTGTTTCGGTATTCTGGGGCTTTGGTGAGAGACGAGCGTGCGAATTCTCGGTTCGACTATACGTGCCAGATCCTACGCGCTGTTTTCAGTGCAATAGGTTTGGCCACGTGAGCAGTTCCTGCCGTCAGCCAGCCCCGTTGTGTGTCCGCTGCGGTGGCCCTCCCCACCCCTTGCCCTGTACTGCTCCGTCTTCCTGCACCAACTGCCATGTGCCACACCCTGCTTCATCCTGCTCTTGCCCGTCCTTCCTCTTTGAGAGGGAGGTTCGGGCCCTCTGTTCATCAGAGTTTCTCAGCGCTCGGGAGGCGCAGGACCAGTTGCGTGGCCATGAGGCCCGGCGTGGTACCTCGTACGCCGAGGCTCTCCATTCCCGGCCGCCGCCGGCCCAGACCCCGTCCTCACCGGCGGTTCCCAACGTGCCTCCACCCACCGTGTCCGCTACTCCCTGTCCATCCTCTGCCGCCCAGCGGACTCCCACTGCGGCTTCCCGTACTACCAGCGCGTCCCCACGTGCTCCCTCCGTGAACGCTGATGCTTCATCGGCAACCCCCCCTGCCCCTTCTACGCCCTCTCCACCGGCGCCTTCGGCCACCCCCATTCCGGACCGTGACCCGCCGTCACCCACGCGGGCCGCACGATGGATGGTAAGGGCCGCAAGCGCCGCGCCATTAGTGACCCCGAAAGGTTTGAGGCCATAGGCCTCGCATCACCTTCCTCTCCCAAACACAAACGCCCCCTTCACCCTACCACCCTGGTGTCCTCACCATCCCCACTGCGCAACCGTCATGAATGCTCCCCCCTGGGGTCCCCGACGGCCCTCGTGGTGGGGGCTGAGATACATCCCTCTCCGGCCCGGTCGATGGACCCACTGGAAGGGGAACTCGCCTGCCTGGTCGGCGTGGGTGGGACGTGCACGCCCCCGCGCTTGACCCGCCCCATCTCTCCTCGACCTGCCTAAGCTTCTGGGTGAGGTATCATTTTCCACTCCCCCTCGTAGTCCTGCCTCCCCTGCACCTCCAGTGAAGGGAGGGGCCTTCTGGATACCCCTCACATCCCCTTCTATGCATCGCTCTCCCCTGGATGTCCGGGTGACTCCTCTTCTGGAGGACTTGCCAGCGTCTGGTTCCACATCGCCCCCTCATCGGGGTGACCCTCGCCTTCGCCCTCGTTCGGCATCCCCTGTTGGACCCCAGGGCTTTCCAATCCCCTGTTTAATCTCGGGCCGCCCAATCGGCCCTCCCACCCCATAACCATCCTTTTCGCAGACTTTCCTACCCCTCCCTATACCTCGCTCCTGCAGTGGAACATCCGCGGGCTCCTGGTAGGCCTCGAGAGTCTCTCCTCTCTCCTGGCCTCCAGGTGTCCGGCGTGTTTCTGCCTTCAGGAGACGATTCTGGGATCCCGTTCCCTCCCTCGAGTGTCCGGCTACTGCGGGCTCCCTTCCCTGCCTCTTGATGGGGCGGGTAGGGGGGGCTCCGCAGTCTTCGTACACCGCTCCATCCCTTTCTGCCCCCTCCCGCTCCGTACTGTCCTGCAAGCTGTGGCCGTGCGCCTTTCCTTGGGGCACCAGCTCACGGTCTGCTCTCTTTACCTCTCCCCTAACGTATGCCCTCCACCTGATTCTCTCCATGACCTAATTCTTCAGCTTACCTGCCCTTTCCTGCTTCTCAGGGACTTCAACAGTCGGGACCCAGCCTGGGGGGACGTTTGCTCCACCTTTCTCTCCGGGACCCTTCTCTCCCTTATGGACGAGCTCGAGTTCACCTTTCTGAACGATGGCTCCCCAACCTGCCTCCACTTGGCCCATGACAGTTTCACCTGTATCAACCTTTCCCTGGTTTCCCTCGATATCGTGACGGAGTTCACCTGGGAGTAGGGTGGCCCAACAGAACATGCAAAAAATTAAAAGTTGAATTTTCACAGATTAGAACCCTGCAATCAAAAACGACATATGTAATAGCAATATGAGTGAAATTTGATGCAATTCTGAGATGATTTAGAGGTTGCACAAGGTGCTTGAAGTTTCAAAAATCACAGTCTTGCCACGGTAAGCAGTCTATATTTTGCCATTATTTGCCAGTGGCTTGTAAATATTCTTTTCTGACAGTGTTATGAATTCTGTGAAGCTGGTTTGTTATTTTCTGTTAATAATTGTAAAATAATAAAATAAACTTAGTATTCAAAGTCCGGTATGGTATGGGTACAGGTGTCTTGTTCAGATATCTACTTGGAATTTGTTTGTTGTGCATTGTTGGGTTAAGGTTTGTGTTGAACACAGTAAAATTATTAACAAACATAAATTAAATTTTGGTTAAGTACAGCTAGTGATGTTAAAAAACCGTTTTTTTTATGTCCATGTTGTTTTTTTTTGTTTTTTTTGTCGTTTTTTTTTGTTTTTTATTGTTTTTTTTGTTTTTTTTTTTTGTTTTTTTAATAATTAATATAGATATTGCCAATTTAATTATAAGGTATACTTTTGCAATGATATATATTATAAAAATAAATAAATAAATAATAAAATAGGCCATATGGTACCAGTATAGAATGCCCTTTTCAGCCTATTTACAGAAAAAAATGGCCTCTTTCTTGCACTGAAAGTCTTGTATCTTGAGATCCGTTAAACTTGCGAGAACACTGGCTGGGAGCTGACTGCCCATTGTCCAACCTTTCCAGGACTCTCCCATCCATGCCTCGGATTTTGAATCTCCCACTTAACTATCCTTTAGACCCGCGATGACATTTTCCCCCCGAGACCATCCATATATATACATACACATACACCCATATACATATATACCAATATACATAAATACTTATATACACATATTTATATCTATTATATACCCCATACATACACATACACCCAGAATTCCAGATACATACGCACGCATACTCACATATATACCTACACAAACTCATACACCTCTATTTCGCCCTTTCATTACCTCCGAGATCATTTAGCACATACAGTAATATCCATACAGCCAAAAGAAACTGATTAAGCACAGACAGAGCAGCAAAGCTTGTATTTATATCCCAAAATGCAAAATTCCAAGAAAGTGAAGTAAAACATGGTGCTACATTGGCTTCGTCAACATCCAAATCTGCAATAAGTACCAGTACCTGTGATATTGAAACTATATGCTCTAATCAATCTAGTGATAATGATTCTTCAATGGAAATAGAATCAGATAATGAAAGTTAAACAGCATTAGGTTAACACAAAGGTTAAAGAAAGAGATGAATATTTTATTTTTTTTATTTTTCTATTTGGAATATATATATACACACACTGGTATTCTTGCCAATCACAATTATATATATTGTTTTATACCAGTATTATGTATTTTTTTATTATGTATATTATACCAGTACCTGTGATATTGAAACTAGCATATATGCTCTACCCAATCTAGTGATGATTCTTCCATGGAAATGAAGGTTAAAACAACATTAGGTTAACAAAAAGGTTCAAAAAAAGGTGAATATTTTCCTTTTCTATCTGGAATATATATACTGGTACTCTTGCCAATCACAATTATGTATATTGTTTGAAACGAGGAAGAATGTTTTATGTTCTAGTTAAAAAATATATTACCGTACATATAAAAAAATGAGGGTTTGTTTTTCCTTTCTATTATATACTTTTTGCGTGATTAAATTTTTCTAAAAGATGACTATATAGTATATATACTAGGTATAACTGTATAAGCATGGTAGTATAGTAAATTATAGGTAATACTAATATACTTATTAGATTAAAGGAAGAAAAATGGAATAAGTTTAAAACAATAAAAAACAAAAAAAACAAAAAAACAGACTACCTTCGTTTTAAACAAAAAAAACGACAAAAAAAACAAAAAAAACGACACAATAAAAACGACTCACATCACTAAGTACAGCCACGACAGGTGTCAACTTTGGATAGAGCACTATAAGCTTATCTTTGCATATTTATGTCTCCCCTTACTAATTGACCTAATTTTCAAGGTCACATAAGGGGAGACATTTTTTTCTTGAAAAACAGCCTTTGATTGTTATTTATTTTTTTCAGGAAACTTCACTGAGTTCAAGCATGGCATGTAGCAGCAAATGCAGCATTCAAACTGCAGATGACAATAAGCCAAAGACAAGATCAAAATCTCATATTTGATTGATTGGTCCTGTGAATGAGAGAATCGTCCAACACAGCAAACTTCCGTCACTTCGTGAAACATTGTCAGTGTTTTTCTATCATCATACAGAACAGAAAAAGACACTCAAAGAAAGTGCATACATAACTGTATCAGAAGTCCTTAGTTTTTGGCTGAAGGCTGGAATACCAACTGCTCTCAGTTATGATATAGAAAAGCGGCTTCTGAAAGTACATGCAGAATGGCAGTGTTTGAAGAAGGCCATAAACCGTCGTACCCAGAAATAAATTTCTAATGAAGCACAGTTCAATTCAAAGCTTGGTAAGCTGTTTGACATAGCTCATCAAGATGCTGAGAAACGAACAGAACTGACAGAAGACCTGGAGTTTCTAGCCAGTCAGAGAGAAGGTCGGAAAGGATATATGGCAAGTGAAGATAAAGCATGGACAGAGAGACAAGAGCAGAAAGCCAAAAGGAAAGAATCATTTGAAAGGTTGTGGCAGAAATCAAAGCAGGAACAACAGGCACTAATTTCAAGTTGCAGTAGTGAGTTGATTTTTTTCTTCTGATAGCTCAAGTGAAGATGTAGTTGAACAATGTGCAGACTCAGAAATGGAAATGGATAAGTCACGAAAGAGGAAAAAGATTTGCAAGCAGCACTGAAAGAAAGACATTGCTCTCAAAAGATGTCACAGCAGCATTAGATAGGTCAAAAGTTACAGATCACCAGGCGGTGCACTTGTTAGCCACTACAGCTTATTCGCTTGGCCATAATATTGATGAGATAACACTAAGCCGTAGCTCGATTCAACGTGCACGATCCACAAACAGAGCAAAAACAGCAGCTGATGCAAAAACTTCATGCAATCCCCAAGCACCATTGACTGTTCACTGGGACGGAAAATTGCTTCCTGACCTTACTGGGCGCGAGAAAATTGACCGATTACCTGTGATTGTGACAGGAATTGATGTTGATTGTTTGCTTGGTGTACCAAAACTTGCATCTGGAACAGGCCAAGCCCAAGCTGATGCTGTTGTATCCTGTCTGAATGACTGGAATCTTTCCCAAAAGGTCAAGGGTCTGTGTTTTGACACGACAGCAAGCAATACAGGACATTTCAGTGGTGCATGTGTTCTCATAGAGAGAGCCCTTGGGCAAAGTCTACTTCATTTCGCATGCCATCATCATGTGATGGAGATTGTTCTACAGAAGGTTTTCACTGCACTGAAAATAACATCTGCCTCATCTGGACCTGACATGGCTGTCTTCAAACGCTTTAAAGAGCAGTGGTCTTGGATTGATCAAAGTTCATATCTTACAGCTGCTGGGATGATGGAGATTGACTTGTTTAGAGAGTGCACATTACAGTTTGCAATACAGAATCTGAAAATGTGCCAACCACGCGATGATTACAGGGAGTTTTTGGAACTTGTCATCATATTCCTTGGTGGAACTCCAGCACGGGGGATTCACTTCCAGGCACCTGGTGCACTGCACAGTGCCCGTTGGATGGCACGAGTACTTTACTGTTACAAAATGTGGATGTTTAGGAGAGAGTTCAAGATGAAGCCATCACAAGAACATGGAATATTCTAATTCTTGTTGTTTGTGTCAGACATTTACATCACAGTGTGGTTTCAAGCCCCACTGGCTGCCCAAGCCCCTGCAAATGATCTGTAGTTTCTAAAGAGATTGACACAATACAATGTCAATCCAGTTGTCAAGCAGGCAGCAGTGACTGCTTTCAGCAGACATTTGTGGTACCTGAGTGAGGTTATGGTGGGCCTTGCTTTCTTCGACATGACAGTTGATCCCCAGCAGAAAATGCAGATGCTGGTAAACATGCGAGAGAAAGAAGGATCAGAATAACCACCACACCAACTGGATGGCACTGGTGAATATGCAGACATGCAGCTCAGCTCTTTCGTTACAATGAATACGAAGACATTTTTCAACATTCTTGGTCTGCCACAATCTTTTCTGTCGATGCCGCATGAAACGTGGAATGATAATGAAGATTTCAAGAAAGCAGAGAGGGTAATTCAGTCACTAAAAGTTGTGAATGACACAGCAGAAACAGGAGTGAAACTGATCCAGGACTTCAATGCATTTCTGACGAAAAATGAAGACCAGAAGCAATTTCTACTCCAAGTTGTACAAGAACATCGAAAACTGTATCCTGACTCGAAAAAAAGCACCGTTGTGGGTGGACTCGGTCTCATAGCTGGAATTCAGAAAGACAGTTCTCCTGTTAACTAAATATTTCCAACAAAGTTAGCATGTCATTCTAGATTTTATTCAGTATTGACAATTTGACAGCTGTTCTTATGCAACATAAATGTTTTCACTGATAGTAAGTATTTCTAACTTACTGCATGGCTCCATTGACTCACAGACATGAATTGATGGTTTTGAACATTATTATAGTTGATATAGCGCATTTACTGGTGGTGGGGGCGACTGATATTATTTACTGTAAGTTCAAAAATGTTAAATGAGCAGACAGAATTTGAAGCTGTATATTGTGCTTAAATAAATAAGTTACAGTATGTTGTAATTTGACATTGCACAGGTTGCACACTGCAGCACGCGGCCGTTAAGTAAATGATGAAACGAATGATGTTTGCATGCTTTGTGCAACCTCTAAATATTGTTTGATTTAGTTGAAATTTTTATGTAAAAATTACATCCATAGGCATATCAAAATGCTAGGTTCTAATCTGGAGAAAAGAAAATTTTTTTTTTTGGGGCCACCCTACCTGGGAGGTCCTGCCGGATTCTTCCGGCAGTGATCATTTCCCAGTGTGTCTTACCCCGACCCGTCTCCTCCCCCCCACCTCTGTCCGCCCGCGCTGGCTGTTCGCCCGAGCAGACTGGGCCTCATACGCAAGGTGCACGACAATTTCACCATCAATTCCAGCCTTTCCCTCCGTTAGTGAGGCCCTCACCTTCCTCGAGAGTAAGATCCTCTCGGCTGCCGCCAGTTGCATCCCCTGTACCTCTGGCTCCCCCAGGCCGTGCAGCGTCCCATGGTGGACCCCAGAGTGCTCCCATGCCGTTCAGGAGTGGCGCCGTGCCAGCCGTCGCTTCTACCGGACCCGCCAGCCCGAGCACAAGATAGCGTTTCAGCGCCTGAAGGCAGTGGCCCGTCGGGTCCTGAAACTAGCCCGGCGTACCTCCTGGTGGAGTTACGTGTCCGGGATCTCCTCCTCGACTGCCCCCTCGACTGTTTGGCGCAAGGTGCATAGTTTTGAGGGGACCCTTGTCCCCCCTCGACCCCCGGTGCTTCGGGTCGGGGACGACGAGTTCGTATCCGATCCGGAGGCCGTCGCGAACGCACTCGCGGCGCACTTCGCAGCCATCTCCAGTTCCGATTCCCCCCACTCCCGCCGCGACCCACCGGATTTTCCACCTCATAGGGATGACCCCTATAATCACCTCTTCCGCATGACAGAGCTTCGGGAGGCCCTCCGCCCCCGACGCTCCTCCGCCCCCGGCCCCGATAATATAATATCCCCTATGACTTGTTATGGCACCTCCACCCCTGCTCTCAGCTTTTTACTGGACCTCTATAACCGGATTTGGTTGGAGGGTTCATTCCCGGACCGGTGGCGTGAGTCCATCGTCGTCCCCATCCCGAAGCCCGATAAAGACCCTTCACTCCCGTCGAACTATCGCCCCATTTCCCTGACATGCTGCGCCTGCAAGGTTATGGAGGCGATGGTCGCCTCGCGGCTGTCCCTTACCCTGAAGGCGAGTGACCAATATCCTGCTACCCAGGCTGGTTTCCGGCGCTTCTGGTCTACCACCGACCCCTCCTCCTTAGCCATGACGTGCAGGAGGCTTTCTCCCGGCGTCACTTTGTACTCGCCATCTTTTTCGACCTCCAGAAGGCCTACGATACTACCCGGCGGAGCTCGGTCTTCGACTGCTTACGCTCCCTGGGTTTCATAGGCTTTATCCCCTCCTTTATTTATAACTTCTTGTCCGCCCGTTCTTTCCGCGTCCGCATCGGTTCTACCCTCTCTGACCGCTTTCTGTTGGAGGAGGGTGTCCCTCAGGGTAGTGTCCTTAGCATCCTGTGTTTCTCACTAGTGATGAACACAGTCGCTACTGTCCTGCCTACTTCCGTTTGTAGCTCCCTCTATGCCGATGACCTGGCTATCTATTGCTCTGGCCGCCTCCCGTCTTTGGCTGAACGTCGACTCCAGCTAGCCATCAACACGGTGGTTCGCTGGGCGTCCTCGGTTGGCTATGCTTTCTCACCCTCTAAGTCTTCCAGTATGCTTTTCCGCCCTCGGCGCCTCCGTCTGTCGCATACCTTCGCCCTTACCCTTGCCGGCACTCCTCTTCCCCTCGTCCCATCCGTTAGATTCCTGGGTATGGACCTCGACGGATTTTTCGGTTGGGTTCCACACCTTAGGCGGTTGCGGCAATCATCTTGCCGCACCCTCTCCCTTTTGAGTCACCTGTCCCACACAACCTGGGGGGCGGACAGGCATACTCTGCTGCGCCTGTACACCTCCCTGGTGCAATCCCGCATCGACTATGGCTGTGTGGTCTACAGCTCCGCCTCCTCTCCGGCACTCCATATGCTGGATCCTCTTCTCCACTGTGGCCTTTGCCTGGCATCGGGTGCCTTCCGCTCGTCCCCTGTCGCTAGTCTTCAGGTGGACTGTGGACACCCCCCCTGCCCCTTCGCCGAGGCCTTCTCATGGCGAAGTGTTACCTTCGCATCAGCCGCCTCCCGATGTCCCTACTCTTCGCGGTCTCCCAGGCGCTACCCCGGCCTGACACGTGGCACTTCGCTGCCTCTGGGCGAGATCTTTTCGTCCCTGGGGATCCCCCCACCCTCTATTCTGCCGTTCTCCTTCGACCTGTCGCCCCCCTGGCTGGCCACCCCTATCTGCCGCTGCCAGGTGCTCCGTGGTCTGCGTAAGGAGTCTCCTCCTACCGTCCTCCGGTCTTCTTTTCTGGCCCATCTTCCCATACACTCGGACGACGTTCCCGTCTACACCGACGGCTCGCGCTCCCCTGCAGGTGTCGCGGCCGCCGTCTTCTCTCCGTCGCTGTCACCTACCTCCCGGGGTATCCCCCTGCCGGTTCAGGCCTCCATCTTTTCCGCGGAGCTCTTTGCCCTTCTGGAAGCCCTCCGTCTGGTATCGGTTTTTTTGCGGTCTTCCTGTACCATTTTCTCGGACTCGCTGAGCGCCCTTCAAGCGCTCGAGCGCTATGATTCCCCGGACCCCCTCATACGCCTTATTCAACAGGAGTACCATGTCCTGCACACTGTTCACCGGATCCGGGTCACCTTCTGCTGGGTTCCTGCCCATGTAGGTGTTTCCAGTAATGAGGCAGCTGACCACACAGCCCGGTCCGCCGCCTCGATGCCTCCCCTCCCCCGCCCGCTCCCCTTCTCTGACTATATGCAGGTCTTTCGTTCCTTCTACGACCGCATATGGCAACAGTCCTGGGACGATGCCACCGGAAATAAACTCTGGTCCATCCGCCCCTGCCTGTCATATTGGGCGTCCTCTTTCCACCGCTCCCGACACAAAGAGGTCATCCTTGCGCGGCTTCGCATCGGCCATACGCGCCTCACGCACGGCTATCTTATGTTCTGGCAGGAGGCTTCTCGTTGCGCCTCCTGCCAGTCGCCCCTCACCGTCTTTCACATCCTTGTGGAATGCCCCACCCTGTCGTCAGTACGTCGTCGCGCCTTCCCGTTCCTTTCCGATTTCCCCCTCCCCGATCGTTTACGTCTTATGCTCGCTGAGAGCCCTCTCCTCGCTTGACCATCTTTTCCTCTTCCTCTCCCAATCTCGCATCCTATCTGAGCTTTAGGTGACTTCTCACCCATAGTCCGCTGTCCTCCCACTTCTAGTGCCTTTCCCCCGTCTCCGTTTCTCTTTCTCATATTCCGCCTCGCCATGATATCCGCTAATGTATAGCGGGAAATGGCAGTAAACGCCCCAATACAAAAAAAAAAAAAAAAAAATTATTTTAACAAAATTTATCGGCATCGTATATGTATCATGCACTGTTCAAAAGCCAACTAAAACTTCTGCATTACACCACTGTCAAAAAACCAATGCAGGGGCCTGACAGTGGCGCTTATAAGACCACGTGTGGGCTCCAAACATGTGAAGGTAAGTGTACAAAATTTAATTGTTTTATGTATTAATTTATTTTTTATTTATTATATTTATGTAGGTTAAAAATAAAACACTTTTTTTAATTAAAAAGGTTTATTTCTGAGCTTTAAATACTCCAGTATTGAAAAGGTTAGGTAAAATGTTTGGTGCCTGGAACCTAACCCCTGTGATTTCCCATTGACTCCATTATATAAAGGGTTCCATTTGCACTGATTCCATTTGCACCTGTCCCCACAAGAACCTAACCCCGGCGTAAATCGAGGGCTACCTGTATAGGTACCTGTCACACTGCCAAGTGAGGTTTGGTAGACTTTTTCTATTTTGTTCTGTCCTGGATTCCTGTTCACTGACACCAGCTGTTTCATCATGTGATTCCAGGCTGCCCTGACTTGAGAGACTGTCGAGGTCACTATCATGTATTGCTGCTGAGCTTGCTGGAACAACTTGAAAAACTCTTCTGAGCTCTTCTCTGGGGATAATACAATACAATATGATTATGATACAAGATAGTTTACCAAAGACACAAAAATAAAACTTTATAATTTGTAGCACAATCATTTCAAGAAACCCAGATTTTTAGTGGCCATTAATAGTGATGGGACGATACCAAAATTTTTAACGATTCCGATTCCGATACCACTAAAAAGTCTTGATTCCGATATGATTCTCGATTCCAATTCCGATTCTCAATATTTTTAAATATAATTCTATACTTGTTTTTCTGGAAATTGTCATATTTTACTCTGGTAAGATTAACTATTTACATTATGAGTATGGTAATATAAATTATAATAGATTGGTTTAAAAATAAAAATCAGCTGTAAGTTGTAACAATTCATTTTAATCTTCTTGATTACACATCATGGATATACATGTTTTAATGTAGCTACAATACAATAAAAATAAAATTTGTTATCCTCTTTCATTTAAATTTTAAAGTTTACATTGCAAAACTGGTTCAATTAAAAGTTAAAGAATCGTTTTAAGAATCGGAAATCATGGTACAATTATTCCGATTCCGATTCCTGAAAACTGCTCGATTCTTCCGATTCTCGATTCCGATTAATCGTCGCATCACTAGCCATTAATAATTTAATAAAAAGTTTTTTAATTTTTATAGATCAAACTCACATCCTTTTCTTTTGCTTGCTCCTGCTGCACTCCTCTCCTTTTGTATCTGATGTCTGCCAATGTAAGGCATTCCTTAAAACCAATGCATCATCCTATTCTAGCTGTTTTCTGGTCCTCAGAAAGCATAGTTGTCTTCTGTCAAACTTACAAAATTACCAAAACTTTAATGTTGTGAATGCAAATTTCAATTATAAACCCTAAGTTAAGTTCTAGTCAAAACAGAATTTATTACCAATCATTCTTATGATTTGCAAATCACTGAATCACATGATTATGTTAATAAAATTACTGTCATAAACAAGTAAATGTAACTACAAAATTTACAAAAGTATGACATATTTTAAATCTTTTTATAAGGGACTGAAGATTTGAGTCTTACCTCAAAAATTCTTTGACTAGATCCTGAATCTTGCCAGTGACACTGGGGCGTGAAATTGAATAGACATTGCATCAAATCCGTTGTTCAATCAGACTTAATGCAACCTTAGCTGCTTGTCTGGTTGTCCAGTTCTCTTCTGCCATTACACATTGGGTGACATCTTTACCAAGAAGAAGCTTTCCATTGGGGAATGAGTCTGTGTTTGAAAATATGTGACCTCCATCAAGAATTTTAACTGTCACTGTGTCTTAATGTCCTACTATGCAGTATTTTTTGGCAATAAGGTTATCAAAATACATGTATTTATCAATTCTATAAATTTAACCTGAAAAGAAAAATATAAAATATAATTTCAAATAAAAACAAAATATTTGGAGAAAAAGGGCTGAAAAATTGTATTTAATACATTATTAAGACCTAAATAGGCATAATCCTGTAGGCCAGGGGTCCCCAACCCTGTGCCTGCGAGCACCATGGTGCCCGCCAACCCGTTTGCGTGTGCCCGCCACTGACTGACTACGATTGATAAGTTTTTATTTAAATTTTTAATAAAATGTTAAGCATGTTACATATTTTAAATATTTAGTTACTAAATATTTTAAATATGTAACATACTTAACATTTTATTAAATTTTAGTAGTTAATTACAGAAACAGATACTCATTTATTTGAAAATAATTATTTCTTTATAAATAAATGGTTATCGTTTTGATAATTTTTTTTAAGATCTTAGTTAGCCCATCCTTGTTTTTTTTGTGTATTATGTTCATTATTTTACATAGGAATGAAATTTTTTTTTGTGTATTATGTTCATTATTAAGTCCAACTATAAATTTGCATTGAAAAAATAAATGGTGCCCGCCGCACTACTGGTAGTCTTGAATGTGCTCTTCGGCACAAAAAGGTTGGGGACCCCTGCTGTAGGCCTTTGACTAATTGACAACCTAAGCCTACACTATACTAAGTTGTCATAATAATAGGCCTACAACATTCATGCTGAATAGATAAAAAAGCATTTTTCACCATTATGTATTTTATACTTCAATACTTCCCACAGTTTAAATCACTTCAATACTGTATTTTATTTAAGTTGTAACTAAGCAAGTACTTCATACTTGTCTTTCAAGAATTTGTACGAGTCATTTAATGTTGAGACAGACATCTCAACATGAACACACACAAATTATGTCTATCCAAAATTATGTAAAATAAAATGTGTGGGCAGCTGTGTAATTATTATGTACTGACTGTCTCTGACTCCTCTCTGGATAGTAAAGTTTTCCCTAAAATTATTTACAGAGCTACCATAGTAGTCAACATAATCAGCTAAAATATAGCTACCTTATTTAAACAACTTATAGACTCTCTCTTTCAGGTATGAAAGTGTAATTGTTTCTTAAAATTAAGGAGCTACTAGCACTATAAATTTACCACATCATATAGCAAGTGCAGGGTGTTTGTTTATCCATCAGCTGTACAGGACCTGGGGATCTGCAACTGGAGGTGTACCTAGAGGTTGAGCGAAGTGAGGCTCTGCAGGTTTCTCCTGGAAATTTTGCATTTTAAGAAGTGATTTCATTCGGTTTGGTAGACTTTTTGATGCTATTTGAAAAATTTTTGATACATCCAATTAAGAGATTTTTTACCAGATGTCAAGTGCAATATGAAATAGAATGCATTGTCATTCATTATCAATTTGATAGTGTTATACAGGATTAATGGGCCACTAATGAATGTGTTAAGCCCAAATAGGAAAATAGCACAAAATGTATAGATAGACTAATACTTCAGCTAAAGTTGGCAGTATACTAGTGGGGCAGATAAGTGAAACAATCTTTCAAATGGTGATACAAGCACTAAAATTGGCATGAATACTCCTCTGGAACTACTATTTTGAAAAAGCCTATTAGCCACCTAAAAATTCAAAATGGTCACCATGTGTGGTATAGAAATACTATGTTTACCATACAATTTGATACAGTGGGCCGATTTGAATGATTTTGGTAACAAATTGTTTTTTTGACTATGCAGAACCCGAATTTAAAACTATAAAACTTCTCAGAAGCTTCTTTCCACCATTTCTAGCAGATTATGTGAACAACTTAGCCAAATTTATAAAAGTAAATGGAGCTTTCACCATGCTATTCATACCTCCACAATTGAGTGCTCTTCAGTCATCTAATGACCTCAGCTCTACCTGCGTGTCTCATTTGCTTCTGAGATTATGAATGGATGCAGGATTTTTTTTTTTTTTTTTTTTTTTTTTAAATGTAGGTAACTATGAAAGTACTTGTTTGTCCTTTATTGTCTTTGTACTTTGTACTTTCCACTTTGTCACTTATAAGTGTTGCTATCCACATGTACACTCTGAACTAATCCTCGCATCTGCAGCTGCACAGTGCTGTGCAGGTGAGTCCAAAGAGAGAGCATTTGCACCTTCCACAGCATTCTGTCTTGCAGCCACACTTGGTCAGCTGTTGATAACTCTGTGCAACTGGTGGTAGTGCTGTCCAGAAGATCTGCCACAGGTCACCTTGCTGTGTCCATCCCCAGTCAGCAGGACTTTGGGTTTCAGGCTGGCACATTGTTGACTGACTCCATATGCAGCCTACCTGGTAGGCCATGTGCTTGGTGTGCTGAAGGAGAGCTGTTCAAGTTGGAGGAATGGCTTCATATAGCCTCTGCTTGCGAGCAAACATGTCGAGCCATGCGTCATCAATACCCGCAGCTGTACTCGACCTGTCATACATAGTGACTACAAACTTCTCCAGGATCTTCAGGTCATCATCTTCAACTGTTGGTGGGTACTGGCTGAGTTTGATGAAGACATCAGAAGCCTTGGCACATACAACCCAGGTTTGCCATGTAGACTTATTCCCTTTCCCATGGAAGGCCGACACAACATCGCAGCCAGTGAAGGCATGGAAGAAGAGAATCCCTCTGGTCTTCTCTGGTCCAAGTGAGGTATTGAGGTCATGTACAGTAGGGTGATTCAAAAAAATCAGTTTTTTTTTTTTTTAATTGTTCAACCTGTATTTTTGTTCCCTATGACAAAAAAGTAGTGTATGCCAAATTTGGTGAATTTTAAATAAAATTTACTATGTGCTACCAGGCGTCAAAGTTTCCCTCTTTTTCAATTTGTTTGTTTTTACAACTTATGATTTTATGTTTAATTGTTTATATTTCAGAATTTTTAATTAATGGTTTATATACTAGCTTGCTTTTAATTGTTGCTTGGAACTCGTAATTCTGATACCAATTAATCGATTTGGAAGCTAGGCCTAACTCACCATCATCCAGTTGCTCATTTGGGAGAAGTTCTACAAGAAAAGAAACTGAAGTATGGCTAATTGGGCAGCCCTCTGCAGTACTAAAAACATCCGTATTACCATCAGAAAAGGAAATGATGGCCCTCTTCATGCACTACAGAAATATTAAAAAGCAAGACATTAGAGAATCATGCTGCTCTACTGCAGATGATGTGCTAGCAGTTTGGAAAAAAGCAGGAATACCAGCAAAACAAAGAATACATGTAGTAGATAAAATTCAAGGAATACTGAAGGAATAGGAATGACAGCTGCTTAAGAAAAACAAAGCAAACAAATTGAAAAGATCACAAAATTTAAATAATAAAGAAGAAAAATGGAAAGATAAACTGGAAAACTTATTTGACATTGCTCATGAGAATGCTATGCAGCTTATAAAAATAGAAGATGATAAGAAATTCTTGAAAATGCAACGTGAGAAAGGACGTCATGGAAAAATGGGTACCATTGATAAGGCTGTTGCTAAAAAAGAGCAAAGAGCAGTAGAAAAGCAACAATGTTATGAAAAGAGGAAAGCAGAAGAAGAGATCAAAAGAAAGAAGAGTGAAGAGGCTGTCATACTCACCAGTACATCATCAGAATCAGAATCAGAATCAGAGGAGAGTAAAAGTGATGAATCTGGTTTCTGTGCTGCACAACCTTCAACATGGAAAAGTAAGGTTGGCAAACGTAGAAAATTGTTTGATGATAAATTATTAGGAAGTCTTGATGTTGCAAAATTGAGTGACAGAAATGCGTCTCTTTTTAATGCAAACAATCAGACATCGCTTGAATGGGACATCTGCGAACAAATAAAATGCATGTGTTTCAATACAACGGCAGCCAATACTGGTCCTAGAAATGGTGCAGCTATTCTTCTAGAACAAAAATTCGACAATGATTTATTGTGGCTGGCATGTCGACACCATATATTTGAAATTATGCTGGAAGCTGTTGTTTCAGTCTTTATCACCATCTTCTGGCCCAGATATAGTCCTTTTAAGAAGTTCAGAGAAAAATGGTCAAGCATTAATAAGGAGGACTACGAAACAGCATTATCAGATCCAGATATCTATGAAAATATTCATGACATCAAAGATGACATAATTATATTTGCAACAAATCAACTAGATACATTCCAACCAAGAGACGATTACCTAGAACTATTGCAGTTAACAATTATTTTTTTGGGAGGTGAACCAAAAGGTGGAATCAAATTTAAACATCCAGCGGGACTTCATCAGGCTAGGTGGATGGCCAAAATTACATATTCATTAAAAATTTTTATGTTCAAATCTCAGTTCAAAATTTCAGCAAAAGACAAAAAAGGACTAAAAGATATCTGTCTATTTGCTACTCGGTTATATGTAAAGGCATGGTTTACAGCTCCTGTGCCATCTTGCGCTTCTCGTCTTGCTCTGGAATTATTACAGAATCTTGTAGTCTACAAACAAATAAATGACACAATTGCATTTGTTGCTATTAAAAAACTGTTAGTTCACCTCTGGTACCTATCAGAAGAACTGGTAGCCTTGACCTTTTATGATGATGAAGTGCCTACTGAAACAAAAAACAAAATTGTAAAGGCCTTGCAAAATACAACAGAAACTCTTCCTGCAAAATGGGCTTTTCTAGATCCTGCACTTATTCCAACGAAGAAATTAGAAGATTTTGTCATCAAATACTCAAAGATTCTTTACAATAACAGAATTTAGTTCAAAATTTTTACTCAAAGATGCTAAAGAATGGCATAATGATGAAGAGTATAACTCTGCTAAGAAATCTATCAAACAGTGGAAAGTTGTGAATGATATCTAGCGGAAAGAGGAGTAAAATTAATGGATGAATATAATAAAATACTAACACATGACGAAGATCAAAAACAATTCTTGCTACAAGTAGTGAAAAACTACAGGGCTGTTTACCCTGATAGAAAGAAAGAAACATTGATGAAGTAAGGACAGCTAATGTCTCAAATATCATGCTAGTTTAATTTTGCATGCTTGTGGTTATGGTAGGACCTACAGGGGAGCTTTCCACATTAAAAAAAAGCAATGTGTCTTGTACTGTAACCCCTGGGTGGTGTGGAAAAATTTGACAATTTGGTCGTTCTGTCAATTTTTAATTGCTGGTAGCAACCCCTAAAAATTAAAAATTTGCTAAAATATTTTAGGATAGTTGTTTTTATGCTGAAATGAACCATTTAAAGGGTTGAACACATTAAAATATAAATTTTTTTTTTTTACCCCCATATTTGAATCACCCTAAATTGTACAGGAATCTACTTCAGGTTCCGCCCTTGACCAAAAGCAATCCACAGCTTCTGCAGATCAAACTCCCGCAGGGCTGGCAGAACACTGACTGCTATGACTAGGACATCTGTGTCACTGGCTTTGATCATGACAACTTTGTTACCCTGTGCATGTCTGGCATGCACGAAGATCCATGTGTCCACTTCTTCATGGTTACAGGGAGCCAATTCATCCAGGCAGATCATTTGGTTGCAGACTGCATCTTCTTCCTTGGTCACGATCACTGTGTTTAGTGTGCACATCTCTGCAATCTTGTCAGCTAGGAAGTTGAAGAGCTTGGTCTTGTTGTCATTGTCTCTCAAGAAACTCTGCCAGTTTGGGGGCAATTTGCCTGTGCCTGTCACTCTGTGTCTGGCTCCCCATCCTTGCTTTGACCTTGTTTCAGCCTTCAGACTCGATGGCTGGTAGACATCAAACACAATGTCTGTTCTCTTGTACTTGGAAGAGTATGCTTGTATTGTAGGAATAATGTCCAGTGCTGCATAATCCTCAAACATCTTTGAGGTTCGTGGTGGTAGAGTGTTCACCAAAGCCGAACCATCAATGATGATGGCATCAGCCTCTGGTTCAGTGTCTGGCATGAGCCTCAAGAATGGCAGCAAGCTGAGACTTCTGGCAGGTGTGAAGCTTTCCACTGTCACTCAGTGAGTTAGGAAGTTCTGGGACTGTCTTTACTTTGCTCTTTCCAAGTTGGAGTGGTTCTTGCTTTTCACCTTTATTGTCTGAGGTTGGGTGCTGGAAGACTGAAATGCTGGTTCCATGAAAAGAGGTGGTTACTGTCATTGCAGTTGGGTTGTGGTCTATGTTGTCCATGGCAGATGTGGTGAACAACCCTCTTTGCAGAACTGGTGGACAAACCATCCCATCCTACACATACTTGTTGACAGCTGCTTCTCCTAGCTGTGTGGAGACTTCGAGCACTCTGTCATATGAAATACTGATGCCATGCTCATGAAGCATTTCTACCAGAAGTCGCTTTTGGGTTTTTGCAAAAACAGACATTCCCATGTAAACAGGGAACAGGGTCTCCTGATCTTTTGAATGCCAGTGAGTAGCTGCTCCTTCTTCGTACCTTGCGTAGCAGTTGTACTGCAGCAGCTGCACCATTGCTAGGTTTGTCTTTGATGCTCCAAATCTCAATTGAGATTTGATATCAGCCCCATGTTCAATCATTCCCACAAACTGGAGAAGAGTTGAATGAATGGCTTCTTCAACACATCCTCCATGAAAGGTTCCATCAAACGTGGACTTGTGGGCAATCATGTGTCTTCGCAAGATCTTGGCTGCTTTGGCAAGGATAATGGCTTTGGAGTAGTTGGAGGCTTGTGATAGGACTGAACCTACATCTTTGTGGAAAGCCAGGAGGATATCCCTTCCCTTCTTGTGAGCTTCTAGCTCAGGCATTTCTGCCAACAGCTTGTCCTTCAGTCTGAGTTGACTTCAGGTGTTTCTACCCCCAGTTGTTCAAGCTGCTGCTTGTATAGGCTGACCATATCTGCAAGCCAGAATATAGCAGGACCTTCACTGCTGGTTTTGGTCTCAACTATGTGGGCAAGTAGCTTAGAAAATACCAGTGCAGTAATGGGTAGTTGGTTGACTTCCTTCTCTAGCAGCCCTTGGCACTACTACTTGTTCAGGCAGGCCCTCTCCTTGTTGTACAGACCTACCAAGCAAGAAGAATGGTACTTCATCTCTTGTGCTACATCATCATCACCACTCAGTTTGGCCAAAAGCCTTCCATCATTTAGGTTTTAGGCACATTCATTCACTCTTTTATTGAGCTGTGTGGTCATGGCTTGTCTCAGTTCTGATGCTGGAGCTTCCTTCTTGCATAAGAAGCACTCAGACTGTAGACCTTTATGGCTGGTTCTTTGCATCTTGCTGCGTCCTTCATCTGTACTATTAGCACTAGTTACTCTTTTCCTTGCCCATTGCAGTTTGGCATTGTTGAACATTAGTCAACAGCTCTGATGGTGTGGAGGGTGAACCCTTTCCCCTTTTAGTTCTCAGCCCTTTTCCCCTGGCCTTTATTATTATTTATATATTAAATTTCTTTAATTTTTGAATGAAATACTTGTTATAGATAGGATTTTAATGGTTCTCTCTTTCTTTCCAGAAAGGAATAAACAATAAGTCTTAAATACATATAAAAAGTAAATAGTAAAGAATGAATAATTATTAAATAAGTAAACAATAAACATTTTAAACAATAAATAGTAAGAAGTAAATAAATAAAGAATAAGTATGTTATAAATAGAAAGTAATAAGTAATAACAAAAATAAACATTAAGATAAACTATTAAGTAGAAAGATAGTAATAAATAATAAGCATTAAGAAGATAAATAATAAACATTAAGTTGTGAATAAATAATAAGTTATATAAAGATAAAGGTTGTTAAACTTGTAGACAAGGAATGAGGAATAAAACAGTTTTATTGAATTAGTATGGGAAAAAGAGTGAGAGTTGGATGGTTGCTTGTTAAACCCTGTTAGTAAATGGAAAATAAAGTACTTGTTTGTGAAAACATTTTAGCAAAAAAAAAAGGGGGATAAACAAATTTAGTAAAAGAGATGCTTCTGAGGTTTAAAAGTATCGGTGTGTGTGTATCAAAACTCGAGTTTTGAGAAGTGGGGGAACCAATTGGCGTGTGTGTGGAAAATGTAAATAAGAAAAAAAAATAAAAATAAAATAGTTTAAGTGCGTAATTTGACAAGAGAAAATAAAGAACATAACAGAGGAAACTAAATTCAGGCTGGATTTGTCTGAGAGGCTGAAGACCATTATTGGACCAAGGGAACTTTAAGTTCTGTTAGGAAGGGGATGCCGGAGATATTGAAACACTAACAGAAGGAAGCTATTCTGGCAAGACCTGTGAAACAGGTGAGAAACTGTTGGTGGTACGAGCCAGCAGTCGTGGAATCGGAGGTCTGGGCGGTGAGCCTGAATCCAACAACCCTTCAAGGTAAGCAGCCTGGTTTCGTGGAGGCCTTAAATTTAAAAGAAAAATTCTTATTCGTGGTGTGGCCATTAGGTAAATCGAATCCCACCACAATGGTATTTTGCATTGTTCTTTCTCAGCGTTTCTTCTATGCCACCGCCTTCATCTAATCTTGCTGGATCCAAAACGATTGGGAGATCATTGATGGCTTGAAAGAGTGGAACATTTGACACAATCATAGAGTAGCCATCATGTTCAGTACTACATGGATCGTGAGTTGGTGGTGATTTGAGATCTTCGTCCTTCTTCTTGATTTGACAGAGACAACATTTGTTCCAGTCAGTTTGCAATTTAGATGGTAATTCAGCCAAACTGGCCAACTTGTGAGATGATGAACAGTTCACGCCCTGGCTGACTTCTGAAACAAAAATAAGAGAGTTAATTATTAGTAAGCTGCATATATTTTCAGTCAGTGTGCTACAAATGGTAGAAAGGAGCTTCTGAGAAGTTTTAGGGTTGTAAATTCAGCTTCTCCATGGTCAAAAACATATGATTTGATGCAAAGATCATTCAAATCAGACTACTCTGTCAAATTTTATAGTGAAATAAGTATTTCAATGGTGGCCATTTTAAATTTTACATGGCTAATGGGCTTTTTCAAAAAAGTAGTCCCAGAGGGGTATCCATGCCAATTTTGGTGCTTGTATCACTATTTGAAAGATTCCCTGAATATATTCACTTATCTGCCCCACTAGTAGACAAAGTGACTAAGCACTTTGGGAAATTCTTGCTAATATCAACAGTGTCTCTAAGTATGGTACAAAGAACATGTCCAAGACAGTTGGAATAAATTTACCATACCATGGAGTACAACTACAAATGCAAGTTAGAATTATAAGCACACTAAACCCCCACTAATTTGTAGTGATGCACCACTGGCAGATTGAGGCCGGAGGGTTGGAACCTCCGACTTAGTGTTTTTTCCTCCAGCTGGAGGCTGGAGGTTCTGGCCAATTGATTTATTTCAGTATTTACACACACATATATATATATATATATGTGTGTGTGTTCCATCGTCTCATCTATTTAGGGTTTATATATTATAGTCCTGCTATTTTAAATTATTAAGTTTTTAATAACTTAAACTTTATAAAAGTCAACTTTCTATGCTTTGTGTGTGCTAATTTCTCTAAAAATTCTCATTGAACAGAATATCCTCAGGTTATGAAACATGATGTCTTGCTGAATGCTGAGTAAAGTAGCCTATATCAAATCAATTATTAATACAATCACTGATCACTCATAAAATAAATTATTATTAGTCACTGAGAACTGAAATATTAATACAATCACTGATCACTCATAAAAAAAAATTATTATTAGTCACTGAGAACTCAAATATTAATACAGTCACTGATCACTCATAAAATAAATTATTATTACAGTCATCTGAGAACTGAAATATTCGGATAGGTGCAGAAATGAGGTTTTATAGTTTTATAGAATTAAAACTAAAAGTTGTCAGAATTGAGTTTGGTGTACTTGGCACCTTCGCCCCTTCGGCCAGAAGCTGGAGTTTAGTGAGACCTCTGGCCGGAGCAGGAGGTTTTCTAAAATGGCCGGAACTCCTGCTCAGCCAGAGCTCTGGTGCATCACTACTAATTTGTAACCCTTGGGGCTCTGGCCTAATTAAATTACTGAAAATCATGATGGCTCAAAAAATCATAAAGTGGCCCAACAACGAATTATGAATCACAAAATAGTGGGGGTTCAGTGTATTTATAAAATTATAAGTACACTGAACCCCAACTATTTTGTTTATTTTTTCTAACTTGTACAGTCACCCCTTGTGACCCTATTTGTGGTTTCTGGATGTAAATTTCACATATCCATGTATTAGCGTGAGCGTGACTGGATGAAATTTTGCATGTGTGGCTGTAGAGGTGTGAAATGGCAAACTAACCTCACACAGCTGACCATTTATAGATTTCTAGGCATCTCAGCTCCCCCCCCTCACCCCTTCTGTCATTACTGAAATTATGTACAATGTCTGGGTCTAAAATACTATTTTCATTATTTCTTTTTCAGTACTGGTCAGTAGTTAAACACTATATATGATCCCCCAACCTGCAAGAGGTCCAATGTGCATAAATTCAGAGATAAGATGAGGACATTTCACTACCTTTTTTTTTATCTGCACAAGCTAAGATTCAAAGATAGATCAACACAAATTTTTAAAAATTGTGGTAAACACTAAAAAATTACTTATTAGCACTTTTTCGTGCACACTGTACACGGTACAATATGTATATGATATGATACACATACGATACTTATGCATATGATACTAAGTAGGGTGGTCCAAAATTTGGGCTAAAATTTCAAAATAGTTGGAAATGCTCTCCATATGACTGCTCTTATTCCTTTAGATGTGAAGTGATTTTGTGCAAAATATCTATCGATTCAGTATATAATAAAAGGTCACTATGAGTTTCACACTTCCAATTGATTAATTAGCTATTCATTTTTAGAGGACATGGCAGTCACACCACATTCACTCCAACCACCTTTCAGAGGATGATGCAATTGTTCGATTTCTTGTATAATGCTGTTTGTGAATCAGACAGATCATTTACTCGTGCATCATTTCAAGTTTAAACTTGTTGGAGGATGGTTTTAAGTTTGTTCAAACTTCAAGAGCTTAGGAATAGTATCTTGTGAAAGTATTAATTCATATGTATTATATTTATTCAGTATAAATATATATATAAATATATGTAAATATATATAAATATAATTATGTTCTTTATATGCAAATTTATAACTGGTAAGGATGTTGCAATTAAATTAAATTATTAAAATTGTAAGGTATATATCTTATGTCTCTTGAAGTTTATTATTTACTTATTCTTAAATATATTTTTAAAAATTTGGCTATCTTCCTACCCATCAACCACTAACCACTGTAACCAATTTTTTTACTTCATTTATTTTGACTTTGCAATTTTTACTTTAACACTTATATAATTGTGCTTTGGTGCAAAGCAGTTAATGCATTATTTTCTCTCATTTTTCAGGTTATGGCTAGAAGTACTTGCTCATCTGCAGAAATGTGGGTTCTAGGAAAGCCCAGCAACGAGTTATCAACTGCAAGGCTACCTACATGTGGTGATGTGCTTCGTTTGGTTCAGTTTCACCACCATGAACAGTCCAAGACCTTGAAAAAGAGCTATAACTTGGCCTGCAAAGAGGCCCTACAAGTATGGCAGAGAGCAAGCATTCCTACACAGTGAGTCGATTCCTGCGTTAGGAAGCTGTCAAAGCTGTATGAAGAGTTCCTTGCATTGAAGTAAAACTGCAAGACGCAACTACAAAGCTGCAGAGTGAAAGAGAGCATGTTCTAAGAGACTCTCTCAGAGCTTTTTGACATTGCCTCGAAGGACGCCTTGAAGGTGATAGACAATGAAGTAGACCACCAATTCCTGATGATGCAATGAGAAGACATCTTTTCCTGCAGTATGGCAGGCCCTGACAAGATTAATTTTGCCAAGGAATACCGCAAGAGATGTTGACAGGAGAAAGATGCTGACAAAGCTCTAAGGTACAAAGAAAGAGAGGCTGCATTCCAGGCTGGAGCTGCTGCTCTTCCATCATCCAGCACATCCACTTCATCTTCTGAAGAATTCAACACTGAAGATGATGATTATCATCCATTGACTTTGACTGGAAGAGCAGATGCACACACTCATCCTCCGAAACGAAACAATATCTTCACATCACTAGATGTGGTTGCTGCTCTTGATTGCATCAACCTGCCCGATTGAGGAGTAGTCTTTGTTGCTGGATCAGTCACTCAAGCCCTGGGCTATGATATTTCTACAATGACTCTTTCACACAGCTCCATCTGTCATTCAAGAAGGCAAGCAAGGCAGGCAGCAGCCAAAGAGGATCAAGCTTCGTATTCTGTCAAAGGACCCCTTCTTCACTGGGATGGGAAACTACTTCCCAACATCAGCAGTGCAAAGGAAACAGCCGAATGAACCATGGTAATCATTACGGGAAATGAGATGGAAAAACTCCTGGCCATGCCAAAAATATAATGAGCTACAGGAGAAGAACAGGCCAAGGCTTGCATTTCGACGATTGATGACTGGAATCTTCGCAGTGAGATACAAGGTCTCATATTTGACACAACTGCGTCTAATACTGGCCTTCACAGGGGAGCCTGTACCATGATTGAAAAAGCAGTAGGGAGAGAACTTGTCTGGATCGCTTGTTGAGTCTAGTGATGTGAGTCGTTTTTTATTGTCATTTTTTTGTTTTTTTTGTCATTTTTTTTGTTTAAAACGAAGATAGTCTGTTTTTTGTTTTTTATTATTTTAAACTTATTCCATATTTTTCTTCCTTTAATCTAATAAGTATATTAGTATTATCTATAATTTACTATACTACCATGCTTATACGGTTATACCTAGTATATATAGTCATCTTTTAGAAAAACTGAATCACGCAAAAAGTATATAATAGAAAGGAAAAACAAACCCTCACTTTTTATATGTATATATATTTTTTAACTAGAACATAAAACATTCTTCCTCGTTTCAAACAATATACATAATTGTGATTGGCAAGAGTACCAGTATATATATTCCAGATAGAAAAAAAAAATATTCACCTTTTTTTTAACCTTTTTGTTAACCTAATGTTGTTTAACCTTCATTTCCATGGAAGAATCATCACTAGATTGGGTAGAGCATGTATGCTAGTTTCAATATCACAGGTACTGGTATAATATACATAATAAAAAATATATAATACTGGTATAAAACAATATATATAATTGTGATTGGCAAGAATACCAGTATACATATATATATATATATATATATATAATATATATATATATATATATATATCCCCGCAAGGGGGTTCTAAGCTCGTGCTCTTGAGTGCTCTTTGTGCTCGTTTGTACGTGCTTGTTCCTGGAGGTTTCACGTGCGCCCTCCTGGCCCTAGCACCCAAGGATGATGGGGCTCGACCCTGCAGTCCTTGTCATCCTTGGTCTTTTTCCACTTCGACTGTCCCCTCCACCCTTTCTTTTTCCTCTGTCTTTCCTCTCACTTTTTCTTTGTTTTTCCGCTGAGATATGCCCTTTAAATAGAGGCGAATCGGTTCTTCCTGAACTAAAAAAAAAAAAAAAAAATATATATAATATTATATATATATATTCCAAATAGAAAAATAAAAAAAAAATATTAATCTCTTTCTTTAACCTTTGTCTTAACCTAATGCTGTTTAACTTTCATTATCTGATTCTATTTCCATTGAAGAATCATTATCACTAGATTGATTAGAGCATATAGTTTCAATATCACAGGTACTGGTACTTATTGCAGATTTGGATGTTGACGAAGCCAATGTAGCACCATGTTTTACTTCACTTTCTTGGAATTTTGCATTTTGGGATATAAATACTAGCTTTGCTGCTCTGTCTGTGCTTAATCGGTTTCTTTTGGCTGTATGGATATTACTGTATGTGCTAAATGATCTCGGAGGTAATGAAAGGGCGAAATAGAGGTGTATGAGTTTGTGTAGGTATATATGTGAGTATGCGTGCATATGTATCTGGAATTCTGGATGTATGCGTGTGTATGGGGTATATAATAATATAAATATGTGTATATAAGTATTTATGTATATATTGGTATATATGTATATGGGTGTATGTGTATGTATATATATGGATGGTCTCGGGGGGGAAAATATGCAGGGCTGTGGAGTCGGTGATAAAATTTGCCGACTCCAACTCTGACTCTGACTCCAAAAATTTTAACATTCCAACTCCGACTCCAGAAATCTGACTTGCATAATTCCGACTCCGACGGAATGTTAAGTCCAAATTGATTAAGATTAGCTTTATTAGGCCAATGGAGATTCATAAACAAGGCATTTCGTCACCACCACATGACTCATCAGGTTACTTAGTGGCTATAACTATGCCTTAATGCCTTTTTTTCTCTTTATTAAAAAATTACAATAAATCCCAAAATACAAACTGATTGAAGCTTAAACAAAATAAGATTACTATTGGTTTAGCAAATTAATAAGATGTTTTTGTATTATTATAACACATCCGTAACAAAATGTACTAACCTAAACTGAATTTGTTCTTAAAAAAAGGATCGCTTCCATTAAATCTTCTTTCAGTGATGCTTATCAAAATTATCAAATTGAAATCTAAAAATCTGAAAAAGATTTAGGGTTGCTAGTACAAATTTTTAAATTTCCTTATTATTAATTATGTTAATTAATTATAATCCTTATTAATTATAAGCAACTATATTTATATATTATTTATATTTATATATTATATATTATATATTATACAGGGTGTACATAAAGTCAGGATCTATTTTTGTGAAATAATTATTTTTTTCTATTTTTCTTTTCAGAAGCCATTAGAATGAATACAGAAGAGCGTGTGGCAATATTAATTTGGCGAATCGCGGGAAAGAAATACAATGATATCAGAGAGAAGTTTAGGAGATTTCATAAGCCAGGGCCAATAGACAAGACAATACGAAAATTGGTGAACAAATTTAAATGAACGGGATCTGTAAATGATGAAGCAAGATCAGGATGACCGTGTATGTCAGATCTTACCATGAATGCAGTACGCGGAATTATCACTGAGGAGCCACATACATACGTTTGTGCTGCATCACACAGACTCGGCCTCCCGACGTCATCTGTGCACAAAATTCTGAAAGTTAATTTGCAGAAGAAAAGCTATCATTTGCAGGTTTTACATGATTTACATGAGGAAGATTTCCCTCGATGAAGTGCTGTGTGTGCTGATCTCGTAGAACAAATCTGGAGTGATAATTTAATGGACAACATTCTCTTTAGTGATGAAGCCACTTTCCATACGTGTGGAAAAGTAAATCGCCATAACTGTCGAATTTGGGCAGATGAAAGACCGAATGATTTCGTCCAAAATTGGGAAAGAGACACCTAAAGTTAATGTCTGGATGGGTTTAACAAAATCTAAGGTTTATGGTCTTTTTTTCTTTGCTGAAGCTACAGTTACGGGGCTTATTTATCTGGACATGTTGTAGCAATTCCTTGAACCTCAGCTGATTGGGGATAGGATTGTTAGTACCGTCGTCTATCAACATGATGGTGCTCCTTGTCACTATGCCAAAATTGTTCAGGATTATCTAAATATTTAGGACGTTTTCCAAATCGCTGGATCGGACGCGGAAGCAACAGACCTTGGCCAGTGAGATCACCAGATTTAACCCCTTTAGATTTCTTTGCATGGGGCTTTATCAAATCGCACGTCTATCAGACGAAGATTACGAGTCTTGAAAACTTACGTACACATATACGAACTGCTGCAGATAACATAACCCCGCAAATGCTCCAGAATGTGTTTAGAAATGCTGCGGAACGATTTGAGCTGTGCAGGGATACTGATGGGCATCACGTCAAATCCTACTCTTAATTATTTAATAAATGTTACCACTTTATCATTTTATGATTGAATTCCATATAATTTCCAAGTGCTTCACAAAAATAGATCCTGTCTTTATGTACACCCTGTATATTATTTATATATTATATATTATTTATATATTATATATTAAAACACTAGGTTAAATCTATTTTATTTATAAAATTGAGCTAGGCCTAGCCCTAGGCTGCTATGGTTATAATTGAAGGATTTGCACCGACTCCGACTCCATCCAACTATGCACTTCCAACTCCGACTCCACTCAAAATTGACCAACTCCACGACTCCGACTCCTGACTCCGACTCCACAGCCCTGAAAATATGTCATCGTGGGTCTAAAGGATAGTTAAGTGGGAGATTCAAAATCCGAGGCATGGATGGGAGAGTCCTGGAAAGGTTGGACAATGGGCAGTCAGCTCCCAGCCAGTGTTCTCGCAAGTTTAACGGATCTCAAGATACAAGACTTTCAGTGCAAGAAAGAGGCCAGTTTTTTTCTGTAAATAAGCTGAAAAGGACATTCTATACTGGTACCATTTGGCCTATTTTATTATTTATTTATTTTTAAAAACATTTTTTAACATCACTACTTGCTGCGTGCATTGAAGAAGGAGGGGGTCACTTTGAAACCATTCTGCAATAAGTGCAATAGTGTATTGTATGTTTGTACTTTTTGTAAACCACAAGTGTCATTAAATAGTATCTAAGATTGCCTTTTTATTATGTTTTAATTACCCAAATGTAGAGGCCTGTATCTCGGTAATGGTTGGGAATCAGACCCATATCGATATAATACTTTCTACTTAGAAATACCCAAAGAGTGAAATGGTGCACTCTTGACATTTCCTGTATATCATTTGTAAGGCCTTTGCAGTTTATGTAATACCAGTCATCACAGCTATCACATGCAATAGCTCTATCTTTACTCTTAACTTCCTTTTTATAAACTCTACAGTCACTGTCAAAACTCATTTTTGTAGGGTAGGCTATGTTGCTAAGTTAGGTCCTAGCCTTAAAAATTTTGTTGACTCACCAACTTTGATACTATCAAGTTATATCAAAATAGTTACTCAGGTTAGGTCAAGTGGGAGTCTTACCTTGTGGTTAGGCTAGGCTATCAGAATAAGCTAAGCTAGGCCTATACAAACAAGTACAGGTAACACCAGAGTGATCTTATACCAGTCAAAAAACAATTCCAAAATGCAGGATCAATCTCAACTGCAGCCCTGGAAAAATTTTTCACCACACTCCTGGTTTCAGTAATAAATAATTTGAACTTTTTTGTTAACAAGCAATTCTAGGCATGTGACGCCTTGGACGAACTGTCTCACTCACTTTGCCCCACCTCCAACACTCTACCACCACCACATTTCACCCCCAACCCTCCACCACCACATTTCACCCCCACCACCACATTTCACCCCCAACACCACATTTCACCCCCAACACCACATTTCACCCCCAACACCACATTTCACCCCCAACACCACATTTCACCCCCAACACCACATTTCACCCCCAACACCACATTTCACCCCCAACACCACATTTCACCCCCAACACCACATTTCACCCCCAACACCACATTTCACCCCCAACACCACATTTCACCCCCAACACCACATTTCACCCCCAACACCACATTTCACCCCAACACCACATTTCCCCCAACACCACATTTCACCCCCAACACCACATTTCACCCCCAACACCACATTTCACCCCCAACACCACATTTCACCCCCAAATCTGATGCCACATATTCAGTCTCTCGCTAACCATTGCCAGTGCTGAACCTGTCCATGGTTTTCTGGTGTTCTGATTTTGTTGATTTTTTGTGCTATTGTTGCTGTTTAACATGCTTTAACATATTTTATAAAGTATGGTACGGTACATAAAAGGGTTTAAAAAGTGTATTTTACAAATGTTTTACATAATTTTGAGTGTCATTTATTGTGTTAAGGTCCCAGTTAAACCCTTTAAGTGGTGATTTCTTGGTCCCCATTATCCTTGGATAATGAGGACCCCATGTGTATATATTTTTTAAATAGACTCAATAATGCTTAATTATTTACAGTTACTTAATACTGTATTATTAAGTTTACAATAATTAGTTCCAGTTAAATCTCAAGAAATAAATTATAAAATATAACCTATAGTTTTATACCTGAAAGGACTTGTGTAAGAAACCAGAGCAGACTTTGCATGACAGAACAGTGAGAGACAGAATAGTGAAACATAAAGGAGGATGTGCTATTTACACACACAAAAGGCATATGGCAGAAATGACTATAAGTACTTCAAACAGCTATGAAGAATGTGTAGCAGCAAAAGTTGAAAAATTAAATATGGTACTAATTGTAATGTACAAACCCCTGAACATTCCAACTTCAAAATTCTCAGATTCCATTACAGAGGTCAGAAACTGGGTAAAAGATCTACATTCTCCAACCCCAAATATTTTTCTCTGTGGTAGTGATTTTAATTTTCCATTCAGGAAATATAAAAGGATAGGAAAAAATATATGTATACACCATGACAGGGGGACACACAGGAAGACCAGGACCAGGTAAAAATGCTACTAGCTCTAGCTGACAATTTATGTTAACACAAGAAATAACAGAAAACACAAGAAAAAACATGAATACTAAAATCTAGAGAAATTCTAAAGCAAAAGATTTATGAGTTATAATGACTGATGATGCAAAATTTGAAATGCAAAATAAGATAGCAAAGAGAATAAATGGGCAGATACTGACTACTGAGAGAACCTTTAAACAAAGGAATAGGAATATAATGATTCCTCTACTGAAAACATTGATCATACCCAAATTGGAATACTGCTTGGTCCTAATATGCCCATATAATAGAGATGTATAAAATGATAAAAGGGTTGGATAAGATGGATTTTGATTCTCTTTTCATTAAAGATCACAATAACCAGACTAGAGGTCATAGTATGAAATTATTTAAGCCAAGATGTAGAACAAATTTAAGAAAACATAGTTTTACAAACAGAGTAATTAAGTTTTGGAACAGTCTGACAGAAGAAGTGGTGACTTCAGATACACTTGATTCTTTCAAAAGAAGGTTGGATAGTTTGATGTCTGCAAGGGACATCTGGTGATAGTGTTTAAGCCCATTTTTGTTACATGAATGGTACTAGTTTATTTCATATATATTATGTGCATTTAGGTGATAGATCCCACAGCTCAACACAAGTGTTGTGGGATATAGGGAGGCAGCATCTTGGGTTAGGGGACACACACTGTCCTTACACACCCCATTTAAAGAGATTCCTCTGCTGAGCAGTGCCCCCCATAGTACTGTGAGGTATTGAAAAACTCATGATCTTCACTTGCCCCACAAACACCTTTAAATGGGAGACCCAAAATGGGTGCACACACATTTCTACATTACTGTACAGTCTTTACAGCCACACCTACACTTTTCCTCCTAAGTATATATATTGTAATGTATATGGTTGTAAATTGTGACTTGGTCTGCAATTGATATGGACCGTGACTTATTTTTGGTTGGCAAGGTACTGGTATTGATGGGTACCATAATGAAATTGACTGGATTCTTTGGATCTGATATATTTGCATGTCAGTTATAAATAGATATAGAGTGTAACATATTTGTGGATAGTAGCCTATTATGACTTTGATCCTCTGGATCCAGAGATTCTATCTCTAGTTTTAAATTGATAATTAGTTTTGTAAAAATTGGTTGTTGCCAATGTACAGGCAGTTTTTACATAGTGGAGCCACCTCGATGGGTCAAAGTGGCCCCTAGTGTGCCCACTATAAAAATTTCTTATGTTCTTCTTATGTTCTTACATTAGACAGCTAGAAGGGATTCAGAGAAGCTTCACAGCCAAGATCAATGGGTGCAAAGAACTAAATTACTGGGAAAGGTTATGTGAATTAAACCTATATTCACTGGAAAGAAGAAGAGAGAGAGACACCATTTATTTACACTTGGAAAATAATGGAGAAACTAGCCCCTAATCTTACTCTGTACCCTGTAACTCCCCAAACAACAGTGGAAAGTAGAAAAGGAAGACTGTGCATGTTCCCAAATTAAGGGCTAGACAGGGAACATCCTTAACCCTGAAAGAAAATAGTTTTGTTGTGAGAGGACCAAGACTGGTTTAATCAGCTGCCCAAAGAACTAAGGAACATGAGTGGTGTTGCAGTGGACATCTTCAAAAGAAGATTAGGCACCTGGCTCAGAACAATCTCCGATGAGCCGAGTGTACCTGGCTATGTGAGGTGGAGAGTACAAGAAACCAGCTCTACTTCACCAGGCCAACTCGAGAGGAGGGGCAACAAGCTTGACCTTCATGAAATGAGGAATCATTGTATGGAACATTTGAAAGGTATGAGATGGCTAACCTTGATAAGTCCAAATGGCTTCATGTTTTCCAAATTATATTAAGGGTGCACTGGATAAGGCATCTGGACAGATATTGGTAATTATCTGGTATCCAGGTGGATATTGGCAAATATCTGGTATCTGGCTGGATAGCTAGATATTAACTAAATGAATTGAATCACATTTTACACGAAACTGCTCCATTTATTTTAAGTTGACATACAAAACAGGCAAGAACATCCTAGTCTTTGATTTGAATCTATATTTAAACAAACTTTCAACCATTATGATGAAAAAATTTGTCTATTGACTTCTTTTTTGTTAATATATTATTGTTTATATATTTCTATAGATTTTCTTAATTGTCAAAAGTTTTTTGTGAATACGTATATCTTAAATTCTGTTTTCCATCAAAGTTTCTGTTGAAATTCAGAATTTTCTATAGGTGTGGCAATGCCTTAACTCATATTACCATTCCCTTAGCACAGGGGTTCCCAAATTGTGTTCCGCGGAACACCAATTTGGGAACCCCTGCCTTAGCATTATGGGTAGTATAGAGTAGTATAGAAAAAGTATTGGAACAAAACAAATAACCCAGTTTACTTGTGAAAATAGACTAACTTGTGATACTGGTACTTTCATGGAAGCATGAAGAAATGCTACCTGAAGTATTGAATGATGATTTACTGTTGGGTATCTGGCTATTTATTTTTCTTAATATATGGCTAGTGATGTTAAAATTTTTTTTTTTTTTTTTTTTAATAATAATAATAATAATAATAATAATAATAATTAATATAGATATTGCCAATTTAATTATAAGGTATACTTTTGCAATGATATATATTATAAAAAATAAATAATAAAATAGGCCATATGGTACCAGTATAGAATGTCCTTTTCAGCCTATTTACAGAAAAAACTGGCCTCTTTCTTGCACTGAAAGTCTTGTATCTTGAGATCCGTTAAACTTGCGAGAACACTGGCTGGGAGCTGACTGCCCATTGTCCAACCTTTCCAGGACTCTCCCATCCATGCCTCGGATTTTGAATCTCCCACTTAACTATCCTTTAGACCCATGATGACATATTTTCCCCCCTGAGACCATCCATATATATACATTAGAGTGTCCCAATTTTTTTTGTTCCTGAAGTTTGTCATGCACACACCCCTAATTTCTTCCACTCATGAAAACATGCCAGCAAGATGAATTTCATTCGTGTTCTTTAATTTTAAGGGGCCCCTCAAACCATGTGTTACTATTGCTGAACGGCTACTCTCTACCTTATACTAATTGTAGCATATTTCTTTGCAGGTTATGGATACAAGAAAGCAGGAGACTGTGTGGTCGGTGGGGGTGTTGCGAAATGAACCCCTGGAAATGCTGTGTCAACTCCCGACAGTGGGAGATGTTCTTCGACGTCTGTTGTTCTTCACTCTGAAGAAAAAAACGTCCACAGCGGAAGCTGCCAATATGGTAGCTGATGAGGTTATGGCGGTGTGGGCTCGGGCATCTATTCCGACCTCCCACAAGCCCAAGTGCGTCGAGAGGATCAAGGCCCTCTCCACGGACTACGAGAAGGTTGCCAGAAACCGAAACCGTGGGGGAGAGAAGCAACTGGAGCGGGAAAAGGGATTCCAAGCCAACTTGAATACACTGTTCGAAACAGCTCATGCCAACGCCATGAAACTCATCAAAGTCCCCGAAGATCAAGACTTTCTGAATGACCAGCGAACCGTGCGGAAGATGTACATCGGAGGAGAGGACCTGGAGTTTGCTCGCAGGGCAGCGGAGCGGGAGAAACGACGAGCAGCTGAAGAGAAGAGGAAGAAGAAAAGCCGCGAAGAGATGGACTCACTGCAAGCAAAAGGAACTGTGAAAAGTGGGTCTTCTTCTTCTTCGGAGTCCATGGCCGAAGCATCCAATGATGATGTCCAATATTCCTCTCCTGGTCCTTCGGCTCCTCGATCCGCTCCCAAGGACGGCCAAGTGTCGGCAAGGAGGATCATCCAATATCCCAATTTTGCTGCAGCCCTGGATCAAACTGGAACCTCAGTACGCCAAGCGATGCACATTGTGGCTCCAGCACTCGCTGCCGCGGGAGTTGAGTTATCCTCGGTCACCTTGTCCAAATCAAGTCTTCACCGTTCACGGCAGAAGTCCAGGAAGAACTTGGCAGCCAAAATCAAGACCGAGTTCAATCCTGATACGCCGCTTGTTGTCCACTTTGATGGCAAACTCCTCCCTGATTCGGATGGAGGGAAATCGGATCGCATACCAGTGCTGGTCAGCGGGAAGAATCTTGAGAAGTTGTTGGCGATCCCAAAAATCCCTGACAGCACGGGACAGCGGATGGCTGGAGCTGTTCTGAAGGTGCTGGACGATTGGCCGCAAGTTCAACCATGGATTGCCGGTCTCTGCTTCGACACAACAGCGGCGAATACCGGTATTCACAGCGGCGCTTGTATGATTATCCAGGACCAAATGGACCGCTGCGTTCTTTTCCTGGCTTGCAGACACCACATGATGGAATTGGTAATCACCTCAGTCTTTGACCTGTTCTTCAGGTCTTCTGGCCCCGAAATTGCGCTGTTCGCTCGCTTCAAATCCCAATGGGAGTTCATCGACCAGAAGCAGGCTTCTCCGTTCAACGGCGATGGCCCAAGCGACATCCTTTCGGAATGGGTGGCATTGAAAAAAGAGCAGATTGTCCACTTCATTGAAGACCAGCTTGAAGTTGGCCACCCAAGAGATGATTACCGGGAGTTCCTGATCCTCGCTCTGGTCTTCCTTGATGGTCATGGCAAACGAGATCTCCGGTACAATTGTCCTGGAGCATACCACCGGGCCAGGTGGATGGCCAAAGGCATTTACTGTCTTAAGATGTTCATCTTCCGAAGCCAATTCCACCTGACCGCTCACGAGGTCGGTCACTACGCAGGATAAACGTCTTTGCCGTCACCATCTACCTCCAGAGGTGGTTCGAGGCTCCATTGATGGTGGACGCACCCGTCAATGACCTGGAGCTGTTGGAGGACCTAGAGCGGTACAAGGCGGTGGATCATGATGTAGGTACCGCCGCATTGACAAAATTCCGGGGCCACCTCTGGTACCTAAGCGAAGATTTAGCCGGACTCGCTATGTTCTCCTCCAAAACCACCGATGCAGAAAAGACGGCCATGCTCCAAAACCTGCACAAGAAGACCGAAAACCCAAAAGATCTGCGTCGGCTGGAGGGAAAGAGTGTCTTGACCGTGAGACGGTCGGATTTGAGCACCTTGGTCACGAAAAGGACTCAAAACCTTTTTCATTGCCTGAAGCTGCCAGTTCCAAAAACCCCCAAAGATCTCGAAGGATGTGCACCATCATTGAAGTCTGTGAACGACGCGGCAGAACGGGCGGTGAAACTGGCGGAAGATTTCAACGAGGGCCTGACAAAAAACGAGGAGGAACGGCAGCTCGTGTACCAAGTCGTCGAATACCACCGCCAGCAGTTCCCCTCAGCAGGCAAAAAGATCCTCTGTCCCCCGAAATGAAATGTGCCATTAGGAAGAATTTCCATTTCCTTTAATTTAGTCATTAGAAAGAATTTACATTTCATTCTTCCATTCTAGAATGATTAATGCTGAGCATTTACGTTTGTTCATATAGGGTCGAATAAACAAGGTCAATGAGGGGACCCTTCCCCTCCTAATAGGCCAATGAAATTTTGCCCATGTTTTCCTTTCTTCAAGTGTAATTAATTAAAGGGGTGTGCGATTTGACTCTTGCAAATGTTTATTTTCACATGTGAGGCTGGGACACCCTAATATACATACACATACACCCATATACATATATACCAATATATACATAAATACTTATATACACACATTTATATCTATTATATACCCCATACACACGCATACATCCAGAATTCCAGATACATATGCATGCATACTCACATATATACCTACACAAACTCATACACCTCTATTTTGCCCTTTCATTACCTCCGAGATCATTTAGCACATACAGTAATATCCATACAGCCAAAAGAAACCGATTAAGCACAGACAGAGCAGCAAAGCTAGTATTTATATCCCAAAATGCAAAATTCCAAGAAAGTGAAGTAAAACATGGTGCTACATTGGCTTCGTCAACATCCAAATCTGCAATAAGTACCAGTACCTGTGATATTGAAACTATATGCTCTAATCAATCTAGTGATAATGATTCTTCAATGGAAATAGAATCAGATAATGAAAGTTAAACAGCATTAGGTTAACACAAAGGTTAAAGAAAGAGATGAATATTTTTATTTTTTAATTTTTCTATTTGGAATATATATACACACACACTGGTATTCTTGCCAATCACAATTATATATATTGTTTTATACCAGTATTATGTATTTTTTATTATGTATATTATACCAGTACCTGTGATATTGAAACTAGCATATATGCTCTACCCAATCTAGTGATGATTCTAAGATTCTTCCATGGAAATGAAGGTTAAACAACATTAGGTTAACAAAAAGGTTCAAAAAAAGGTGAATATTTTTTTTCTATCTGGAATATATATACTGGTACTCATGCCAATCACAATTATGTATATTGTTTGAAATGAGGAAGAATGTTTTATGTTCTAGTTAAAAAATATATACATATAAAAAGTGAGGGTTTGTTTTTCCTTTCTATTATATACTTTTTGCGTGATTCAGTTTTTCTAAAAGATGACTATATATACTAGGTATAACCGTATAAGCATGGTAGTATAGTAAATTATAGATAATACTAATATACTTATTAGATTAAAGGAAGAAAAATATGGAATAAGTTTAAAATAATAAACAAAAAACAAAAAAAACAGACTATCTTTGTTTTAAACAAAAAAAACGACAAAAAAACAAAAAAAATGACACAATAAAAAATGACTCGCATCACTATATATGGCCTATCTAGTATCTGGCCAGATAGTAAAATCTGCTATCCAGTGCACCCATAAATGAAATGTAAAGTAAAGGTACATAACAAGGCTGTATGTCTCAATGTTAATAGGTGGAAAATTTTTTAATACATTTTCTTACACACTTTTGTGGCTGATATCAGTACATGGAAATTTTATATTTATCAGGTTGTAACAAATTCTGCTCGATTAGAAAATGGATGATAGTTAATTGAATAACCTCAAGATAATGTGAAATAGTTTTAGAAATGTTGCAAAATATATGCAGTAACAGGTTCACACATGTTTTATCATGATACAGAATGACTTAGGCTAATGTAGGATTAGGCTAATGAATATTTTCTCTGAATGATTTGTCACAAGCAAATCTTCAACATTGAATTGATATTTGCACATCACTGCATTCTCGGCAACTGCAGGCACCATTTTTGAATTGGATCGTCACTGGGGATGAAAAATGGGTTCTCTATAGCAATATTAAGCGTCGACATCAGTGGCTTAGCCATGAAACAAAGCCTGAACCTCAGCCAAGGAATGGACCCCATCCAAAGAAAATTTTGCTATGCGTTTGGTGGGATATGCAAGGAATTATTTATTTTGAGCTTCTGCCAGATAACCAAACAATCACAGCTGAAGTCTACTGCCAACAACTCTAATGACTGAAGATGGCATTACAAGAAAAATGTCCTGCATTAATTAATCGCAGAGGTGTTCTATTCTACCAGGATAATGCATGCCTTCACACTGCTCGAATCACCACTGCCCAATTGAAGGCATTTGGTTGGGAAAAAATGCCTCATCCACCTTATTCTCCAGACATCGCACCTTCAGACTACCATTTATTCAGAAATCTGCATCACCACCTAGATGGACAAAAGTTGCAATCCAGGGAAGCTATTGAAAATGAAGTGATCGCTTTTTTTAACTCGACCACCAAGAGATTTCTTCGAACATGGCATAAAAATTTTTTCTACAGGTGGGAGGAGGTTATAGAAAAAGAAGGGAATTTTATTGATGATTAATTTGTCATTGTCATTTAAGTTTTGTTGTGAATAAACTAAAAATTTGAGCAAATTTGTCCTTATAAGTCATTTAATTTTTGTTCTGAACTTCTTACTTACTTCGTAGCCCCCGGGTTCTCTTATGCGAACCCGGCGGCACTCAGGTATCCTGCGACCACTGTGGGATGGGTCCATAGGTCTCGTAGAGAGGTAATGTTGGAGTTGTGTCTTTGTTGAGAGAGAGTGTGGCAGTGTAAGAGTAGGTGTTCTGTGTCCTCAGGGTGGAGGTAGCATTTTTGACAGGTGGAGGTGTCAGCTAGGTGGAGTCTGTGTCTGTATTGTTGGAGGGAGGGGTGGTGGCCTGAACGGAGCCTGGCCAGAGTAACTCTTGTTTTCCTTGGGAGGGTTTGTTCGCTCTGATGGACTACAGGGGGAGTATCGTGAAGGACAGTGTTGTGTGGTTGGTCGAGTAGGTATTTCCGGGTAAATTCTGTGTGGAGATGTTTAATGGGGTTGATGTTTAGGGGAGGAGGGGGGATATTGTTCAGTAGCTGCGAATAGTGAGCAGCAGGAGTACGTTTTTTGTTGCGGGGTGGGGGATTGTGTAATGTGAGATGGTGACAGGGGTGGTCTGGGGCCAGTGCTCTGGAGAAGAATTGAGTCCCTGTCATGTTCATGTGGTGTTCGATGGGGAGTATTTTCGTATCTGCATGTAGATGTGGGATGGGTGTGGTTCGGAGGCAGCCAGTAATGCTTCTGAGACCTCTGTTTTGTGTGGTCTGTATCTTTTTCTGGTTTGTGTGGGAGATGGACGGGGACCAGGCGGGGGCAGCGTAAGTTAGGGTAGTACGTACAAACTGTTTGTATAGGATACTAAGGGATTCCTTCTGCTGACCGAATGTTGTGGAGGTGAGTGTTCTGAGAGTGTTGAGTTTTTTTGTTGCTTTGGAGCAAATGTTTGATATGTGAGGGGAAAAGGACATGAGCAGAATATATGTTAACCTTATATATATATATATATATTTTTTTGTTCTGAATGAACTACAAAATTGAGCAGAATATATGTTACAACCTTACATATAATATATATATATATATTTTTTTTTTTGTTCTATTGTCAGTGTAGGCTTAACAGCTTAGCTGCTTAGTCCCTGTGATAGCAGTCCAGTGCCTACATAAACTTTCATTCTTGTTATTTTCCATGGTAATTTCCCCCATTTCTGATTGGCTTTACCACAATTCATAGTTATACAATATAATGTAAATTATCATTTTGTATTTAAATGTGATTTAGCTATAATGTAAATTGTATGATCAGCATGTTTAGTTTTCCATACCTCTTTAAAAGCATTTACAATATATACAAATTTTACAAGCTTCCCAGTTTGTTCTGCAACTTGGACCACATGTCAGTAATGAAGCATTTTTATTTATGCAATTGACACTGAAAGTGCTTCTAAATGACAGAGGTTTTGTTGAAATAGAAGTAGTGATATGTTATATGATAATCATAGCAGGATTTTACTGAGGCAAATGAGGCAGCTGCCGCAGGGCCTCCACACTTTACAGTCCACCATAAATTATAAGCTATTATCTTCACAGAAGAAGTTAAAATAATTTTTGCCATCTAAGTGTAGTTTCATCACTTGAGTAACTTCATTGAATTGAGTCCACTGGAGTCTTACACTGGAGTCTTAGGTACAATTATTTTTCAACAGGCATCATTGTCAATGCACTGGGCGTAATTGCTTTTGAAGCTTAATGTTATCACCATTAGATTTCTACCATTCAAATCAAATCCACCCTAAACAATGTAGCTTCCAGGTCTAGACTCAACTCATTTGATATTCATTGGCTGTGAACATTGGTTGGTCCCTCAGTATTATAAGGTTTGATCTTAGTTCTAGCTAAGTCAGACCCGGATCTAGGGGGGGCTATGTGGGCTGCAGCCACGGGCCCCCAAATTTTCTACATTATTTATTTTAATTTTAGGTTTTTACATTTATTATTACATTTACTAATTTCATTTATTATTATTTCAGATTTTTTATTGTGAGGTGAAATGTCTAAGCGATCTTACAAAAGTGGAAGTAGCAAACGAAAGAAGGCTACTGCAAAAGCTCTCTCTCTACAGAAGGTCATCGCAGAAACAAAGTCTATTAAACAGTACTTTGCGGCTACTGCCACTACGTCTGGCTCTGAAGATTCTGCTTCGCCTGTCACTGAAGGTGCTACTTTGTCTATCCATGAAGCTGCTACTTTGTCTACTATCCATGAAGCTGTTCCAGCGTCTGTCCCTGTAAATGTCCCTTCATCTACCTTGGAAACAGAAGGGGCCTCAACGTCGCAGCTATCCAAAACCACTGATTTTGTGTTGGATGTTGGACTATGGTTGCAGCCTGTACAACCAGAGATACAAGCTCAACTAATTGAATCTGAGTCAGGAGAAGGAAAATATCCACTTCGGTTATGCTGCCAGCATAAGGACGCCAATTTCTCAGCATCAAAGCGTGGTTACAAAGATCAGCATCGTTATTTTGGACAAAATATGTTTATTCACGTGCATCCATTGACAAAGGAAAAAACAGAATGTTCATGGCTTTGTTATTCACCCGCAACTGGTAAAGCTTTTTGCTTCTACTGCCGCCTATTCTCAGCTGGAAATACTGATTTTGTCAATGGATTTGATAACTGGAAGCATGCTGGTCTAATGATGGAACAACATGAAAAAACACAAATGCACTGGAATTCTACAATTGCATTTGCACAACGTGTTTCTGCGCAAGGCTGCATTGATGAGAAACTTGAAACAAGCCTCAGGATGGAGAAAAGCTATTGGGTATCCATTCTGGAGCGTTCGCTCAGTGTGATTTTGTACTGTGCTGAATGTGGGTTGCCTTTGCGTGGGGAAGATGAGGTTTTTGGTAGGGAGAATAATGGAAACTTCATGGGACTACTTGAGTTGATTGCAAAATATGATATTTTTTTGGCGACACATTGCTAAGTATGGTAATCCAGGGCGAGGACGATCATCGTACCTGTCGTCAACAACCTGCGAAGAGTTGATTGATTTACTGGGATCAGCAGTTCTTAATGCAGTGGTTCAGGAAATCAAGAAAGCAAAATACTACTCTGTGTCCATCGACTCAACTCCAGACATTTCACATATCGATCAGTTGACAATTGTCATTCGCTACGTCACATCAAAAGGGCCTGTTGAAAGATTTTTTACATTTTTAGAACTAGATATGGCCCATACAGGCCAAGCTTTGGTGAAGCGTCTTTTAGACTATCTTTCTAGTATTCAAATTGACATTGCCGATTGTCGAGGGCAAACTTATGACAACGCTGCTAACATGTCAGGTGTGTACAATGGTGTCAGAGCACATATTGAAGCCATCATTCCGCTAGCTAATTATACTCCATGTGCGGCACATTCGCTCAATCTTGTCGGCAATTCTGCGTCTCAGTGTTGCTCAGAAGTGCGCGTTTTTTTTTATTTCATCCAAAAACTATATGCATTTTTCAGCAGTTCAACTAGTCAATGGGGTTTATTAGTAAAACATCTTCCAAAAACTGCGCCTGTCCTGAAGCAACTCTCTGATACTCGCCAATCTCGACGAGCTGACACAACGCACGCTCTTCGTAGGGGCTATGGAGGCATTTGTGTGGCATTAGAAGAGCTTCAACAGATCAATGACCGGCATTCACGTACGGCGACCAGTAGTTCCAAAGCGACTGTTTCTGGCAGAGATGAATCAGCTTGAGACAGCAATTCTTACTGTCACTTGGGATACAGTCCTGAACCACTTTAACCGAACAAGCATGCAACTCCAAAGTGCAACATTAGATATGAACAGTGCATCCATACTACTGGATTCTTTGGTTGACTTTGTGTGGTCAATGCGCAACAACTTTGAAGAGTACAAAGACGAGGCTCTGTTGCTGACAAGTACCACCAACTACAAGCAGGAGAAATGATGAAAGCAAATTCGCAAGGCAGCATTCGATGAAGGACCCAGCTCGGAAACATTGCGCACTGGGTGTGAGAATTTTCGCGTAGACGTCTTCATTGTGATGATCGACCAATTGAAGTCAGAGTTAGAGTTTCGCAAGAAAGCATACCACAACACAAATGAAAAATTTGACATTTTAAACAAAATCCGTGATGGCGAAGATACAGTGCTTCGCAAAGGCTGCCAAAATCTGGTCAATTCATATCCCAATGATTTAGAAAAATCGCTTGGCGATGAAATGATTCAATTTGCTGGTGTTTTCCGCAGTTCTGATTCCGCAAACGATTCATTCAGTTTAGAGCTTCGTGCATTCAATATGCTTATGCAGCATCAGCTTGGAGAAGTTTTCCCCAATGTCTTAAATGCATACAGAATGTACTTGTCAGTGATGGTGACCAATTGTACCGGCGAACAGTTTTTTCTAAGTTAAAGCGACTGAAATGTTGCACACATTCAACAATGAAGCAAAAGCGATTACAGTCACTGGCAATTCTCTATGTTGAACATGCTCTGGCCAAAGAAGTCGATTTTCGAAATATTATTAATGAATTTGCACAAAAAAAGGCTCGTCGGTTCAATCAGTTGCCAGCTCATAATCAGTAGGTAGGTGTGTATAAAATTATTAAGTCAGGAAAATATAATATGTAAAATAAAGTAAAATATTTGTAAAGTAAAATATGTTTGTTCTGAAAACTAAATAAATAAAGTAAAGTAATATGTTTGTTCTGAAAACCTTTACTTTTCCTCGTAAACAAAGCTTATAATCCTTATATAATAAAAATTGTAGCCAAGGGGGGGCCCCCAAAAAAATAATTAGCCACGGGCCCCCATTCTTCTAGATCCGGGCCTGAGCTAAGTCATTTCCTTTTACTCATGCCTTGATGAAGAAAAATTATATATAGGCCATCAAGTTAAATGATTGTTTATTTTTTATTTTAATTTCTATTATGAAGTAAACATTCATAAAAATTCTGCATCTAAAACTATATATTTATTTATTTATCCCCCCTCCCCCCAGATATTTTAGGTTTGAACAGAGATTGGGGGTCCCCACAGTTGATTTGCTGCAGGTGTAAATATTTACAAGTATGAATCTAGTATTGATGATAGTGGTTATATAAAAGAATTTGATATTAGGTTCTGTGAATTTTAATTACCATATTTCTTGCATGAATCAGTCTGAAACTTAAATCACAGCTAAACTGTTTAACCCTTTCACTCTGAGCCATGTAGATCTACATGGAAAGAAAATGGCTGTCACAGCCGAGCCACATAGATCTACGTGGCTCGGAGTGAAAAGGTTAAAATATTATCTCTCTGTGGTTAAATGTACTGCATATCTCTCTCTGTAGTTAAATGTTAATGTTAATGCTAATGTTAATGCTGTGACAGCCATTTTCTTTCCAGGTAGATCTACATGGCTCGGAGTGAAAGGGTTAAATTATGTATATGGGGCATTCCAGCACCAGTGGCCCAATAAAAACACCAATTTGATACCCAAAATCTGATTTTAGTAATTTTTTTTTGTGTATAAGGTTATCATGGGGTGGTGATTTCATCTAGCCAATTTTCATCTCCATGTGACAAGTGGTTCATGAGATAGAAGAGTTAGAAAAATTCTAGGTGAAGGCCAGGTCACTGGTTGCACACATGTGAAAATGTATATTTTAATTCAGCAAGATGTGAACAGTCCAAGATGGCAATGAAAAATGACCTTGTACAATTAAGAAAACATTGAATGTTTTAAAGTAAACTGTTAACACAATGATCTCTATGTACATGTAACCCAAGTTTGATTAGATCAGTAGGTTTAAAGTATGTTAGTAGGTTGACTAAACTCTTCCATAATTAAAAGGAATTGGGAAAGTAGTTTTGTTGCATTGATAGCTGACCCTTTTAACAAAAGATCCACAATTTTGGAAATGAATTAATAGAAAGGACAGTGCTTTTTAATGTACAGTAATCCCTTGTTTTACGCGGGGGTTCTGTGCTTGCATGACCCACATATAACAAAAAAATTGCATATATGAGACACGATATATTTATATTCAATTTACCCCAATACATCCATTTACAAGTTACATGGGCCTATATATAGCCTGATTTAAGTGTTTTTAATGAAAAACAAAGTTATAATCCTGGAGATAAAATTATATATGCTTACACAATGAAGGTTGACACACAAACTGGGTGACCATGCCATGGTGCATCACTAGCAACTACGTGGTGGCTGACTCACTAGGTGCGCTGCACAGTATGTAATTGTACTATACGTGGAACTGGTGTGCAATATTTATCTGTTCAAATTTAGCATTTTAGGTATGGCGTGGCTTACCCGCATATATGCAAAACTGTATTTAACAAAACCGCATAAAACAAGGGATTACTGTACTGTATAAGACACCAAATACCTTAACCCTTAAATGCCTAAGTTTTTCTTTTTTTTACGTTTGAATACCATAGCTGATACATAATCATTCATACTTCATCAAGCATGAAAAGGTTAAAATAATTAATTTTAATCCATCCAAAATATAAGCTGTAGAGCTAATAATACATTTTTGAAATGAGGTCATTGTAACAAATGGAGGTAAAATCAAATGGAACTTTTTGCATTTGTGTCATAACTTTAAACTGCTGCACATAAATTAATGAAAATTTATACAAATAAATAACATTGCAAGATTGTGTCATGAGCAAAAAATCAAGTCCCTACATTAAAGGTTAAGGTCACAAATATAGGTAGGGGCATAGTTTTATACTTCATGACTCAAACTGGGACTGTTTACTATTTTCAGATCAAAGGAGCAAGTACCACAAGTTATATAACTATAAAAAGGATGAGAGGAATAATTCTAATTATGAATTTATTTAAAACAAAATCATTATTTACAAGATGTAGAACTTTATTAATAGTGAACAGTGTAACTAAATCATACTGCAGTCCATTTAGAAAAGGTAAAATAAGCTGGATTTGATTTTAGTAGGCTAGATTTATATTGAGTTTAATATTAAGGCATGTTTTTGAAGTTTTCATTGCAACTTTTACTTAGGCTGCACCAAGTTACCAGATAATAACAGATTGTGTTTTAACTACATACATAACTTTGGTTCCCATCCTAGTCTAAAGGAGAGCTTAACTTACATTCTTCAATAAATCAGATTACCACCAACTTGGGGTGAAGGAAGTAACCTCTTAGCTAGGGATCAAAAAATAATGTAGACCTTTGGTGGTATTACATTGATTAAAATAATAAAGGTTCTGGAATGAAATTAATCAGCATTACTGTATTGTAGTTTCAATGTTGTATGGGTTTGTGTTATATAAATACATCATATGTTAACCCCTCCATCTATGGCCTTGGGCAGTTCGAGGTTGATGGGGGTTCTGGTTAGGTGGCAGCAATGGATTTGTTACCTTGGAGTAGCTGGTTCTATGTAGGGAATCACAGTAGTTTCTCTTGTACTACTCTCCATTTTCTTCTTGTAGGGGATTGGAGGATTCTGTGAAGCTTACTAAATTCTCTAAGGGTTCCCCGATTCTTCTTGTAGTGTATTGGGAAATTGTTTTTCTCTATTTTAAGACTAAGTTCTCTGAAGAAAACAAGGCTCAAAGGAGAAGACAAAGATATTCTCTTACTGTAGTTTACTGCTAAAATGTTACAGGTAATGCTCAGCCTGTAAGTCAGATCAGACAAATCAGAATCAGAATAGTCACTGGAGAAATTTTACATGTTTATAGATATAAATTTTGCTGACATTATTATTTAATGCCGACCTGTTTTGTTTTTTATTCTTAATAGGCTGAATTATTTTGCAAAGTATTTGAAGATAAGTTAGATATTTTAGCTGTAGCAATGTCTGGACAGATAAGCAAGATATTTGAAGATGAAGCCATATTTTTATTTTAAACCGCATATTGACAGATCTGATGTTATCATGATCTGCCAAGTTAACTAAAAATGGAAATTGAAGTATGCATTTTATCATGGATTAAAATTAAACATGCATATGAGCAAAAATTAAATGCTTAAAATTTAAAATTAAATGTGAAGCAAGACATGATTTCATCTTTTACAATGAAGAGAGAATGTATAAAGAAAATGAACATTACAAAATTTAACATGATTACATTATTAAGCTAAATCTAAAAAAATTATTCAGTAATTTAAAAAGAAATAATTCATTAATTATTCAGCAAAAATAAAATAAAAAGAAAATAATTTTTTTTATCCAAATTTGCATTTCATATATAGACAGCATTACATGAGTTTGGATTCTCTATGCAAAAATGAATATAAGAATATAAGAGTATATGAATAGTATAAGAGTATATGAATAGTATAAGAGTACCGTATATGAATAGTACAAGAGTATATGAATAGTACAAGAGTATATGAGTATTAGGGTGGTCCAAAACGTTAAAGCATCGACTAAGTTCTCTCCACAAGGTTGGTTTTATGCCTCTTGGTGTGGACAGTATTTGTGCAAAGTTTCACGTTATTCGGTTAATATTTAGGGGTCACCCCACTTGCCCCCTTTTTGAAAATTGGGAAAATATATAGACAACTGAATAACTAAATTTTTTTTTGGTTCTCAAAGAATATGAAAGAAAACAGTAAGACAATAGGACATGATAATGGGTGTATCTTCATTATTTCTTCTGCATCAGAGTCGCCTTGGATGGTATTGGTATCTGTTTTCGGTAGGCGGCTACAAGTTGTAGGAGGTACTGCTTCTGGTCCTCGTTTCGTGTCAAAGTGTCATTGTAGCATTGTGCGAGAGCAATACCTCGCTCGGCAGCATCATTGATGACTTTCATCTTTAAGGCGCGATCTCTAAGTTCCCTGTAGTTCTTGTCATTTGGCCATTCCCGTGGATCTTTTTGAAGTAACTGGCGCGCTTCCTCCTTACCTCCAACTTTCAAGGCATCAAAGAGGGTCAATGTCCTTTTCGTGACGAAGGATGCCACATCATTTTCAACACCAGCTTCCGCCATGTCGATTCGTCGGGGGCAGCCATTCTTTTGGGGATGTTGGAGGTGTTGAACCATTCTCCTTTTGGTATCAGGATCGATCCTATTATCGAAGAAGGCCAGTCCAATCAGATGCTCCGACAAGTACCACAGGTGGCGTCTTAGAGCTGTCTTCGCGCTTGTGCAGCTCCTCCGTGTGGATATTTTTCCAGAAGATGCAGCATTTTGAGATCATTGAGAGGAGCTTGTGTCCCCATTGGCGCTTCTTGCCAGTACTTGATGTAAATCAGACTGACAAATAAAGCCAGCTGAGTCACGTTTCGTTCTTCGCGTGCTGTGAGCTTGAATTGATAGTGAAAGAGGTAGATTTTGAGCGCATAAATCACCTTGCCATCCATCTCGCGTGGTGCATGGGACCCGGAGCTCGGATAAAGAGTTGACCACCAGTCTTTCCCCCCAGGAAGAGCAAAGATAGTTCAAGGAACTCCTTGTAGTCGTCACGAGGTTGGCTTGCCTGAAGAGCGTTAGGTAAGTGAGCATCTCTTTTCTCATCTCTTGGAGTTGAGGGTTCTCGAACAAGCTGTCCGATGCTGAGACAAATGCTTCGTGGGAGAGAGATGGCCATTCCTTTTGAAATCGCTTAAAAAGGCCTGTTTCAGGACTTCCTGTTGAGCCAAATATTGAGGCAAAGACATCAGCAAGTACGACTTCAAGTATATGATGTCGACAACCGATCCAAACTAGCTCGTGACCCAATGCTGCTTCAATCCTGACACAGGCTCCGCGATGTAAACCCGTGTTTGATGCAGTGGTATCGAAGACGAGACCTCTCACATGCTGTTCCACGTTCCATAATTTCATAGTTTGAAGGCATGCCTGGGCCTGTGCTTCTCCAGTTCCTTGTTTCATCTTTGGGACACCAAGCAGCTTCTGTCCATTGAATGTTATAAGGATTGCTATCCGATGCACATTCGTCTTCTTCCCTTCAATGCCGGGGAGAAGCTTTCCGTCCCAATGGAGAAGGACAGGGTCTTCTAGAGAGAATGATTCTAGGTCTTCTCGAGCTGCCTGTTCTCGCCCACTTTCTCTGTAGCGATGAATAGAGCTCCGAGAGCACGTCATCCCAGACAGATCATGCCCCACGGCCTGTAATACAGCTCCAGTTACGAAAACAACATTCCGGTCAGAAAGATTGGTGCGATCCATTGCTCCAATGACTTCTGGAGATTGGAAAATGTTTGTAACCTTGTTCTTGGGACGCTTTGGTGCCGGAGCTTCAGACGAAGAAGGAATCGGAACCGATGGTCTATAGTCGTCGTCGTCTTGCGAAAAAAGGGAAGAAGAAGAAGAGGAAAGATCAATTGATGACACTCCTGCTTCTTCCAAATCTTTCTGTGTTGCTTCATGCCTTGCCTTCCTCTTGGCTTCCTTCTCCATTCTGGATCGCTTTCTGTCCTCTTGTGTAGTCGTTTCCTTATCAATGCCAGCCATGCTCAAGAATTGACGTCCTTGCGCTGCATGGACAGGAAATTTCAGTCCTCAACGTTGACGATTGTGCTCATGGCATCACTGGTTGCGATGTCAAACAGTTCCTGGATGTCCGCTTTGAAGATGTCTTCATTCATTCTATTGCTGGCACGTTGCCTGGTCCTGTGCTTCTTGAGTGTTTTGTAGCGGTCTAAAAGCTTTGAAAGCTTACGGACACAGGAGTCGATCCGTTGAGTTGGGATCCGCGCTCGGGTCCAGACTTCAATCACCCTCTGGCATGCCTGGTTCAGACTGTCGGAGGTGGTTTGCTTTTGATTGATGTGGTGGTATTGCCCCAAGAGGAGGGCGTCAAGGCATGTAGGGAGCCTTGACATGGATAAAGTTCCAGTTGCCATCCCTAGAAGCCAAACTTTTGGAATTGATCGAGTTTGAGCCATCGGACCTACGGAAGAAAAAGTACATTATATAATATATATATTCAGAGTGGGGCGACCTCTAAATATTCACCAATCACGCTGCAATTTTGCACAGACCATGTGGACACTAAATGGACAAAAACCACACTTGTGGAGACTATCTAAGACAATTTTGAAATTTCCCCCTATGGATTTGGACCACCCTAATGAGTATATGAATATGAGAATGTCATTGTTCATTTTTACACACATACACAGTGTGTCTGAAAAGTCACTCCCTTTTTAAATTCTTATTGCTCCTAAATGAAAAGGGATATGAAAACATTTCTTTACTGAAATGAAGCTTATTTATTACCATTTACTTTATTATAAAATTGAAAAGCTTAATATAACCTTAAAGTTCAACATAGGTTCCAGCATTGTCCAAACACTTCTGTAACCTTATTGGTACATTTTCAACAGATTTTCTCAAGAAGTCATGCGGTACATTACCAAGAACATGAATTTTGTTTTCAAGTCATCAATGGTCCTTGGTTTTATTTAACAGTGTGATGTTGGTTTATTTATTTAAGTTGAATTGGCTGGTGCCTCCTGTGTGTTGGAGTCAAAGTGGTATGGTGCGGCTCTTGATGCCAATGGTGGGGTTCAATTCCATTGGCCTTGGGAGTTTGTAACTCTTGGGCATCCAGATGGCATTGGTGCACTTGGACAGTAAGCCAATAAAGGGGGTGAATGATGAAATGAGCTGGCTTACATTATTTATTGAGATGATATATGAAAATAGGTGAAACTGGCCTGATGGCAAAGATTTATGCACACTACACAGGGTAAATAAAATAAATTGTCCCGAGTCTGGCTTAGCTTGGTCTTTTATAACATCCTGAATCTTGTGCATTCACATTGGACCCATGCATTTGGGGACTTGGCACTCATACCATATAAGGTGCCCTGTGAACAAATGTGAGATTTAGTCAGAAAAGGCAGGGGCTTGGCTCTGTGCCATATAAGGCACTCTGTAAACAAGCGTGTGATTTAGGTGGGAAAGGTTTGCCATTCTATAACAGTTTTGATTTGTACACTTCTTTGGCCCAGCCTCACAGAAAAAAGTTGTATGATGTTAAATCTGGATTTCAAGTAGGCCATTCCATTGGCCCTCAATGACCTAACTACCATCTGGAGAATTGGTTATTTAACCAGGCATGAACAGTTAATGCAAAATGTGGTGAAGCCCCATCTTACATGAAGAGCAATTCTTCAGCATTTTCCCACTCAGAAATGGTAGGCCACACAAAATTTTGGAGCATCTTCAAGTATCACTCACTGTTCATGGTGTCTCATAGGAAGTATGGGCTGACAAACTGTGTTGAACTGTGTCAAACTGTGTCAAAGCTTTTCAATTTTGTAATAAAGTAAATGGTAAAAAATAAGATTAATTTCAGTTAAAGAAAGTTTTCATATCCCTTTTCATTTAGGAGCAATAAGAATTTAAAAATAGGCAGTGACTTTTCAGACACCCTGTATATATACAGAGGGTGATCCATTTGGGTATGGATAAAATAAAAATGCTGTGAGAATCTACTAAGAAGTGTACAGTGCTCATCTGTTGCACGTGTGGTCATAAAATGTGAGAGTTTGTAATAGGCTATGCCATCCACTGCCAGATGTACAAGCGCCATTTGCTGTCAGACTTATGAGCCAGTTTCAAAGATGGTGGCGAATGCACAACAATGTGCGAAGGGTGTCATTTGGTGGTTTGTTAAGTTTGAGAGTGTGACAGTGGTACAGTGTGAGTTTTGCCGTGTGTTTGGTGTTCAAAATGCTCCTAAATACGACATTTGAAGAAACAGGGTCTATCACTAAACCACATGCAGGTGGTCATAAGAATTAGCCTCTCATTATGACCTCTGTCATGTCCGGAAGGGGGGGTCATGTTGAAGACTAATTAGGTTTGTCACAATCTACCATCTTTATGGGCATTGTTTGCCAAATATTAAACTATACAATATTACTATTTCCATTTCATATAAATTTTATTTTATCCATACCAAAATGGATCACCCTGTGTGCATATATATATATATATATATATATATGAAAATTACTTCCCGAAAGTAACATGTGAAAAATATTTATGATGAATAAAACCACAAAGGAAAGGAAATAGAGTGGTGCTCAAGCGCTTTCGTCTAATGACATCCTCAGGAACACTGAAGTAAATAGAGAGTTCAAGACTATATATAGGTTACAAAATATATATATATGTTGACACAGGAGATAACAGAAAATACCAGAAAAAATAACTGCCTGGATTTGGTATTCATGAATAACACGAACTTGATTGCTGATATAAAAATAACCCCAACCATTATCTCAGACCACAACTTAATTGAGATATCAACAAATATGATGACAGCATTAAAAGACAATACACATATTGTGAAAAGTAGTAAATTCGGGGCCTTTAACTTAAACTTGAAGACTATAAATTGGGAAGCAATCAGATCGCACATGGCCCAAGTAGAATGGAGAACAATTTTTGAGAATAAAACAACTGAAGAAATGCTAACAACCTTGGAAGAAAAAACGCTGAGAATTTTAGAAAAATATGCTTTGAAATCACAGCCAACAGGAAAGAGGAGCTGGCTAGAGAGACAAAAGAGAAGACTATTCCGCAGAAGAAAGAGAGTGGAGGTGAAGTTAGGTAACTGTGGAAATAATGACAGGAAAGCAATAAAAGAAAAACTGGAGGGTATCGATAGCGAAATACAAGCCCTGATTAAAGACCATACAGAGAGGGAAGAGGAAAAGCAGTAGAAGCAATAAAGGAAAATCCAAAATACTTATATAGCTATGCAAAAAGGAAAACAAAAACATGCGCCGCTATTGGGCCCTTAAGGATGGGAAATAATGAACTAACCGATGATCCAAAAGAAATATCTGATACATTGAGAGCTCAATATGAATCAGTTTTCAGTACCCCAAAAAGTGACAAAGCGATACCTGACATAAATGCATTCTTTGAAGAGGAATTGCAAGGAGAGTATATAACAGACTTTGAGTTTACACCAGAAGATGTAGCGAGAGCTATAGAACAAATGAAACTACATTCAGCTGTAGGTCCGGACAATTGGAACGCATTATTGATTAAAAACTGTAAAAATGAAATAGCTACACCTTTATACTGGATATGGAGAAGATCCCTAGACACTGGGGAAATACCGAGCATCTTGAAAAGAGCAAACATTGTCCCTATATATAAAGGAGGGGACAGATCTCAAGCAAAGAACTATAGACCAGTGTCATTGACATCCCACCTCACCAAAGTATTTGAAAGAATAGTTAGAGAGAAAATTTATGATTTCCTGGAGACATGGGAAAGATTCAACGAAAATCAGCATGGATTCTGATCAGGTAGATCATGCCTATCACAACTAATAGAACACTACAACAATATCCTAGATGCATTGGAAGGCAATGACAACTATGATGTTATATACACAGATTTTGCTAAAGTTTTTGATAAATGTGACCATGGTATAATAGCACATAAAATTAAATATATGGGAATAACAGACAAAGTGGGAAAATGGATCTACAACTTCCTTAGAGATCATCTGCAGGTCATCAAAATTCAAGGTATATCATCATCAGAATTGGAAGTACGCAGCTCAGTACCACAAGGGACAGTACTGGCCCCACTCCTGTTCATTATCATGCTAACAGACATAGACAGCGGAGTAAACAGCAACAGTATAGTAACATCCTTTGCAGACGATACAAAGATCAGCAGAAAAATCAGCAATGTACATGATGTGGAGGCCTTGCAGAGGGACACGAACAAAATATACAAATGGTCAGAAGACAACATGTCATTCAACGCCGAGAAATTTCAGCTCTTGAGATATGGTAGAAAAGAAGAACTTAAACAGACTGCATATTATGCTCCAGATCGACAGGAAATTCAGAGAAGCACAAAAGTGATTGATCTCGGGATAATAATGACAGATGATGTGAAATTCGAAACACAAAATCAGATAGCGATAAATAAAGCAAAAAGAGTCGCCGGACAGGTACTAAGAACATTCAAGAGAAGGGACAGGACAGTAATGATTCCCCTGCTAAAAACACTGATTATACCAAAACTTGAATACTGCTCAGTTTTGACGTCCCCATATAAAAGGGAAAAACTAATAAACTAGAAGAAACGCAAAGGCATTTCACAGCCAAGATTGATGGCTGCAAAGAACTCAATTACTGGGAAAGACTATGTAAACTAAATCTGTACTCGTTGGAGAGAAGAAGAAGAGAGGTACATCATAATCTACATATGGAAAATGATCAAAAAACTGGTACCAAACCTAAAACTAAACCCAATTACCATTCAAACAACACTGGAAAATAGGAAAGGCAGAATGTGTAGTGTTCCCAAATTAAAGTCCTGACAAAATAGCTTGGTGGTCAGGGGGCCAAGACTTTTCAACCAGCTTTAAGGACCTCAGAAACGTAACGGGGGTCAAAGTTGAAGTCTTCAAGAAAAGACTGGATGCCTGGCTCAGGACAGTACCAGATGAGCTGGGCGTGCCTGGCTATGTACGGTGGAGAGCGCAAGAAAGCAACTCACTCCTCCACCAGGCCAGACCATGAGGCGGGGCCACCAGCTTGACCTCCGTGTGAAGAGAGACCAACGCACGGAACAACATAAGGTTCATAAGGTATATATATATAGAAATAAAAATTGTGGGAGGAGCATACACATTTGTAAGGAAAACTACCAATTTTAGCACCTTGCCCGAATTCAACACAAGATCAAATGGATTGTTTACAACCAATTTTATAGATAATGCCTGGATGATATATAGGTCACAAATAAAAATTAAAAAATAAATTGAAAAATAAAAATTGTAAGAGGAGCATGCAATTTTGGTCATTTATATACTATATATATATATATATATATATATATATATATATATATATATATAAACAAGGGAACATTACCAAAGGTTTAGCACTCTGCCCTTCTTGGTTAAATCCATTCTGAACGAATTCAAAACAATGGGATCGAGTTTGAAAAGGCCTTTGTTCATGTTAAAGTTATTTGTAAGTTGGATAATAGCAGACTCAAGAATATTTCTATTAACAATGTTGCTAGAGTGAAACAAAACTGAAGCATTATTCCAATCAATACAATGAGATAACTCTGACAAATGGACAAAAAGGGCACTGGACAACTGTCCCATTCTAATGGAATATTGATGCTGTTTTACACGTGTGTGCAAATCCTTTCCTGTCTGACCAATGTAAAAGGAATCACATTGTTTACAACCAATTTTATAGATAATGCCTGAATTACTGGTAGGGCTATTTTTTACTATGATATTTTTCACAATATTGTTATATGAAAATACTACATTAATATCCAAAAACTTAAGTACATTAGCAATGCCTAAAAAGCAGTGCTTCTGCAGACTCTCATATCTGGTCAAAAGATGCTGTTTATGGTGCAAGCATATGCATGCATCTTCCTTAAATTGGACTTCTTCTATTCCTGTTCGAAGAAAAAGTAGTTGTGTTTCCTGAACTGTCAGCTCTGTGAACAGTTTCAAACCACATTTTCTGGAATATGTTTTCAGGTGACACTCTGTTCCCTCTTTATTTCTAATAGTACAACCTTCCAGTTTTCTTTGTTTCCATGGGTTCTCCCACATGAACACTACTAGTATCTGATGATTCGGCCATTTTCAGCTTTGATCTGAAAACAATAATAGTCATGTATTACATGTTGAACATAAATAAAAATATTATGTATAGCCTAGCACATACCACCTAGTCCTGCACTATATAATTGGTAATAAGAACAAAAGAAAAATATAACTGTGCCAATGAAATAACAATTATAACGCTAGAAACATCACACAGAACAAAATTTCAAAGCTCTACTAGACCTACAAAAAAGCAAGACACCAAAATAAAAAACTAGGCCCTAGTATTTCAGGACATGCTCTTTTCATTGGTTTTTGTTAGAATATGGTGTGAGCTGTCCCACATGATCATTTTGAGCTTTAAAGATGGGACATTTTTGTCACAAATTAATTTTGGCCATTTTTGATGCCTTATATCTCAGCAACTAGAACAAGTAGGAAGATCTGGATTGAAACATTTTGTAGCATATGGGCAGTACTTTCTTGGTTTATAACAAAAGCTCACAGAGTCAAGTAGATCCAGAGCTATAATTTTCTAAAAGTGGCTTCCCAGGAATCAAAATGTAATTTGAAGCCTACTTTGGGGATATTTTATGGAAAATCTCCTAGAGCTCTAGTAATGTGAGTTTTGAAATCTACAGTAAATTTTGACCCTAGGAACAAATTTTCAGAGCAGAAGGATTTGTTACTGTGGAATGCTGACTAGCTAAAAATGGCACAAATAATTCGGCGCTCAATGTGATGGACAAAGTAGCCCATGCTCTTGGAGCCCTAGTGACAGAACCACAAGAGATATGGAACTAAAATATTGCAGAACTTCCTTTAAGGCTTAAAGGAATCTGTGAGCAAAGTTAGAACAAAATCTGACATGGTGAGGTGGGGACCACATGTCCACTTGACATGGAATGACCCATATATACACACACCGTATATACTGTGTATATAGTACAGTAATACCCCGCCTTTATGAACTAATTCATTCCTAGCGATTGTTCGTAAAGTGGGAATTCGTAAAGCGGGATATTATTTCCCATAGATGTAATGTTATAAGCGGGGGTTACGTTCCCGGAACAAAATTTTACATAAGAAATATATGATATTCTTAAATAAAAGACAATAAAACAATAGTTTATGCATAAACAATGATTTATTTATCAAAACATACCATTTAAAATCAAGAAGATATCAAAAAAATTATATAAAAATATTAAAGAACATTCTGTTCTTTGTTGTGGTAGGATTCGGATTAACCTAATGGCCACACCACGAATAAGAATTTTTCTTTTGTTTGAGACCTCCATGAAACCAGGCTGCTTACCTTGAAGGGTTGTTGGATCCAGGCTCGCCGCCCAGACCTACGATTCCACGACTGCTGGCTTGTGCCACCAACAGTTTCTCACTTGTTCCATGGGTCTTGCCAGAATAGCTTCCTTCTGTTAGTGTTTCAATATCTCTGGCATCCCCTTCCTAACAGAACTTAAAGTTCCCTTGGTCCAATAACGGTCTTCAGCCTCTCAGACAAATCCAGCCTGAATTTAGTTTCCTCTGTTATGTTCTTTATTTTCTCTTGTAAATTACACACTTAAACTATTTTTTTATTTACATTTCCACACATGCGCCAATTGGTTCCCCCCACTTCTCAAAACTCGAGTTTTGACACACATGCCGACACTTTTAAATGTCAGAAGCGTCTCTTTTACTAAATTTGTTTATTCTTCTTTTTTTTTTGTTTGCTAAAATGTTAACATTAAACAAGTACTTTATTATCCGTTTACTAACAGGGTTTAACAAGCGACTGTCCAACTCTCACTCTTTTTCCCATACTAATTTAATAAAACTGTTTTATTCCTCATTCCTTGTTTACAAGTTTACCATTTCTTTATATATAACTTATTGTTTATTCTTTTCATTCGTTCGCTAAAATGTTTTAACAAACATATTACATACTTATTCTTTATTTATTAACTTCTTACTATTTATTGTTTAAAATGTTTATTGTTTACTTATTTAATAATTATTCATTCTTTACTATTTATATGTATTTAAGACTTATTGGTTATACTTTTCGCTGGAAAGAGAGAACCATTAAAATCCTATCTATAACAAGTATTTCATTAAAAAATTAAAGAAATTTAATATATAAATAATAATAATAAAGGCCAGGGGGAAAGGGCTGAGAACTAAAAGGGGAAAGGGTTCACCCTCCACATTGTCAATGTTCAAATTTGCTTGTGTTGATGCACTCGTTGTAGACTTGTGGTTGATTTTTTCTTAAGAAATGAGTCAAAGAGTTGTTTGTTTTGAAGACATCTTTTTCTTTTCTCTGTAAATTTCTTGATAACAAGCATAAGCATTTGTAAAATTTGCAGAAACTTTTGCACTTTGCTTGAAATTTGAATCTTGTGACTCAAAAATTTTGATGGCTTTTTCAATGTGCAGAAATGCTTTGGCGAGTCCTTTGAGAGTGAATGAATGAACAGGGGTTTGTCATTTCATTTTCTTCTTCTTCATGTTCATATTTTTCCATTTCAATGAGGTCTTCATTTGTGAACTCCTCACTGTGTGATTGAAGCAGCTCATCTACTGCAGCTATACAACTGAATTGAGTGAGCTGAGTGAAGCATTGCTGTGCCTGAATGAACGAACGCACACATGGTATTCATACGCGCAGTGTATTTGAATGTTTTGAAGGTATTTTGGGCAGTAAATGTTTATATTATTGACATTATTATTATTGAAAAAAAACATTTGTAAACCCGGGGATTCATAAATCGGGAGTTCATAAAGTGAGGTATTACTGTATCCACAAAAAGAATAGAGCTCATCTGGCTTGGGTTAAGATTTTAAGGTAATATGAATAAAACAAACAAGTTACATTTAATGAATTTTGTTTTCAACATACAACTGATATTTAGTCATATTCCCTTTACATTTCATAACCATTTGGAGTCTCTTGGCATGCTGTTGGTGAGATTCTTGAAGTAGTCTGGGTCCAGGTCATTAACCCACATCATGATTTCCTTGTGAAGACATGGTATTGACAAAGTATCGTATTCCTAGTATTGAGCTTCTGCTTCATGTAATTCTACAGATTTTCAATTAGATTTAAATCAGGGGAATTACCAGGCTCATCCAACACTTGAATATCCTTGTCAGAGAGCCATTTCATCACCTTTTTGGCCTCGTGGTATGGGGGGGGCTGTTGTGCATAAAGAAATCTGCCCCATGAATCTTGTATAAGTTTGGCAGATGATCCTCCAGAACAGTTGTGTACTGATCTGCATTCATGGTGACACTGGGAGGAAGGAAATACAATCCCCCCCCCTACCCCTTTCACCACTGAAACCCCGACACCATCATGACATCACTGTATTTCATGGTCTTCACCATGAAATGGAGGTTGTACTTGTTCACTCCACTCAGCCTCCAGACATGTCCTACTCTCCCTGTGATGCACTTGAAGGAAGACTCATCATTGAACATGACTTTCCTCCACTGCTCACATGTCCAACCCTTGTATTTCCTGGTGAAAGCAAGCTGTTTCTTCTGCATCACAGGCTGTGAGGAGGGGTTTCTGGGTGGGGGTGCAAGATGGCAGGTTGAGCTGCTCCTGCAGCCAATGCTGGATGGTCTACTCCAAGACATCTTTCAGTAGCTTGGGATTACTATTCTTCAGTTGAGAGCAGAAACATTAGGTTTCTTCAAGACTTCATGTCTCAAGAGCTTATCAGTTGATTTGGTCATCTTCCTAGGCCTTCCAGAATGTGGTTTAGCTAGTGGTACCACATTTGGAGGGAGGCCATGGGCAATGGCACAGAAGCATTGGATGGTCAGTTCTCCCCTTCCTGTCTGCTGGGCAATTTCCATATTAGGGCCTTTTTCAGCCTTCTCTTGGGAAAGGTTGGTTGGAGCCATTGCAGTCACTAATGTTGAAAATATCTGCAAAAATGCACGAAAGATGAAAAATGAAGCAATACAGGACAATGAGCATGAGAATTAAACCACCTTTGCTCACTTCTGAAAGCAGCTGATGAGCTATACCAAAAGCAGAGGAGTCGTACAGCTCTACAGAGGTGCTGGAGATACGATAAAACAAATCCCATCAGTGTGTATGGTCTGCCATGCAATTAAAACAGAGCATGTAAAAGCTTATTTGAAGGTGGAAGTGTTCTATTCTTTTTGCAGACACTGTATTAATTAAAGATACACTTTTCATCAGTATTTTAACTAAATTTCTAAAAAGGTTGTTTTGTTGGGCATTCTGATAGTTTTAGCATAATACTTTAATATAGATTTGGTTAGTGAACTTTTCATGAAAAGTCTTCTATGCATTAGGTAATGATGCTTTAGACTTTAATAAGTTAATTTTGAGAATTTAACAAGCAATTTTTAGATTTTGAAAGCACCTTTTCAGGCTACAGAACTGAAAAATGTAAATAATATCTGCAGGAAGGAGTTGAGCCATCAGAATAAAAACTCCTGTCTAGTGAGACTTTATTAGCTACTAACTTCATATTTTGTGGGTTTATGCATACTGCATAAATACTTAATATAATCCCATTAAACTAAGAATACATTAGCAAGCAGTGAGCAGATTCAAGTGAATTAATCTAAAGTATAGAATTAGGTTTTTTGTTTTTTTAATAATGCTTGATGGGATTTTTAGTTTTAAATTTTCTTATTCAGATTTTATAGACAGATTTTTTTCGCAATTTGTATTTCCAGAAGCTGTCTGAAATCCCCTACTATTGCAAAGTATAGTGCCTGAAATCTGATTAAGGCATCAGAAATATTTGCTGTTTGAACATCATCATCATCATCCATGTTTCATTAGGCCAGTGATTATTTGGCCCTATTGTTCACTTGTGTGTAGAAATTTTCATCTGAAAATATTTTCTCCATGTACTTCTATCATCTGTCCAATATAGGATCTACTAACTGCTCAATGTAGTTTGGATTTACACATTTTTCATTCGTAGTTGTAGATTTTAAGAGATGTGGGTTCAGAACCTCATAAATTATTAGAAATGGCTAGGAGCTTTTAATGAAAGGTTTAAGATTAGTATCAATTTGCGTATATTGGCTTTCAGTGAAGAAATGGTTTGGTGCTTTATAAAAGTGATTAGTATTGGTAATGTGTTTAAAATTTCTTTAGAGTTTGAATGTTACGAGTGAACAGATCATATTCATGGTTATAATCTTAATCATTATTTCTTACTAAGGCTATACTCAATTATTTTTGTTATGCATCATCAGTTTTGACTTGAACTATCCTGTCAAGCAGTCCACTAAGGCAAGAGAGTGAAGCTCTAGGTTCAGATTAGTGAATGACCATAAGCTGATAGGTAGCTATAGGAGCTGTAGGTGCAGGAGCAATTTTGAGACACGAGACAAAACCAGGAAAAAGCACTTGCCTGGAGTAAGGAAACAATAATTTCCTTTTAAAAGGATGCAAACAAACCAAAGCAGGTTTAGCAAGGACCTCAAAGGTGAAAGAAAGATTTTCAACAAACCCAAGAAACATTTATGTACAAAAGTTAAAAAAAAAACAGGATTCAACAAAAACTTTGTCACAGAAGCTGAAAAGAAAAGGGAAAAAAACATATAGGGGTTACAAGAAAAATAGGATAGGCTTCACCAGAGTAAAGAGCCAGGCTGTGTCACTGTGAGATAACTCAGGGAACTTGATAAAGGTGGAAGGACCTTTGGATCACCCAAAGGTCTTAGCTCTAACTAGGCAAGTGAGTCCTAATGCCTATCTACAATTTTATACAGTTTAAAGGTATCATACCTCTGGCATGGTCATAAGTAGTGTTGGATATTAATTTGGGTTCTAGGAAAACTCGGTCCCGGAAAACTCGGTCCCAAGAAAACTCGGTCCCAAGAAAACTCGGTCCCAAGAAAACTCAGTCCCAAGAAAACTCGGTCCCAAGAAAACTCGGTCCCAAGAAAACTCGGTCCCAAGAAAACTCGGTCCCAAGAAAACTCGGTCCCAAGAAAACTCGGTCCCAAGAAAACTCGGTCTCAAGAAAACTCGGTCCCAAGAAAACTCGGTCCCAAGAAAACTCGGTCCCAAGAAAACTCGGTCCCAAGAAAACTCGGTCCCAAGAAAACTCGGTCCCAAGAAAACTCGGTCCCAAGAAAACTCGGTCCCAAGAAAATTGGGTACCATGAATGAAAACAATTAAATTAAACTTTATTCCAAAAGCAAAATGAGTATTCGCACAACATAATATACAACGAACTAATTTTTATATACATGTTTAGTTTACATTAAAGCGACATTAAGACAATGTTTAGTTTACAATGAAATAGATTTAAAGGGATAAAGTTTTTTTTTCAAAAAAAAGATTAAAGCGACATTAAAAGAATGGATGGATACATAAAAATCCATTAAAAAAAGGATTTTAAAATTTCACTTATCTGTTACTAAAAAGTACTAAGATTATAGGCAATGTTTCTTAAAAAAGATATTTTGTCATTAGCATTGTAGTTTTCAACAACATTTTTAATGCTGTGGTTATTTTTTCATTTTTACTTTTTTTATCTTCTTTTCTTATTTTTTATTGTTCTTGTTTTCAATTTAAATTTTTTTTCATTTTTTTTTCTTTTTATTATTATTATTATTATTAATTATTTTACCTTTTTTTTTGTTTTTTTGCGTTTTTTATTTTTTCTCCACTTTTTGGAAAAATTTCATCGTCACTGTCATCATCACCGTCTTGGGACTGAGTTTTCCCGGACCGAGTTTTCCCGGGACCGAGTTTTCTTGGGACCGAGTTTTCTTGGGACCGAGTTTTCTTGGGACCGAGTTTTCTTGGGACCGAGTTTTCTTGGGACCGAGTTTTCTTGGGACCGAGTTTTCTTGGGACCGAGTTTTCTTGGGACCGAGTTTTCTTGGGACCGAGTTTTCTTGGGACCGAGTTTTCTTGGGACCGAGTTTTCTTGGGACCGAGTTTTCTTGGGACCGAGTTTTCTTGGGACCGAGTTTTCCGGTCACCATTAATTTGATAATAATTCTTTACAGTTTGATTTCTTCCTTGAGGGCTGGTTCCCCACCAAGCAAGGATAGTGTGAATTGGGTGAATGGTTGTTTTCCAATTTAGTTTAGCTTAGTCTGTATTATTAATTCCAGAAAAAAAAAGATACATTAGATTTACAATCAAAGTCAAAAGGTTGAAAAAAAAAATGAAAATACTAAAGAGAGTCACCTCTTTGACAGCACATCAAACATTAGCTTTCATGAATCTTGTACATGTTGATGTGTTTCAGTGCTGGATAGGCCACCCATTTCTCATATGGTATATACTGTATATAATACCGTAATAATAATTACCAATATTTCATTTCCTGCAGGATTCATTATCTATGTTAGGCCACCATATCTGGTAAATAATTATTTCACTACTATAAGGCTTCCCCTTAAAACTGCATTTTTTGTAAGTTTTTTAGCATGTAGAACTTTGGTTCAAAAGAAGAGAGTGCTCTGATGAGTATATTCAACTGTTTGTACCTACTACATTACTTTAAACCTTTTCTTATAAACTGATATTAAAAATGGGTTTTTAATACTACTTACATTAAAGGAAACCCAAAATGGGTTATTTTTTTAGGGGTGGAGGCTGAACTCTCTATGCCAACCCTACCCTACCCTTCAGGCTAGTCTGTCCTCTGTTTATGATACTAAAAGAAAGGGATAATTATGTCTACCCCATCCAAGAGAAAAAAAGAAAAAAATTTGTGGCATTTTTGAGGTTTCATATTATATGCCTTGGCCTATTTAAATAAAAGTTTATGCTGCCCTTTATAAATAAAAGTTTATGCTGCCCTTTGGAGGTTTAACTTTTTTACCTTTAAAGTTAAAGCCTCATTTTAAGGAGTTTCATAACTAAAGGATAAATAGGCATATGTGTTATCATTTAATACTATCTGAAACCCTCGACTGTAGTGAGGGTAAATGGCAGCATCCATTGAGTCTAGTGAAAATTTTGAGCTTTTTTTAATAATTTTAACTTGTTCAGATTTCAGAAATTTCAGCATAGGTGAAGGGAATGGCAATGAAGAGAAGGTGATTAGGGTGAGAGGGCTTCCTTGGTCAGCCACAAAAGATGACATTGTTAAATTTTTTGGTAAGATTTTATCTCATGACTTGGCTCCCAGCTCCCTTCCAGCTGATCATAATATCTTTCACACTCGTGCTATACATATCCTGACAACCCATTTCTCATTCTGTATGAGTTGGGCACAATGCATGAACATGCAAACCAATTGCATTTCCAAAGATAACAGCCAGAAATATATGTCAGAAATTTTCTGATGACTACAGTATTTGGAGGTTGGGAGGTGGGCAAAACTGTTTTGGAAGGCTGCCAGATGGCCATCCTTGGATTAAGTAGTAGAGTAGAATTAGTACAGTACAGTGGAACCTCAATATACAAACGCATCTCTATTCGAACAAATCGGTATACGAACAACTTTTTCGAGAAAAAATTGTCCTTGTATACGAACCATTCCCTCATATCCGAACCGAAAGAAGCCAGTCAGTTTCTCTCCAGCCAGCGTTTGGTGCGCATCACTTTTTTTTTTAGCTCCGTGAAACATTTGTGAATCCACCGTTATTCTTTGGTGTTATTTTTATATTATTATTAAAGGTAAAGTTCAGGTTAGATTTTCATTTATTTGTATAATATTGCATTATTTATTGTTGTTACAGGTTTCATGTATGATTTTATGCATGTAGGTCTTATTTTACAGGCTTAATTAACCAATATTTTGACTTAAAAATGTTTCGTAAGGGGTAACTTTTGGGGGTCTGGAACGGATTAATCCAATTTACATTATTTCTTACGGGAAAAATTGATTCAATATACGAACAATTCGATATCAGAACAACCCTCAGGAACAGATTAAGTTCGTATATTGAGGTTCCACTGTACTATAAACTAGACATGTAATTAATTTTAGCTGAGTTTCGGCATAGCCAGTGTTTTAACTTTTAAATGCGTAGGTGTTTATTGAAGGATTAGTATTTTAGTTATAATTTTTGTTATAATAAAAGTAATAGATTCATTAATGAAAATGGTTTTTGAGTTTTCTTCAAGCTTTATACCTTACCTCTCTTAAAATATTACAAAATCCTCTTTGTAGATGGAATTGACATTTTAAATGGTCCTGATGGTGTTCACATATTATCAAAGGAAGAACGATCAAATGGTGAAGCATACATCGAGTTAAAAGACCAAGATGATATTTCTGAAGCTGTAAAGAAACACAACCAATTCATGGGACGTAGATACATCGAAGGTAGGTGTAAAAGTTCAAGCATTTGGTTCAAAGACTTTTGTTTTCTTAAGTAGGAAGAAGGGACAAAATGCAACCACCAACAAAAATGCCCCCTCCCATAGGAGGAGAAAGAGAGAGCTGAAATCAAGGTCCAGAATTTTTGAGATGCCTGGACACTACATTTGAAAGGTTGGAAGAAGTCACAGACAAAGGAAAAGTTGGACTGAGGAAGATTGTTCTAGAGTTGACTGGTTGAGTAGACAAAAGATTAAGAATACTGATTAACCTTTGCTTTAGACCAGTGGCTCCTAACATGGGTGCCACTGCCCCCCCCCCCCCCCCCCCCCAGTGGGCATTTGAGAATCTTAGGGGGGTGCTCGGAAACTGTAAAATTGTTACCTTCTATTAATATATCACTTATTACTTATCCTAAATGCAAAAAACTTCACTTTTTTCTACGTGAAGGTCAAAATATGAAAATAAAAACCCACTCTAATAGACAGAGTTTATTTCCACAACAGTTTCGACGCCCACTGGCATCCTCCTCGGGTGGATACAGAAACACGAATGAACCAAAACAAGGGGGAAAAACAGTCCAGGGACCGACCATTAAGAAATTCACACCTAGGTTAGATCCCATTCTCCCGACACTGGAAGGGCATTTTCATTAAGTACATTCGCGCAAATTTAAAACTATCTTCCTGTTCTAAACATACAGATTCTATTATATTTTTTACATAATTATTACATTTATTATTAAATTTATTACATTTAATATTGCATAATTATTTATTACAGAAATTATAAATTTATTATTACATTGGTTATTACATTATTGTTTATTATACAGAACTTTTTTTTCGGTTTATAAGTTCTGTATAATAAACAATAATGTAATAACCAATGTAATAATAAATTTATAATTTCTGTAATAAATAATTATGCTATATTAAATGTAATAAATTTAATAATAAATGTAATAATTATGTAAAAAAATAAAAAAATAATAGAATCTGTATGTTTAGAACAGGAAGATAGTTTTAAATTTGCGCGAATGTACTTAATGAAAATGCCCTTCCGGTGTCGGGAGAATGGGATCTAACCTAGGTGCGAATTTCTTAACGGTCGGTCCCTGGACTGTTTTTTCCCTCTTGTTTTGGTTCATTCGTGTTTCTGTATCCACCCAAGGAGGATGCCAGTGGGCGTCGAAACTGTCGTGGAAATAAACTCTGTCTATTAGAGTGGGTTTTTATTTTCATATTACTTATCCTGTTATATTATCATCTTTATGAGGGGGCATCAGCAAATATTGATGGACATAAGGGGGTGTTGGCTTAAAAAAGGTTGGGAACCACTGCTTTAGAGAGTTGAAAAGGGATGAGACTGTGTTGAAAGTCTGATACTACCCACCCTCTCTCTTTAAAGGAGGTACTGTATGCAGTTAGAGAGTTCAGAAGAGTAATGTTCATTATAATACCAATAGTAAAGAGAGAATGAGGCAACATTGTGGTGAAGAAAGAGGGATTGAAGACATTCAGTTAGAGGCAGGGAATTGATGAAACAAAAAGCATTTGATTCCACTCAATCAATTAGAGCTGTGCGGGTTGAGCCACCCCACATGTAAGAAGCATGCTTCACACGGATGGACAAGACCTCTGTACAGAGGCAGCAGCTGAGTTGGGGATGAAAAATATGCAGAGTTGGTACAATGCACCTAATCTTAGAAGCTGTTTTCGAAAAGAGTATATGTGATTTTCCCAGGAAAGGTCACATGAAAGGAAACAGCAGGAATGTTAGGAGAAGAGGAAGGATTGAGCTGTGTATTAGGGTGTGTCACTTTTGGACTTTTTTTGAAAAGTTATGGTGCTTACCTCTTATATTGTGACAAATTGACCAAAAACCATGAATAAACCAAAAAAAAAAAGACAATCGGGTAATATTTAGGCCCACCCCCCACCCCCATTTGAAAAATAAGCCCCCTATTCACACAAAAAATGGTGATTTTTTGAGATATTTTTGGTCATAGTTTCCTTACTAATCATAGTATTTAAAAAAGTTTGCTACCAAAATGTAGAGAATAATAATGTGCTTCAATCTGAATAGTTTTTATTAACCTTTGAGTTAAATTTATTAAATTTTTTATCTCTTTGGTCATTTTGATGCATTTTCTAAGAGAAAAATGCTGCTGTTTTATATCTGGAAGATCTGAACTGTAATGAAATATCTTATATACTTTGGATGTCACTGCCATCCATAGAACATCATCCCAATGCAGCTCTGTGGCGATGGGCTTTGAAAATATAAATCAAAAAAGCAGATGGGCTTAAATGAGCAACACTTTTGGTTTAGAGATTCAAAGTGGGAACAACTTTGCACATGTTTAGTAGATTAAAATTAGTAAATTTTGCAAAAAAAAAAAAGACAACTGTAGACTTAAATTTTTATTAATCTAAAAAAATATGCAAAGCCCCATCATTTTTTTTATTTTTATTATGAAATACAAACACAAAACAATTTTAATCAAATAGAAACAAAGTGCTATTCTTGAAATTATAATGAAAAATTGTAAATGAAATGAAATTATAAATGGAAAGAAATTATAAATTCAAGAGACTTTGTTTGGAAAACTTTGGGAAAACACGCCTGTTTTCCTCTACAACTTGAAGCAATGCCTGAAATTCAACTTCATCCCTACATGAGCCATGAAAATCCTGCAAAAGTTTGATACCCCTTTCTGCAGTATCATTAACAACCTTAGTTGAAGAGAGTATTCTCTTCATCCATTGAAAATCATTGTTGCTGTCCCACATTACAGCTGGAGTCCTTATCCAATCTCCCATTGAACCAAGGACTTTGAATACAAACCATGAGTTTGGACCAACTAATTGCTGAATTTTAATTCGTTCTTTTAGGATGGGAAATATCAGCTTACCCTGTTTGAATTCTGGTGGTTGATTGAAAGAGGAAAGTTTTTTGGCTACCTTGTCATTTTCACTATGAGGTAAATCTCCAAAGATCGAAAGGGTACAAATTCTTCAGATAAGTACCAGTAATGACCTTTCAGAGTGTTGAGGGCAACTTCTGCTACTTCCATGTCAATCTTTTTGTACTGAACTAATTCGTTGTATAGGAGGAGGTCATTTTCAGGAGCCTCAAGTGGGTTGGTGACTGATACCAGTACTTGGAGTAGATCAGCGATGTAAACAAGCATACTCTTTCCAGCTTTTTTATTGTAACATTATCATATCCAGCTTGGTCTGAAAATGCTAACATCTTATTCGTATACAATATGACAGCCATCCATCTGGTGTGATGGAGAGCTTCCTGGCTTGATCCAGTGTATTCTTCTGACAGAAATTTCTCCTAAAATGAGCATAGTTGTTTCAGTTACCTCTTTGTAATCATCCCTGGGAAGGCTCTGGTTATCTTTGAGCAAATCTGTCATAAAATCTATGATGCATTTTTTCAGGTCCTTGAGATGTCTGTCATTGATAGATAGCTGTTTGAAGGGTTGCTTAGTATCTAGCTTCTCCCATATAACATCTCTGAAGGTCTTGAAAGATTTGTTTTTGGGTGAAGTAGATTTTCCAAATACCTTTAGATACGCTGCTGACAAAACTCATTCTGCCATATGGTGGCGACAAGCGAGCCGCCATAATAATTTTTTTCCAAAGAGGTCTTCCAGTACTTTACAAGCCCCTTTTATCCAGCCAGTATTGGATGAAGTAGTATCAAATGCCATTCTGTAAACCTTATCCTGTACTTTCCATTCTTGGATTGTGCTAAAAACACTACAAGCTTGTGTCAATCCAGTTGAGACACCGATATCGGGTATCGAGAGAAGTTTCTCAACATTCTCTCCCGATATAAGTATTGCCAATTGATCCTGCTTTCCTCCTGAAACATTCAGTATCATTTTGCTGTCCCAGTGGACTAAACAATATTGAGGTGAGTTGAACGACTCTTTAATAGTGTTAGCAGTAGCTTTCCTTGACTTCTTTGCAGCTTGCACAGAAGTACTTTTCGATAATGACATCTCTTTTAAATCTAGCCCACATTCAGCTGCTACCACAGATGCAAATGTCGAGCGTTGTCTGAATGATAGTCCTAAACGATCAGCTGTATTAGATATTAATATTGACTGTAGTAACTTAGGATGTTTTGATGGGCCTGGGCTCGGAGTAAAATCATCTTCACCATTACTTGAGTCCACTAACTCGCCTTCAGATGATTCAAGTTTGTGTGTGTCTTCTTTTAATGCCTTTCGCTCTTTTTCTTTCAATTTTCTTCGTTCTTCACCTTCTATTCTAGCTGTCTTTTTGATCAGTTTGGCTACATAAGCTTTATCAATCGGACCCAGAGAATATATTCTAGCACTTTGCTGATCTTCCAAAAAGCGAAGATCCTCATTCTTCTGTTGTATAGTTCTCAATGTATCATTTTGGATCTCATTACATACATTTTCAGTTGATATATCAAATAAGTTATCTAAATGAGACAGAAAAGATGCTTTTTGGGTTTCATAACATTTCTTTATATTTTTACCCAACTTCTCACGCTCTTTTATCAAATCCCACAACATTTTTTTGGGTCCTTTCTGCTTTCTAACGGATTTTGATGGTATGCCAGCCATAATCCACACCTTTTCTACCTTATCTAATACTCTCAAAATATTTTCTTCCTTTGACACATTGTCACTTTTCATTTGATCCCTTCTCAAGAAGAAAAAGTGACTGAGAACTTCACTATTCATTGGAAGCATGCTTCCTTCTCTTGCACATATGTCTTCCACTAACTTTCCCAATAGAGAATAATATTTTATAGGGTCTGTTCTTAATATTGGCTTACTGTTAGCCATGACTATTGACTAATTTTAATAAACTATGAAATTAAGCAAATCTATAATAGAATTCTGAAAGAAAAGCAAATTTATCATACATTTGGTTATATTTGCATACTTTTTGTGGATAAAACCTGGAAATACTGTAAATAAATGTTAGAAATGAAAACAGAGGGAAAAATTTCATAAGGTCCATTCAAATATCAGCACCGTATACAACTAAAATAGTTTTAAAACATTCACAGTAAGAGGATACCATTATTCTCTACATTTTGGTAGCAAAATTTTGAGATACGATGATTAGTAAGGAAACTATGACCAAAAATATCTCAAAATCACATTTTTTGTGTGAATAGGGGGCTTATTTTTCAAATGGGGGGAATGGGGACCCTAAATATTACCTGATTGTCTTTTTTTTTGGTTTATTCATGGTTTTTGGTCAATTTGTCACAATATAAGAGGTAAGCACCATAACTTTTCAAAAAGTCCAAAAGTGACACGCCCTACTGTGTATCATCGAAGATAAGGGGATAGTCGCATGGAAGATTGAAAACCACAAGGTTTTCTCTGCCCCATTCAGAGATAGTAGAAAGATCAGAGGTGAGGTGGGCCATAGCTGTCTCACATGAAGCATGGAGTGACTGTTGAGAAGGATGCTTCTGAAGTGGGTGAAGTGAAAAGTATAATCATTAGTATAGGAGTAGATAGGATAGTAAATGTGACTTAAAAGATCATTGATAAATAAAAGGAAGAGAGTGGGTGACAGGACAGATCCCTGAGGAACACCACTATTAATAGCTTTAGGAGAAGAACAGTGACCATCTGCAACCACAGCTATAGATTGGCCAGAAAGGAAATCGGAGATGAAGGCACAGATAGAAGGACAAAAACTGAAAGCAAGCAGTTTGACTGTAAAAGATTGTCAGTTATTTGATTCATGCAAAGAAATAAAAATTTATTAGAAGAAGAAAAATTAGAAAGATTTTGAATTTTATGTTGTTTGCACAGCATTATCTGAGCATCATGGTAAGACATAAAATGCAAGTAATGATAACCTTACTTTTGACAAAGACAACTGTTTCAACAAATATTTAGTGGTATGAAAAACATCTGTTGGCCAAAGCCCATTCCACAGTTTAAATGAAAGAAAACTTCAATGCAAGATTTGTATCTACATTTAAGCAAAAAGAAGAGAGTAAAAATTTTCTTCACAGAAACTATTACACCTCTATATTATTTTCTAAATTGTGGTTTGTGTGAAATGTAATTTTATTTAAACAGGTATTTGTGATTCTTTAAAAATTATTGAAAAACTGAATCCTGATCACATATCTGTTGTTACCTTTGTATATTTCCTCATCTATTCATTTATGCACATTTTTTCTCTTCAGTGTTTCAGGCAAAGCGCTCTGAATTGGATCAGGTGACTGAAATCATGAATGCGGGTCGCAGTCACGAAGATGAGTGCTGCGTGAGATTGTGTGGATTACCATTTGACAGTTCAAAAGAAGAAATCATGCAGTTCTTTTCAGGTAAGTTTTGCCGTCAAGAATTAGCGGATGTGGAGAACCCTTTTGGAAGCTATAAAATTGATTGAAATAAAATGACAACTGATTATTTTTTCATAGACTTTTATCGTTCATTTGAAAGTTCTAACTTGACACCTTACTCAAGGGCATTCAGTGGCATCACATGAACATTAGAAGAGAAGAGAAAATTTACATTTTAAGTTAGTTTAGGCGACCCTTGTAGGGGCTTAGAGCAATCATTTAGCTTCTCTTAGATTAAGATTAATCGAGTTCAATTATTTCTTTTTAATATAATTCTCTTTTGGTGTTTTGGGTAGGGTTGGAGATAGTTCCGAACGGGATAGCTCTGCCTACCAACTACCAGGGGCGTCATACTGGGGAAGCTTTTGTACAATTTGTTAATAAAGAGATTGCACAAAAAGCTATGGAGAAGCATAAGGAAAAGATTGCGCACAGGTGGGATGGTTATTCATGTTGTCTCTTAAGAAGGAAGCCTCAGCAGCAACATGTCACACTTGAAAGTCGTTAAATTGCTTCCATAGTAGACTGTCCCAAGTTGTAATGTTAAAAAAAAATTATTTGTTCAAAGTCGCATAAGTTTTCATTTTGTGACACTTGATGAAATGCATCATGTACAAATTTTATCCAGTTTGGTGCATATGCCATATTTAGTGACTGCTCACAGCATTCAAAAATATGAAATTTTGGGAGAAATCACAATTTCTTACCTTTGATACCAATTTGCATCATAAATTTATATTGCTTGATTTTATGAAAAACTTGCTTTTGTAGGAGTTAAAATTTTTCTACCATGGAACTCAACTTGAAAAAGAAACTAGTGTTGCTCTTCACTAGTCATAATGGTTTCATTAAAATCAGTGGCAAGTTTTACCATTCTTTCAGCACAGTCATTAACCCCTTTCAGCTGGGAAACTGAATCCTTTCCATGAATATATGCTGGGTGTTCAAACCATGCAGCTGGATCTATTGTCAGAAATGATTCATCAATTTTCATAGCCTTGAAAAAATTTAATGATCTTCTGCACATTATAAAGTCAGAAAGATTCGTACATTTGAAAGTCTGAATTGTTTCGCATTCTATTCTGCGAAGATCTTTAGTTTTAAATGCAAAAAACTTCACTTTTGTACGTGAAGGTCAAATTATGATAATAAAAACCCACTCTAATAGACAGAGTTTATTTCCACAACAGTTTCGATGCCTACTGACATCCTCTTTGGGTGGATATGGAAAAATGAATGAACCAAAAACAAGAGGGAAAACAGTCCAGGGACCATTAAGAAATTCTTCGCACCTAGGTTAGATCCCGTTCTCCCAACACCGGAAGGGCATTTTATTAAAGGGTCCCGCTTATAAGTACATTTGCATAAATTAAAACTATCTTCTTGTTCTATACATACAGATTCTATTATTTTGACATAATTACTGCATTTATTATTACATTTACATTTTTTAACATTTATTATTACATTTACATTTATTATTACATTTACATTTATTACTATTATGTTTATTATTCCATTTACATTTTACCGAAAAAACGAATGAACCAAAAGTGAGTAATGAAACAATCCAGAGACCTTTAAGAAATTCACAATTAGGTCAGAACCCATTCACCCAATGCTGTAAGGGATGTAAAAAAATAATAGAATCTGTATGTATAGAACAAGAAGATTGTTTTAAATTTGTGTGAATGTACTTATAAGCGGGACCCTTTAATAAAATGCCCTTCCAGTGTCGGGAGACTGTTTTCCTTCTTGTTTTTAGTTCATTTATTTTTCTGTATCCACCCGATGAGGATGCCAGTGGGCATCGAAACTGTTGTGGAAATAAACTCTGTCTATTAGAGTGGGTTTTTATCATCATAATCTTTAGTTTTAGCTTGGTTTCCAAGAGCTTGCACCATTGTACCCTTTTCTGAGTTGTTGACAACAGCTAAATGGTCAGATTTTCCTCCATCAGAATTGGGGAGTAGCTTTCCATCGAAATGTATAATGAGAGGAGTTTCTGGGTTAAATGTTTTCTTTATTTCTTAACTTAACTTGGATCTAGATTTCAGTGTTGATCTTTGTATTAATGATTTTGAGAGGGTAACCTCCCATTAAACATCAACTCCAGCTGCCTGGAGAGCAGGAGTAACTATGTGCATTACTTCTCTTAAAGATGTATTTGTACGATCCAATGCAGCAGAGAACCTAGGATCATTGATCATTCACTGAGGATTTGGATTTGATATTTGTCATTTTGAGGGAGTTGAAATTAGTGATGGGACGATACCAAAATTTTTAACGATTCCGATTCCGATACCACTAAAAAGTCTCGATTCCGATACGATTCTCGATTCCGATTCCGATTCCGATTCTCAATATTTTTAAATATAATTCTATACTTGTTTTTCTGGAAATTGTCATATTTTACTCTGGTAAGATTAACTATTTACATTATGAGTATGGTAATATAAATTATAATAGATTGGTTTAAAAATAAAAATCAACTGTAAGTTGTAACAATTCATTTTAATCTTCTTGATTACACATCATGGATATACATGTTTTAATGTATAGCTACAATACAATAAAAATAAAATTTGTTATCCTCTTTCATTTAAATTTTAAAGTTTACATTGCAAAACTGGTTCAATTAAAAGTTAAAGAATCATTTTAAGAATCGGAAATCATGGTACAATTCTCTCGATTCCGATTCCGATTCCTGAAAAATGCTCGATTCTTCCGATTCTCGATTCTGATTCCGATTAATCGTCCCATCACTAGTTGAAATAGAAGTAGAAGGCACAGGATTGGAGATTTTTCGTTTATGGTATTCACTTATGCATGTTTCCTCCTCCGGTGTCACTTGATGTAGAATCTAGTTCATCCTTTGAATTCCCTGTCTTTGTTTGCTTTTCATCAGTGTTCATGTCATGTTTTTTTTTTTCAACACTCATTTTCTGCCTATAGCCTCTTTTCCTTCCTTTCCATTTTTGCCATGAAAACCTTATCTTGACCAGCCATGTGCATTTTTCGCACTCCACATTGATCTTCCAGAAATTCTTAATCTCCTGCAATCTTTATTTGGCCACTTGGATTTACATGCAATATATCAAAAGAATATCAAGCTGTTTTTCAAATGCTTTTGTGTTAGATTCTTGGGTGCTGCTTTTTCTATGCTTATTTCACCCCAAGCATACATACTGGTTATAGATTTTCTTGAGTTTGGCTACTTCTGGTAGCATTTGCTTCTCCTTTTTGATGCCATGCTGGAATAAGTGACAAAGCACTTGTCTAAGTGTTGGAAGCTGATTTCCATCAACATTATTTACCATGACACCAATCAGCCATACTGTATTTTGCCTTCTAGTTTGTCATTTTCATGGTGAGCCTAAATATAGTTTGATAAATTTGCTGCCAAATAAGTTTATGCTATCTTTCTGAAACATTATTGTAGTGAGCCTAAATATAGCTAGATAAATTTGCTAGCCAAATAAGCTTATGCAATCTTTATTAGGTCACTTGCATTTGCATGAGATATGTCAAACAAAATTTCTGAAACATAAATGATAACCATTAGTAACAAGAAAAAGCCATAAATAATACATATATAAATGAAAAAAAACCTTAACATTTAAATATTGTACTGTACACTACAGAGGATGCGAAATTTACCCTATTTCAGCAAACTTCATGTCCTCTGAGCAGTCACTTAATATTACTCAGTCAACCCTATATTTTACCAGGCATATTCTAAGACCAAACCTCATCAATTAACAGGGTATGCGAACACAATTTTCAAAATTATTATTTTTTGGGACAGTCTATTCCACAGTCATACAGAAACTTTACTTTTACCAAGTATTTTCTATTAAAAATTATCACTTGCCAGATACACGAGCACAGACATAAACATTTGTTGAGCAGCTGATTTGAGTTTGGTAGCACATTTGAACTCCATTGAACTATCAGATACAAACTGGTAAACTTATAACTCTTAAAACCTCTGGGAAAGCTTCTGGTAAGTTTGGTAGGCAGAGTAAAGCAAATGGTAGCAATGGGCAGGCCAGGCAAGTGAAGAGGGCCTGGACAGAAGTCGGGCAACATGGGAAGCCATTCACTGGGCCAGGGAGACAGACAACCTGGGCTGGTGGGGAGGATGAGCATTTTTAACTCTCTCTACAAACTGGAAAGACGGGTGACATTTATCTGTTATTATTTTTTTTAGTCTAGTGATCTATGCTAATGGGATTATCTTAACAATACTTTTACGTTTTTTATTCTGTTAACCTGATTAAGCATGGGATATAATTATTATAGTTCTGTATAGTTACCAGTTGTCTATTCTCTTATTAGGACTTATATAGCTCACTTTGTTAACGCAGGTACATTGAAATCTTCAAAAGCAACTTAAATGAAATCAAGTTCGCTATGAACCCTAAGATGAGAGGTCCAGGTCCCAGGGGGGGTTTCAGCCATCCTTCGCCTTATGACTCAAGGGACAGATTTGGAGGTACAAACAGATACAACATGAGCAGAGGCCGAGGCAGTAAGTCTTCACTGTTCTTGGAATGAAGAAAAGTAGTTTAAAGTTGGGATTTTAGTTTCCCATCCACTTTACTATTCAACCTTAATTATTAGTATCTGTACATATGTTACTAGTTGTAGTCCATGAACTGGGTTAGATAACCAGATTGCAAAATATTTAGATTGGATTACCATTTATCCTTGGTAGCCTTGATTTTGTTTTCATCTGAATTGTTTATTGTGATGTGCAGTGTGACCCTGAACCCATCAGGGAAGTTAGAAATTACAAAATCCTCGCCCAGACTCAATCTTACAACCTAATCAACAGCCGAACATCTTAACCATTAAGCCACCCCCGGCACCCATTCTTTTTTTTATTTGCCCTTATCAGCAGTCAAACTGGGGGCCGATGGATTCATAGTCAGCGATGCTAACCCCTACACCACTGAGGCAATATATATATATATAGGTGTATATATATACACACAGGGTGTTTCAGGAGGTGATAGTATCAGTCATTATGAGAAAAAAAGTTCATATGAACATGTGTCTAATTCCAATTGCTTTTTCGTAGCAATCAATCGCTCTCGAGATTGCTTTCGATTTTCCTGAATCAAGGCACATCCCTCCAAAACCAATTCTCATTGGTGACAAGCTCATTCGAGCAGGGCCTTCATTATCATGATTTACTTCGAGACTTTGCTCATATAGAGTTATCTGGTTGTCCAATAATTTGCATATCTCCTCCCTATCCTCCTGAACATGCTCTAGAGTTACCTTTAACAATTTCACTAGGGAAGATGAGTCTGGAGAAGATACACTCTCTGATACATTGACGTCACAAGGAGAACTATGCCTAGGATCATTACCCTGGGGTGGCTCAAATAAACTAGTGATTGTTCATTCTCTGATACAGGCTGTTTATTTTGTTAGTTAGGTTCCTGAGGTATAGGTGACATGTTATTAATGATGTTATCCAAATCACTACCTGATGAATCTGGAACATCTGGAAACATGACCTTCTTTACCTGAGACTTAAGGATGGGCCTGACAATAGAAGCATCAGGAAATCCTGAAAAATGTGGAAAAGTATCAGGAAATCCTGAAAAATCAGGTTCGATGGAACTGGAACTAGAAGAGCTTTCTGATGATTCACTAAAGGAATCATCAGAGGAATCCAGAGCAACAGAAATCCAGGGGTGTCCTGAGGGCACTCCTGGCTTTCCTGATGCTATTTCATCATGATCATCATGAGAATCACTAGAAGAATCCCAAGAACTTTCTTCCGATGAACTATCAAACAAGTAGGAAAAGTTTGGGACATCATTTGGACAAGCACAATCCTGATCAGACAAATCAGGTTGGTCATCTGGGGTACCCTAGGGAAGTTTTACCAATTGAGAATAGCTTGGATGGTTCCTGAGAAAAGCAGGAGCCTCCTTCCAAGCTCGCAACTGAGTATGGTGGGCTTGAGAAGTTGTCAAGAAGGGTTGATCCTTCGGGTAGGCTGGAGAAATCACATACGTGACTCCATTTGCTTCCACCTGATCAGTCCGGAATGGGCCACAATATTTGGGAAGGAACTTGTTCGTAACAAGGTTCCCCTTTTGAACTACCTTCTTGATTACTAACTGTCCTCTAGAGAAGGGACAAAAACTAGGATGACCAAGAGCCCAATGTTCTTGAACCTGAGTCGAGATGATGGCTGGAATAGGGTCTGGATGAGAGTTTTCCAATAGGAATTGTGCAGGAGACATTGTTAACTCTGTATACACTGTACCATTGTAGGACATGATAGCTCTAGGAAGATGTAAATCCCATGAGCTAGGATCTTGTATGAGATTCCTGAGAAATTTGCCAATGGTACGATTTACTCTCTTGACTGCACCATTTCCTTCAGGATGATTTGGGGTCATGAATACATGGACAATGCCATACTGAGCCAACATCTGTTCAAATTCGTGACCCCTAAATTCAGGTCCATTATCAGTTAATAACCGACATGGCCTTCTCAATAAACTTGGCAAAACACAGGTCTCGAACAATCTAGAAATAGTGCTGGAAGTTTTGTTCATTATCGGGACAGCTACCACCCACTTCGAATAGTGGTCAACGACCACTAGACAGCCAATATTTCCTCAAGATGTTTTCAGGAACACTACTAAGTCTGCAGCCACCAGTTTGAAAGGTGACCTGGTCATGATTTTTAATGTAGGTGGAGCTCTAATTTGGCTTGAAACTTTGTTCAGTTGGCACTGTGAACATGATGTGACCACTTTCTGAACAACTTGGTATAATTGAGGATGAAATACCTCTCGAGTAAGAACTTCCAGAACTTTAGTACGGCCAACATGGGCCATTTCAAGATGGACACTAATGACTATTTCAATCAAGAAGTTAAATGAGATCAAGACTTGTGGATACAATTCAGGATCCCTTGAGTCATATTTGACCAAAACTCCATTCTCAATACAACTGTCTCGAAGGTAATGGCTATACCGAGATAGATTTCGTGGACAATGAACAGTCACATTTCCTCTTTCCAGATGATTTTTAAGCCTGCACAATTCTAAGTCACTTTTCTGAAGTGCTTCAATATTAACTGATTCAAGAAGAGAATAAGGTCTAACATTCCCTATAACAATTACATCAGGATCTTGCGATGGATCCACTCTAGTTGCCAAGAAAGTGACAACCACCTCTCCTTACTTCAAGACACTATCATTTATAAATCCAGTACAAGTCCTGAAGCCGTCAAGAAATTTGCACCAAGCAAAAAGCAAGACAGGAGAGATTTATCATCCATGATGGCAAATGGATGATCTCTCAATATTATCCGAGATCCCATAGACATGTCAAGTTTTACAAATTTAGTTACCATCACCTGTCATTCAGCTATCCCCTGTATCTTGACCACTATGTCTTGTGCAAAATCTTCCCGATCTCCCAGTATAGTTCTCCATGTAGACTCCGACACCAAACTAATTTCAGCCCCGGAATCCACTAGAGCACAATAAGTTAACCCATTACATTCAAGAGGAACAATTGCTCTAGCTCTGGATGAATGTGAACATACAATTTCAACTTGATACTCAGGAATACACAGGTTAATTTCTGGGTCTGGAGAATCATAGCTTTTGTGACCAATTACAATTGGATTCGCTGGATCCAGATCGGAGTCAGTGGAGTTAGATGAGTCAATTGTGTTTATTAGTGACATGTTGTTTATTTGGAATGTTTTGTTTTCCTGTAACAGATGAAAGTGTATTCCCCCAAGGCACTGAAGGTGCACTCTTTCTCTCTTGTCATCACCCCTCCCTGAAGAAACACGAAACACAAGAGGGTGAGTCGACCTGAAATGTACGATATCAAGATTATATAAGTTACTACAAACCAATAGGACTTCAAGAGTTAGAGGTTGACCAGTCAGTGTCATCAATCGTAAGCATTGCTTTTTCTTAGCATTCAATTGAACATTATATTGTGAGGGCTTATTCATGAGTTCACTCACCAATTGTTTCCTGAGCAATGTAGTACTTTCTGGACATTCCTTTTCCAAGACATGAGTCAAGACATACCAAAGACACACTATTAATGAATCACCACCTCCTTCTGGTTTAAATTGTACCAATAATCCTTTTGGAAGTTCGCTTGGAACTACTACTGTTCCATCTTCCTGACACATCTGGAAGTGGCGAGACAAGGTATCTACAGCTTGATTTTCCTTTCACGGTACGTAATGGAATTCAAAGTCAAACTCTGCCAAGTCTTCTAGAGTATGAGCAATCCTATCATTCACGAGTCTCATGTTATGCAGATAAAACAAAGCCTGATGGTCTGTATTCAAGATGAAAGGTATGCCATATAGAAACGCTCGAAAAGTTTTTACACCCCATCACATTACAGCTAATTCCCATTTGGTTACAGAGTATTTGTGTTGAGGGTTCGAGAATGTCATGGAGGCATGAGCAATGATCCTGACCCTTCCATCTTGAACCTAAGTTAGGCAGGCTCTGGCCCCAATGGCGGAAGCATCTACCCAAAGGTTTATCTTCTCTGCAGTATCACGATAATCTGGAAAAGCAAGCTCTACCTCTTTCTGCATCTCAGTCTTGAGTGCATTGAAAGAAGATTCCATTTCAGGAGTCCATTGCAGACTAGCAGAGGCAGATTTTCCTGAAAGTTCTGACAATGGTTTTGTGAGAGTTGAACATTGTGGTAGGAATTTTCTTTGGAAATTTACTAATCCAAGAAACTCCCTCAATTCATGAACAGTTTCGGACTTTGGGAAGTTTCAGACTCTCCATATATTCAGGAGACTTTGATAACCCACTAGAACTCACTATGTGTCCCAAGAAAGGTACCTCTGACTTGAACCATCAGCATTTTGGAAGCTTGATCTTAATTCCATGATCTTCCAGAACTTTCAAAACACTTTCAACCAGGGCTGTGGAGCTGGTACCAAAATCTTAAGCTCCGGCTCCAGCTACAGCATTTTCAAATTTCTGGCTCCAACTCCGGCTCCGGCTCCAGCATTTTTTTATGCCCAGCTCCGGCTCCGGCTCTGGCTCCAGCTCTGGCTCCAGCTCCAGCTCCTCTCACCATATATTAATGATTGATAAATCTCTTGAAATTGTACCTTGCTACTCATAGGCCATAGCAGGCAGCCACACAAAACATTTCATCACCATCACATGATTCATCAGGCTACTTTTTAAAATTTAGACCAAAGCCTGTTGCAGCTATTAATCTAAATTCTAATGACTATAGCTATGCCTTTGTGGCTTTTTTTATCATTTATTAATAATAATAATACCTACACCTTTCATGACAAAAAAAAATGTTTTACAAAAAGACAAAAAAAAAACCTTATTCATTTGTATTATAGAATGTTTATTTGGAAAATGTAGCCTTTTAAAAAAATTTAAATAATTTTTATTACTTTTTATACATCTTCATTACATGCCTGTCCTCAGAAATAAAATGGCTTCTGCTAAGTCATCCTTCATTGATGCTCTTAAATCAGATTTCACTATTCTCAGTGCTGAAAAAAGGCATTCTACACTGACTTGTGTGGGTGGTAGAGCTGATACAATACTAGCTACATTCCTTATAATCTTTGGATATAAGGGTATGACATCGTCAACTGTCAGTTTAGAGGAGCGGTTGTATTTTTCTACTTCCTTTAATTCAGCATAGAATTCTTGCTTGAATTTGGTTATTTTCATCTGTGGAGGATTCTTTAATTCTACTTTGAGACGTTTTGCATTTGATCTATCTATTGTGTCCAAATATTTTGTGAAATCTTCCTCATCATTTGAAGAGGATGATTGGTTGGTAATGCTCCTATCTTCTTCATTCTGGGCGTCTGGTTTTTCAGATACCAGCTTTTCCATGCGCAATGCAATGTCATAGAGGGCCTCTTTTCCTTTAGCTTTTTGATCTTCATTTAATAGAACTCTGTTCATTGGGTCTATGTAAACAGCAGCTAATACAATTGCATTTTCTAATAGTAATACCTCTCTTTTCTTCATCGAAGAAACAATTCCCTCAGCAAGTAGTCCTCCTGTTTGATTGAGATGAAATATTAATTCTTTCCATGCCAACAAGAATTCACCAGAAGTTAATTCTTCTGTTTGAAACTTTTTAGTGACAGCAAAAGGGTAACGAAGCAGAACTTCTAATTGAGTCAAGTGCATCCATTCATTTTCAGTTAATGAGACATTTTGATTTGCCAGGTCTTCAAGATGTGGTTTCAGATCAAGCAAACACTTAATCATCAAATAGGTGCTGCCCCACCGAGTATCTTGATCTAAAGTAGCTCCCATACCTGAATGTTTCTTCACAATGGAGTCTATTTTTGGTGTTCTGGCTGCAGTGGCTACCTGTCTGAACTTGCTGATCATAGTTGCTACATGTCATTCTTTTAATCCATCCCTTATCACTAACTGCAATGTATGCACAACACAGCGCATGTGTTGAATATGAGATAGCATAGTGGCTTCTTCAGCAATATCATCTAGAACTTCATCATCTTGTTCTGTCACTATCATTTCATTTGCAGAATCAATTTCAGAAATGTCATCTTCATTTTCCATTATTTCCTTAGTAACTGTCCCTCTATTTAGTTTTTCAATAGTGCTTAGCATATTCGAAGCATTGTCAGTGACAATACATAGAACTTGTTCTTTTTTTTTATTTTAAAATCTTGTAAGACAGTTTCGACTAACTTAGAAAGATATTCACTGGTGTGATGTGCATGTGTATTCCTTACTGCCAGTGTCTGAGTCACCTTTTTATTGTTGTCATCTATATATCTCACATTAATGGCAAAATAATTAACTCTATGGCGAGTGCATCCATCCATTTTGAGGAACACAAAGCGCTCCTTAAGAGTTCTTTGAAGTTCCTCCTTTTTGTGTGTGGCATCTTCAATCACAATCTTTCTAATGCTATTTCTATCCAAAGAAACTTGGAGTTTACTGGCCATTTCTCCATTAAGACCTAAAAAAAGCTGGTGTTGAGAAAAAGATAAAGGTATACTATTTTTTACCACCATTTCTATGATGTACTTAAATTTATCTGAAGTCATATTTACAGTAACTTTATTACTAGGAAAGAAACTTGTTAATGGTGACACTTGCAATTGTCCCCCAGGACAAATTTTACTTTTAGTTGAGGTGGATGCTTGACTTGCTTCACTGTCTTTCTTACTAACAATTTCTAAAATTTTTGGATGAAATCGTTGTAGATGTCTTTTTAAATTTGATGTCTTGCCAGTCTGGGTTGGTACTTTTGTATCATAGCTTGTACAAGAACTAATTTTAGTTTCACATAATTGTTCATCATTATTTTCTTTCTTACAGTGACAAATGAAATATTTTCCATCTGTAGAAACTGTGAAGTATTCAAATAATGCAGACTTTGTTTGACTTTGAGATCTAGTTGTCATTATGAAAGGGCTCAAAAAAAGAAGAATGAAACTTAATATTTTCAATTTTTAAAACTTAAGCTTACTAGTTTAAGTTTCTAAAAATTAACACATTTCCTGAAAAAAATTAAGTCCAATTAGAAATCATTCAAAATAAAAAAAAAATAGCATAAAAAAGTTTGTATCTAAATATGAACTCTTTGTATTGGGCTGGAGCTGGAGCTGACACATTTTTTATCAGCTCCAGCTCCAGCTCCAGCTCCAGCTTCCCAAAAATAACTGGCTCCAGCTCCAACTCCAGCTCCACTCACCAAAATTGCTTCAAGCTCCAGCTCCTGGCTCCGGCTCCAGCTCCAGCTCCACAGCCCTGCTTTCAACAAGTTTCAGATGAGCCTCAAAGGATTTTTCCATGATCAAGATGTCATCAATATAGACCAATACATTCTTTCTAGAAAATCCTTTCAATACCTCTTGCATCTCTCACTGGAAAGCAGCTGGGGCATTTTTCAGCCCAAAGCTGAGTTTCTTGAAACCCCAATGACCGTGAGGGGTCGAGAACACTGTATAATCCTGACTGTCCTTTTCAATAGGCATTTGATAATAGCCCTGGACAAGGTCCATGGCCGTGAAAAACTTTACTCCATGAAGACTATATACTGAATCTGTAAGGTTGGCCATCGGGAATCTATCAGGCTTTGTGACTTTATTCAATTTGTGATAGTCAACGCATAACCAGATGAAACCATCTGGTTTTCTAATCAGGACTACAGGAGCACTCCATGGTGAAGTGGTAGGTTCACTGATGCCTAGTTCATGAAGTTCCTGACACTGATCTTCAATTGCCTGAGATATAGGTTCCGGAAATCTTCTAGGTTGTTGATAAATTGGGGTTTCATCGTAGAGTTCGATGCGATGTGGGGTCATTTTCGCGGCACCAACATCTGAATCTCCAGAACTCAATACTTCCTTTCGTGATTCCAACAGGTTGTAGACACTGTCTTTTTGTTCTGGGTTCAATTCATCTAGAAGTATTTCTGACTGTATATGTTCCTGAGTCCAATCTTGAAAAGCTGGGGAAGTATTACTAGGGTCGATGTCTTCCTGCATCGCAGTCCGGCATTGAGGTCTATTAAGTTCATGTTCATGTATGACCACATGTACATGTATCCTACCGTGTCTCCCTTTTTAATCTTTCCCAATGACTTCCCTCGTGTATACAACAAGACTGACGGTTGCTCAACATTTATGATACCTGGCACACCAATTACTTTATCACCCAAATGAGCATTGACCGCACTACCATCATAGAACCACATTCCTGAACCTTGTGAACATGCACAGTTGCCATTCAATTCACTTTCTCGTTCATTCCATTCTACTGGTACCCTAACAGGCCCACAATCATTCCCTTGTACACTCTCAGCTGCCCAACATTTAACTTTATACCTATACTTACACACTGTTCCACTTGAGCCCAAATACACATCCCATTTAGATCCGTCTGGACAAGTTCCAGACATTCTTTGACGAGATAGGTTCACTTGCAAGCCATTCATCCATAGGAAATCTAATCCAAGAAAAAGTGGGTAATTTGGGTCCAAATGCAGGACTACTAGAAATGTACAAGGTTTCATGACAATATTATGTAGAGAAAGTGCAATATGTGCTGATCCCAAGGTGTGACATGCTGTATCCTGACCTATCCCATGAATGGGTATGGTTTCCTGTGTATCCAGAACTAATCCCAATTGCTTAATCAATTCTCCCAAAATTAAGCTAACTTGAGCCCTTGTATCCATAAGACTGTTTACAATAGTGTTATTAATGACCACATCCAAGGTAAGTACATTAGCTGGTTCTAATTCCGCAAACTTAACTCCTCTAATATCAAATTTAGGCACATCAGGTTCTTCAAAAGCTGCTGGTTCTGGAGCTAGCTCATCATGAAAGACAATCCTGGGAGCCGTGATAGGGGTCGTTGTCTGCGGGGAAATCTCCAATTGTTCCTCTGGCTGGAGCTTCTATTTCCTGAATAGTTTGAGAGTCATGAAAACAGGGGTTTTCGGAAAAATGGGATTCTATAGGGGAAATTTTCAAAATACAAGTATGTCTAGAGTAGTCATCGTTATCAGGGATCATAACAATTCTCTCCAACGAGTCCCTGGCCTCATTGGATAATCTCAGTTTTCTGACAGGGACACCTGTTGATTAGGGTGGCCCACTTTTAAATTTTTTTTGAAAAGTATAGGTTATCGTAGTTTTTCCCATTATTTGGCACTATACTAGCACATTGGTACCATTTTTACAAAAATTGATCAATATTTAGGGGTCTCGCATCGACCTTGAAATTACGAGTTTTTTTTTTTAAATGCGTACTTTTAACTTTTTACTAAATCAAGATAAATCATTAAGTAGGGATGTTTTCTGAATCCTCTTGATGAGAGAATTCGTTTGGTGTGCCTTCCAATGTCATACGACTAACGGTTTAAAAGTTGTGCCTGTATACAGGTAATACCAATGTGCTAGTATAGTGCCAAATAATGGAAAAAACCACGATCACCTATACTTTTCAAAAAAATCAGCAAATAGCAGACAAATAAGGAAGAAAGAAACAATAACTTAAACAATCACTTTTGCATTGTATTGACCACTATCACACATCACTGGCTGCAACGTTGTCCCTCTGTGCTATGTCATCGTGGTGAGTGATGACTTCTTGAAGTCGCCGAGCTCTTTCCGGTTCTTTTCCACCACTTGCAGAAGATCCTGCAGCTGTGCCTCGTCCTTTGTGACCGTGTTCGCATAGTCTTGTATCAGTTGGACTCCTCTTTCAGCGACGTCATTGGTGACCTGGAGATTAGAGATCACATCCTTCAGACGACAAAAGTCCTCGTTCTTGTCCCACTTATCAGTTGGCAGGGTGAGCCATGAAGACTCATACATCTTCAGACCTGCAAATAAGAACCAGGAGGACTCGTCGATCAGGTCGGGGAGTAGTGTCATCTCGTCGACTGAGACGTTCTCGTATGTGAAGTCTTTGGGTACAGGGAGGTGGGACAGCTTCTCTGCCATCTGTTGCTTCACAGTGCCATCCACCTTGTTGCTGCATAGAGCGAAGATGATGGTCTGAGGCCTCAGATACCAGAAGTGCTGCCTCATCACTGCCAGTGACGCTTCTGCCACCTCGCGGTCCACTGCCCTATACCTCAGAAAACGCTGGTATAGTACCAGGTCATTCAACGGCGCATCAGCTGCTACAGGGGCCGCCAACCAAGCTGGTACGTACAGAAGAGCGATGAACACCACGATCCTGTGCTGAACTGATTGAGGTCTGCTGGTGGATCTGCCTAACGTGTGATAGCAGCCACAATGCTTACTACCTATGTAGAGAATGGAAAGTGGAAAGGAAACTGTCAAGAATAAATGTGGGTTACGGGACACTTTAAAACTGACGCTATCGATGAATACTATACACAATACGCACCTGATTATTGGACATATGGAAACGATCAGCCACTTCCATGACAGCAGGTGCATTAAGGATGCGGCGAGGAAGATTGACACACACACTTGGCTCTTTCGGCAGGGGGAACGCTAGTTCTGTCTCCGACTCTCCTGACATGCCAGTATCATCATTCTCCATGGCCTCATCTCCGGTTTCGTATGCACACTTTGAGGTTTGCGGCTCCTGGTGAGGACGTTTTCTTCCTTCCTGTAGCTTTCTTTTTACAGTGAAAACTTTATCGTTCCCGCTCATCGTTGCCACCCGAGGACCACGTTGATCGAGGTAGAAGTCAATGTCTTCTTTCTTGTCCTTGTCGGACAGCAGTCGATTCTTCTTTATATCTTCGACAGCGTCAGATGCTCCGATATCCCACAGCTTGTCCACACTGTCCGAAAACTTCTGCCGTTTTCCTCCGGCGTCAGTTTCTCGTTTTCTGCTCTTTTGGAGTAAGTGCCACTCTTTCCACAATGCCTCTAGCTTCCGTTCGCAGTTGAGCTTTGTGATTGTTTTAATGCGGGCCATGTTCCAAAACTTTAAGATGTTGTTTACGGTTTCTTTGAATGCGTCTTTCCTGTTAGCAGTGTACTGGATAACACTGAAGAAGTATTGCAAAACCTGCCATGTTGTTGGCAATTTGCTACCACTGATGGAGGACGACGGTTGGCCAACTAAAAAAATTTCCGAGGCCGATCTTAGAGAAGGTAGCGATGTTATTTTCGCCTTTCCTTTTGATGACTCTCTATTTTAGCTTCAAGAGTTCTTCCAGTTATGGTTGCCATCGATTTGTCCATGACAAAGGATGAGGAACTCAGACAGAATTTCAAAATGTTATGATCTGCAAAAAAAGAAATAGGTTAGGTACCTGGCACAGGCATAGTGCAGTTTCTAATTACCTATATACATTATACATTCCGCCCGGGTATGGTGACTCATTTTTTTGAAAAGTATAGGTGATCGTGGTTTTTCCCATTATTTGGCACTATACTAGCACATTGGTATTACCTGTATACAGACACAACCTTTAAACCGTTAGTCGTATGACATTGGAAGGCATACCAAACGACTTCTCTCATTAAGAGGATTCAGAAAACATCCCTACTTAATGATTTATCTTGATTCAGTAAAAAGTTAAAAAGTACGCATTTAAAAAAAAAACTAGTAATTTCAAGGTCGATGCGAGACCCCTAAATATTGATCAATTTTTGTAAAAATGGTACCAATGTGCTAGTATAGTGCCAAATAATGGGAAAAACCACGATCACCTATACTTTTAAAAAAAAATTGAAAAGTGTGCCACCCTACTGTTGATGTTCCCGATTTTCAGAATCCTGATTTCTGGAAAACGAGCGATTCTGATTTCTGGAGGGACAATACATGCCAGGATGAGGATCTTGACAGATGGAACATTGGTATCTTGTTGCGGGGCCAGGGATGTCTCTTCTCTGCCAATTTTGGGAACAATCATAGCCAAAATGGTCCAACTTGCTGCACAATAAACACGCACCATTCTTCCTTTGGCAGTTTGATTCATCATGTCCTTTTCTGGCACACCACTGACATTCCTCTTCGTCGGTTACTTCATGGTTTGATTCCCTCCGATCATGATTTCTAGGTTGATGTTGTTCCCGAGGGCTCTGCGAGGGTCCTCGAGTATACTCTCATTCCTGATTCTGTTGATGATTTTGTGATGAATCTTGTCCCTGGTGGTTTGATCTAGATCCACCTTGCATTCATGAGGAAAAACTCTGGTCCCATTTCCATTTCCTCTTCCCTGTCCATGTCCTCTATTCCTGCCTGTTCACTGCTGGGTTGGAGGAACAAATTCCTGTCCAGACACATCAAGATAATCAGTAGGCTGAGCAGGGACATGCATCTAGAGGACTTCAATAGTTTCGTGAGTGGTCGTCTTTCCCTTCACCTCGCTTTCCCGTAAGGCCACAAAATCCAGAATATTGGACCAGTAGACCTTCTTATGGTGTAGGTTCTTATTCTCCATGATGATTCTTGCTAATTGTTGTGACAGGGCTGATGGGATGGTCTCAAGATATTTCCTCCTCAATTCCTTACTGGTCTCGATGTCTTTCTGGGGAAAAGCTTTTTGTGCCAATGTTTCCAATCGGACTGCATATACGTCCGGAGATTCTCCTGGTTTCATTATGGCATTCTTGAACTCGGCAACTATTCCAGTGGTTACTGTCTTCTTGATTCTTTTGTACCATGTAAGTAACGTTCCCTTCATGTCGTCATACTCAACACCACAACCCCCATAAGCATGGTACAAATCATGAAGTTTTCCCATCAAGTGCTTCCCCAAAGTTCCTGTCCAGTCTTGTCTCTCGCAATTAAACTTGGATATACAGTGGCGCTCAAAAGCTTCAAGGTACTCCGGGAAGGAACGTCCACTGCTGACATCGAAGTCATCCAAATTGGGAGCATTCATGGGTGTCAGATTCGAGACTCGATGTCTATATTTCCTAGGCGATGGATAGCCAGGGTGAGCACCCTCTTTCTTGATGCCTATCTCTTCCGATGAACTTGAGTCCTCATCATGAGAAGAATCGGAACTCAGGCTATGGGTCTTGGAAGTTCTGCTCCTTTTGGGTTCTTTTAGTCAGGATTTCTCTGGAAGTTCTTTCTGGAGTTCCTCATTATATCTTTCACTATCCGGTGGTAGGTTTACATCAACCTCAAAATTGTCCTGAAATTACTGTTCTTCCTGAGCTGCCTGTTTTCTTTCAAGCTGGTTCACTCGTTCCTGCCAGTATTCGCTCTTCATTAATAATTCATCATTTTCCCAAGTCAATTTATTGTGTTTCTCTTTCCAGACTTGTTAGATATTTTTCAACTTCTTTTCTGATTCTTCCGCTTGTTGTCTCTGTTCTTTGACCAGGTCAACCAACTGAGCAACCTGGTTTCTGAGATCATCTAAATCTGACATTTTTCCTGAGTCACTCATGCTAATCCTTTCAGCCATCAACGTTGGGTGCCTCCTGATTCCTGGGTCTAGGCACCAAAAATGTTGCAGTGGGAGTTTTCTCTTCCAACAAGTTACAATTTAGTCACCAACCAACAACACTAAATCTTTCACGAATAATAGGGAAAGGGGGTACTTTCTTTATAGTACTGGCACCCGACAACCTGCTGAGGCTTCTAGATGGTCTTGATGTTTCTTTTCAATCCACCATATATCACCCCTTCTCGATCGACACTCCCAACACGTGTGGTTTCTCTTGCGGTAAATGGTTCCTCAAAAACAATAGTGTAACACCCAGTTATCAAAAAAAATGTATGTGGAATTACTTAAAGTAGTCTCAGCAATAATAAAAACAATATCAACTCACCCGTTCTCTCTGCAATATCAATTATATTGGTGACCATACAACTGAAATTAACAGGCAGTGTCCAGTTTATAACTATTTTTATTTTTTTTTGGTACAGCAATTACATATATATACAAAAGTTGAAGGTCAAGTCAGGAAAAAGTCAGAGAACGGGTTAGAAAGGCAGAAAAACTCAAGAAAACAGTCAGTCACAGTTAACAAAGATTCTACATATATATTATATATATATATTAATATATACATTCATGAATAACTTGCAATAAGCAAAGCGTGCAAAACATCTATGCACCAGCAATCAAGATAAGTTCCTGAGTGATACAACAATACGGATGAATCAAGAATCAACACATTGATTCCTGATTCCTTAGCTTGATGCTTAATATCCTACTTCTGTTACAAATAATTCCAGAATAAACCTAACTATACTAAATGGAAGGGAAGGTCAGTTATACGATTATACAAGTTATCTGGATAATGTGCAGAAAACACACTAATGCTTTACAAATGTTCCGGAATTTTGAGCCTCACAAGAGATTTAAATTGTTCACAATATTAGTTCCAATATTTTCTAAAAATAAACTTAGTTCTGGACAATCACTTTGCACAGTTTTTCTCTTCTTTACTACTGTCATTGACAATACTAGTCATTAAATTCAGATTTGCATCTCAACTTTGAATAACGATTCAGCTTCAGGATCAATCCTAGACTTTATAAATGACTTTAAAAAAAACTAAAGGCGAATAGTTTTAGATCCTGATCAAGATTGTTTTGGATTCTCAATTAATGGGGTTTAAATCCTGATCTAGATAGTTTCCAGGGTTAACAAAATTTCAATTATGTCAGTATTTTTTTAAAGCCAGAATTAATGGGGGTTATGGCATTCAATCTGTATGGGAGAGAAGAAAAACAATATTTAATATACATGATAAAATAAATTAATAATTAGTGGTCCCTACTACAACATTACCTGATATTACACAAACTATAGGGAAACTAAAAGCACACTCAGCGGCAGGACTCTGCAAATGGAATGCCACACTGCTCAAAAACTGCAAGAATGCAATTGCTGAGCCCCTATATTGGATATGGAGACAATCACTAGACACGGGAGAAATACTGGGCATCCTGAAGAGCGTGAACATAGTCCTAATATATAAAGGAGGAGATTGATCTGACGCCAAAAACTCTAGGCCAGTGTCACTTACATCTCATCTCATTAAAATATTTGAAAGAATAGTTACACGGAAAATCTATGGCTTTTTGAAAACTCTGAAAAAATTCAGTGATAACCAACATGGGTTTTGGTCAGGCAGATCATGCATATCACAACTAATGGAACACTACAACAATATTATTGATGCACTGGAAAGTAATGAAAATTTTTATGTAATATATGCAGACTTTGCCAAAGTGTTCGACCAGTGTGACCATGGAATCATAATACATAAATTGAAACATATGGGAATAACAGGAAAAGTAGGAAAATGGATATATAATTTCCTTAGTGAGTGCTGGTAAGTACAAGGAGCATCTTCATCAGAGGGTCATTCCATGTCAATTCAGCCAAAAAAACGTGAATTTGAACATGACCATCTCAGATTTTCGTATTTGGTACGTTAGTAGGTATGTATGAGAAACTGAAATTCCCCAAATTTTAGAGCTGGCTGACCTTTGGTTGCTGAGATATGGGGTCACAAAATTTGTACCTTTGACCTGATTTTTTACTTACTGTCAAATTTCAAATTGCTGTAGCCACATAACTAATAAAACTAGAGTTCTGATTCTAGTGCCACTTTGAAGCTCTTAAACAGCTTGTCATATTATCTCTCTTGTCATAAGCCTCTCAAATGAAAATTTAAAAATATATCCTTGACCTTGACCTTTGACCTTAAATAAAAAAAATATACCATCCCCAATTTTTTCAATTTTTTTTTACAAATGTTCACTTATCAATGTGGAACATGTTCCTAAAAGGTTATAAGTGGCCAGTGATAAGTATGATCAGGAAGTATTTTTAATTAAAATTAACCTTTAAATAATTCGTTTTTTTCATCTTTTCAGAAAATATTTGTTTAATATTCGAAGTGAATTTCTAAATTATGGAATGCCATTTAAATATAACTTACTAATTTTAATACACTAATTTTTAAAAAATGGCTAAACTTAAACAGAAATGTGCTTATCCCTTTAATCACACAAAGGATAGCGTTGAACCAAAAGTCTACGAATTGTACCTCAATATTTAATTGATAAAAGGCCTGAAATCAAATTAACAGTTGATCACAGGCTTTGTAAGCAGTGTAGGGAAATGCTGGAATCATTGCCTGAAAAAAAAACTTTAGATGAAGATGAAAAAAGCTCTTGCTGTGAAGAAACTAGTAATATTCCTGAAATATCTTCATCTGAAAATGAACTTGAAATCAATGAGGCATCAACAAGCACAGCACTTGAATTTCAATTATCAACTTTAAATACTTCATTAAAATCATTAGGAGAAACTCCCATAAAGACAAGAAAGCTAAGAGAGAGAGAGGCTTATGCATCTCACAAAATAACAAAAGTTACATGAACAGTCAAGAGAAAATTAGAAGAAATTGCTGGAAGAGATATATTAATACAGGAAAAAGAAAAAACTAAGAAAAAGATTATGATGAAATATTAAATCAACTGAAGGAGAAATTCAGCAACTTGCAGACCAAGAGGAGTGAAAGAATACAAATCCTGACTGTATTTATGAATAAAACTATATAGGGCTATGGGTTGATTGCCTGATACCCTCATCCATTGGAAATTTCCAGCAGACTTCAGTGGAGAGTTACTGACAAAAGCCCTATGTTTTTTCATTAGAGAGTTATGTATATGTAGGTCTTCAAAGGACCTCTATATTTAATTGTTTTCAGGATTTGGACTACCCAATGGCAAAGAAAGAAATTGCCTTACCTTATTATTTCATTGGGCTCGCCTCTGTTTTGATGTAGGGCTGTGGTCTTCTTCGATATAGGGCCATTATGATGGAGCCTACACTGTGAGTTGACACTTTGTAACTAATATAGGCAGTCACTAATTAAACACCTGAAGGTATAGGCCTATCCTTTTTATAGTTATTAGGTTTTATATTATAAGGAATTCACCCAGAACTTTAGGGAAGACAAAAGCACATCTTCCCTGTTTAAAGCATTTGCTGTAACAGAGAGAGCTCCGAGTGAGCCGATATAATATAATCTTCGTACTTTAGTATAAATTGCTGATTTGGCGAAGGTTGTTGACCCTTGCCTTGATGTAATCTTGAGTTGGCAGTGGAAAATTTTGATCACGTGAAATAATGTTTCTCGTGGTTATGTAGGCCTGATGCCTACATACGGGTTCTATGTATTTATGGCAATCATTTCATTCCCATTAGGCTATGTCGCCAATCCCGAGGCAATTTTGTAGATATTTAATTCAATTAATAATTTATATTTAATTATAAAATAAAGGTATCACATACGATACCATGTTGTAAGCACGTATAGTTTTTCCATATACTGGGTGAGGGCTGGAGAAAAATTTGTATGTTATAGATCAAATTTTTGTTATAGATCAAATTTGTATGTTATATATCAACAGAGCTGGGCACCGCAAACTCAAAATCACTTCCGCAATCGCAAATCCGCAAACTCAAACCTTACCTTCCGCAGCCATAAATCCGCAAACTGCTTGCCATTTTTGGTGCCGCAAGCGCAAATCCGCAAACGCAAACCATATTTCCAATTTTTACAGTGCTGGGCACTTCTGCAAACACTTCCGCAAACCGCAAATTCCGCAATCACAATTTTAACTATATAAAAAGTATCCAAAACATTAAAGAAGATAAAAAGTTTTTATATCTTTTTAATGTTTAATGTTTTAGCCTTGTTTTTATTAAAAACAAGGCTAAATAATTTATTACAATGAATCACTATTGTAGAAGAAATAAAAATACTACATATATTGATATATTATATTGAACAAAAATACCTCCTGCAAGTAAATAATAAATAAATTAAATAATAAATTTAATCATTTGAATTTCATAAATTTTGAGACTTAGACACGTTGGCGGCCAGTGACAGCAGCGTCACAGCACTAGTGGGCTTGGCCAGTGGCCACGTGGGAAATTTGCGGAAAGATTTGCGTTTGCGGTCTTAGTTCCGCAACGCAAATTCACTAATTTGCGATGACTTTGCCGCAAATGCAAATCCGCAAATGAAAAACATACTTCCGCAATTGCGGAATTTGCGGTTTGCGGTAGTGTTTGCGGAAGTGCCCAGCTCTGTATATCAAATATGTGCCACTGTCTAACCATATCATTTTTGGCACAAAATTATGTGCACAGAACCAGAGCGCGGCAATGAAAGCTTTTACTCTCCGATCCTTGGTTATGTTTAGACAGGTTGTTGTGTTTGACACATGGAAAGAGTACTGTGTGTGTGTGTTGCTCTGAATCTAGTTGGTCTTCAAAACTTGGATTCACCACTCCAGTGAAGTCAATACCGGTAGTTATGATTGAGTAAATATTGTGTATCCTACAGGTAAATCCAATCTGTTTGCAAGGAATGTATGTGTCTGTTGATGAAATCTGTTGTGTGATTCTTCTTAAAAGGAGAATTGGATGTTTGGAGTTGTATGTATATATTTATATACTGTACCGTACGTATGTGCGTAAATGTGTATTTTTGTTATAGGGTTTTATTTTGGGTTTTGTGTTAGGTTAACCAATTTGGCTGAGTAAAGATCCTCAAATGTTGCATTTGAGACCCTTATATCAAGCCTTGTCTATTTTATGCCTATATATGAAATAGGACTTAGAATAGGTCATGCCTATACATCAAATAGGACTTGGAATAGGTTGTGCCTATATGTCAAATAGGACTTAGAATAGGGTTACACCTATGTCAAATAGGACTTAATAGGTTGTACCTATATGTGAAATAGGACTTAAAATAGGTTGTGCCTATATGTGAAATAGGACTTAAAATAGGTTGCACCTACTGTATATGTGAAATAGGACTTAGAATAGGGTTAAGAATAGGTGTTAGGTGGGTGTAGGTTTGAATTCGTGCAATTGCTTTTGGTCTTTGTGATGTTACAGTTCTGAGTTTAATTTTACGATGTTAGTAAGTCTTATAAATTAAATTGCTGAAATAAATTTTATAACCTACACCACAGGTTGAATTATAAATTTAGTGTTTTTAGTTAGGATAGGCCTTGAGTGTAAAGAGTAGGGCCTACTTTGTGAGGTATGCTTTTTGTTTATTGAAATTTAAATAGGCTTATGTTGAAATTGGTTTCTTTTGTAGGACTTAAAAATTTGAGTTAAGCCTGTTAAATCAACAAGGCTTTGTTTTGAGTTAAAGAGTAGGACCTATTAAATAGGCTTAATGTTGTGGGCCTATTTTTATAGGACCTATTAAATAGGCTTAATGGTGTAGGCCTATTTTTATGACCTATTAAATAGGCTTAATGTTGTGGGCCTATTTTTATAGGACCTAAAATGAGTTATGCTTGTTAAATGAACAAGCCTTTTATTTTCGGTTAGTGTAAAGGTAAAAGGGATCGGCCCCCAGTTACACGGGCCACCATATGAAAAAACTATAGTGGGGTTATGGTTGAAATTGGGGTTAGGCCTAATGAGCTAAGTCTAGCCACTGTGTGTGTCAGTGTAAATTTTAGAGTGGTTCATTCCCCACACGGGCCACCATATGAAAAAAACTATATAGGGCTATGGGTTTATTGCCTGATACCCTCATCCATTGGAAATTTCCAGCAGACTTCAGTGTAGAGTTACTGACAAAAGCCCTATATTTTTTCGTTAGATAGTTATGTAGGTCTTCAAAGGACCTCTTTATATTTAATTGTTTTCGGGATTTGGACTACCCAATGGCAAAGAAATAAATTGCCTTACCTTATTATTTCGTTGGGCCTCGCTTCTGTTTTGATGTAGGGCCATTACGATGGAGCCTACACTGTGAGTTGACACTTTGTAACTAATATAGGCAGTCACTAATTAAACACCTGAAGGTATAGGCCTATCCTTTTTATAGTTATTATGTTTTATATTATAAGGAATTCACTCAGAACTTTAGGGAAGACAAAAGCACATTTTCCCTGTTTAAAACATTTGCTGTAACATAAAGAGCTCTGAGCGAGCCGATATAATATAATCTTCATATTTTAGTGTAAATTGCTGGTTTGGCGAAGGTTGTTGACCCTTGCCTTGATGTAATCTCATGAGTTGGCAGTGGAAAATTTTGATCACACGAAATAAATGTTTCTTGTGATTATGTAGGTCCAGTGCCTACATACAGGTTCTATGTATGTATGGCAATCATTTCATTCCCATTAGGCTATGTTGCCAATCCCAAGGCAATTTTGTAGATATTTAATTCAATTAATAATTTATATTTAATTATGAAATAAAGATATCACATATGATACCATGTTGTAAGCGCATATAGTTTTTCCATAGTATTACCAAAAAGTTGGAGTGAGAGAAAAATAGCTACAGAATTCAACACAACAAGGCACAAAGCATCAGTTGCCAAAAAGCTTACTAATGAAATGGGTATCCTTTCAATTCCAAATCTTCGGCCTGGAAAGAAAATTGAACAAAACATTATAGAAAATATCAAAGCATTTTATCTTTCAGAAGATATCAGTAGAATAATGCCTGGTAAAATGGATTATATCAGCATTATGGACAGCTCAGGGGAGAGGAAACATTTTCAGAAGCATCTACTGCTATGCAATTTAAAAGAAGCTTATCAGCTTTTTAAAGAAAGAAATCCTTTGGTAAAAGTGGGCTTCAGCAAATTTGCAGAGGTGCGTCCAAAGCAATGTATTATTGCCGGAGCATCAGGAACTCACTCAGTATGTGTATGTACCATTCATCAGAATGTTAAACTTATGTTTGTAGGAACTAAATTTGATAAGTTAACTGAAGATAATGAAAATCCTATCAACCATATATGACATTGTCTTACTTTGATTGAGTGCAATCCACCCTCATTGCAATGCTGCCTTAGGGAATGTAAACAATGTGGAGACACAAAAGTACTGAAAGAGAAACTGCAAAATATTTTTGATGATAACTGCATTGATTCAGTACAGTTTAAGAAATGGACCAATACAGACAGGTCCAATCTTGAATCAATTCACATGAGTTCAGATGAATATATTGAACATTTCTGTAACAAACTTCAAGAATACCAAATCCATGATTTCCTGACCAAGATGCAAGCTAATTATTACAACGAAACTAAAATGTCGCTGAAACCAAGTGAAGTCCTAGTAGTGTGCGATTTTGCCAAAAATTACTCTCTTGTTCTCCAAGATGAGGTGGAGTTTTCACTGGAACAATCAGATGGCAACTCTACATCCATTTGTTTTGTATTATAACAAGCAAAATGAGATTGCTCATTTGTTGTCAAATGCTTTGTTGTCATATCTGAGTGCAATATTCATAACACAGTTGTAGCACATTTGTTTCAAAAGCATCTCATAAACTTCATAAAAGAGAACATCCCATCCATCAACAAAATCATATACTTTTCAGATGGCTGTGCTGGACAATATAAAAACTGCAAAAACTTTCTGAATCTTTGCCACCATAAAGATGACTTTGGAATTGATGCAGAGTGGAATTTTTTTACAACAAGCCATGGGAAGGGACCATGTGATGGTGTAGGAGGCACTCTTAAGAGGTTAGCTGCTAAAGCTAGTCTGCAATGGCCTTATGATAAACAAATCCTTTCTGCACAACAGCTGTATATATTTACCAAAGATAATAATAATAATATTACACCACATTTTTCAACCAATGAAGATTATGAAAATGAAGAATTTCTTCTCCAAACTAGACATTCAAAAGCAAGAACAATTGCTGGTACTCAGAAAATACACCATTTAAAACCAGTTTCATTAACTTCACTAGAGATTAAGCATTTCTCAGCATCAGGATATTCACGTATTGAGAAAGTCAGTGAAGAAGAAGAACTTATAACAAAAGAAACTACATGGTTTGGTCACTGGTGTATATGATAACCTTTGGTGGTTAGCATGCATTTTGGACAAAACAACTGAGAAGAGGGAAGTGAAAATATCTTTTCATCCTCATGGTCCCAACCCATCATTCTTTTTTCTTCATCAACCAGATATTCTTACAATTACATACTCTGATGTTTTGACAAAGGTAGAGGCATCTACTGCAACTGGAAGACTACTACCTCACCAAGGAGGAAACTGCTAAGGCCTCCAAAGCCCTCATAGAATTACAACAGAGAAAAGTAAGTTACACATTCAAGTTATATATATATATTATTATTTTTTTTTCACTGGGCATGCCTGTATCAACCCAAGGAAAGATGGGTCATGTTGTTGTTGTTAGTAACCTCCAGGGTCGAAACCCTCAGTGCTGAAAAACTGACAGCCGCTCAAGCCTCGCCCAGAGGTTCCCTAATCCCAGTGTAAAGTGTTTGTCTATGTATGTGGAAGTGATGTGTTTATCCCAAAGGCAGTGTTGAATGAAATGTGTGCAGGTAATATATATATGTGTGTGTGTGTGTGTGTGTATATATATATATATATATATATATAAGCAAACGACCACAGGGAAAAAGGAAAAAGAAATATGAAATCCGAGCACTTTCGTAATATATTAACATCTTCAGGGAAAAGAAAGAAATAGACAGAATTTACCAAATAAATGAGTTAAATACACAAGCGAAAAATTCCCAATTGGCAACTCAATTTAAAAACAATAAAACATTCTAAAGATTTTTTCCAATAGGTAACAATCTAAAGGCTACTAAATTATTGAATATATAAGACCTATATAAATGAAATTAGACAATTAACATGTACAGAAAACAAAAATTATTATAACAGTTATTAGAAATAGTATTTAATTAGAATAGGCAGTTAAGTGGCAAGAATTTATGGAAACAAAAGACTTGGTGCCATCGTCGTGTGGAATATTCCAAATATCTACGAGCAATCTGAAAATTTTTTTCCCCAATAGATAACCTGTTCAAAAGTCTAATAAACTATCAAGTACATAAAGATTAGATGAAAGAAAAAATACAACTAAAATGTACACACAAGAATGTTAACAATTCTTCAAAATATTATTTATTTAATTAAGCCAAACAGTTAAGGGATGAGAATGCGGTCAAAAGTAATAGGCCTACAGCAACTAAATTTAAAAAAACAATAAAACAAACTAAAGATTTTTTCTCAATAGGTAACTAATTATTGAATACATAAGAACTATATAAATGAAATTAGACAACATGTACAAAAAACAAAAATTATTATAACAGTTATTAATTAAAGCAGGTAGTTAAGTGGCAAGAATTTAAGGAAACAGACATGGTGCCATCATTGTACAGAATATTCCTAATATCTACAAACAATCTGAAAATTTTTTCCAATAGATAACCTGTTCAAAAGTCTAATAAACTATCAAGTACATAGATGAAAGAAAAAATACAATTAAAATGTACACACAAGAATGTTAATAATTCTTCAAAATATTATTTATTTAATTAAGGGAAACAGTTAAGGGGCAAGAATGCAGTAAAAAATAATAGGCCTTACACCAACTTCCTAACAATGTACGAGTCTAATTTATAAAGCCCAGGGCTAATATTAAGAACCAAATTCACATTATTCTTGATCACACTTGATTCAAGTATATTTCTACTAACAATAGATTTACTAAAACTTAATTTGGAGGCATTTTTCCAGTCAGTGGGATGATTAGTATCTCTTACATAAATGAAAATGGTGTTACATTCCTGGCCGATTCTTATACTGTATTTATGCTGCTTAATACGTAATTCAAGCATCTTACCAGTTTGACCAATGTAAAATTTATTACATATTGTGCATGGAATTTTATATACACAACCCTGTTCACTTAAAGGGGAGTTTTTAATCAATGAATTTTTAATTACATCTAAATTTCTGAACGTGCAATATTTACGTTAAAGATCCTCAGCAATTTTGGCAGATCAAGGAAATTTTCTCTGAATGGTAAAGCTAAAACATTTTTTGTGTTATAAGTAATCTTGTTCTTTACCTTGTAGAAGGTTTTCTTTTGCCATTTTTAAGGATTTATCTATGCCAGTGGTCGGTGAACAGGGGTAAATTACCCCAAATGGGGTACATTTAAAAATTTTGGGGGTAATGCGTGCGGTATGAGAGACACCATATGCAACAATTTTAAGAGCAATTGGCTTGTTTTTGTTTACTTTGAAGTCTGGGGGTAATTTCATTTTACTCAAATAGATTTTTGGGTAATACCCAAAAAAGTTCCCCGACCCATGATCTATGCAGTTCTTTGGATATTTTAAATCAAATGCAATTTTATACATTTTACTAATTTCATAATTTATATATTTTACTAATTTCGTAAGCATCTTAGGAACAAAGTAGAAAGAATGGTTCATTTTACGTTAATGTGGTGAGCTGAAAATTTTTTTAATATTTTTCATAGATATTAGGAATATTCGGTATGACAATGGCACCATGTCTTTGTTTCCTTAAATTCTTGCCACTTAACTGCCTGCTTTAAATAATAACTGGCTTAATTAAATAAATAATATTTTGAAGAATTGTTAACATTCTTTTGTGTACATTTTAATTATTTTTTCTTTCATCTAATCTTTATGTACTTGATAGTTTATTAGAGTTTTGAACAGGTTATCTATTGGGAAAAAAAATTTCAGATTGCTTGTAGGTATTTGGAATATTCTGTATGATGTTGGCACCAAGTCTTTTGTTTCCATAAATTCTTGCCACTTAACTGCCTGCTCTAATTAAATACTATTTCTAATAACTGTTATAATAATTTTTGTTTTCTGTACATGTTAATTGTCTAATTTCATTTATATAGGTCTTATATATTCAATAATTTAGTAGCCTTTAGATTAAGTTACCTATTGGAAAAAATCTTTAGAATGTTTCATTGTTTTTAAATTGAGTTGCCAATTGGGAATTTTTCGCTTGTGTATTTAACTCATTTATTTGGTAAATTCTGTCTATTTCTTTCTTTTCCTTGAAGATGTGAATACAGTCGACCCTCGACTTACGTAATTAATCCATTCCGAGATGAGTTACTTAACTCAAAAATGACATAAGTCGAACCCCAAAATACATGTAAATCGGGTAATCCGTTCCAGAACCCCAAAAAATTTGATAATAATAATAAAATTAAACTTTTTGATAAAAACAGTGTATATAAACAGAATTATAATGGTAATTAATAATTATTATTAAGAAACCCCATCTGTAAAAGAAAATACATAATAAAAATTAATAATAATAAATTAATTTAGACTTACATTGGGGAGAGAGTTGAATAATGCACAGTAAAAATAACAATGAAATAACGTGAAATACCCGGCATCCTGCCAGTGAGTGGTCATGCACTGCATTTGCGATTACGCAGCTATTACACAACAAGAAATAATTACGTAAGACGAATCAATTACAGTCAATGGGGGGCTTCTCGTAACTCAAAATTACGTAAGACGGTGATGATGTAAGTTGAGGGTCGACTGTATATCACAAAAGCGCTCGGATTTCATGTTTCTTTTTCCTTTTTCCCTGTGGTTGTTTGCTTATTAATAAGATCACGTGTTATTCTGTGATTTTTCTGCATATATATATATAATAATGGAACCATATATTTTCAGGCACAAAACTAATGGATAATCTGCTTGAGAGAAGATTTGTATCAATGAAAAAACTCGGATCTGGATTTATTTAAAGGTTAGTTTTAATTAAAAGTGCTTTCTGCTCATACTTTTCACTGGCCACTATTAACCTTTTAGGAATATGTTTCACATTGGTAAGTGAACATTTGTGAAAAAAATTGAAAAAATTGGGGATGGTATTTTTTTATTTAAGGTGCAAGGTCAAGGATATTTTTTAAAATTTTCATTTTAGAGGCTTATGACAAGAGATATATGACTAGCTGTTTAAGAGTTTCAAAATGACACTAGAATCAGAACTCTAGCTTTATTAGTTATGTGGCTCCAGCAATTTGAAATTTGACAGTAAGTAAAAAATCAGATCAAAGGTCCAAATTTTGTGACCCTGTATCAGCAACCAAAGGTAAGCCAGCTCTAAAATTTGGGGAATTTCAGTTTCTCACACATACCTACTAATGTACCAAATATCATGAAAATCTGAGATGGTCATGTTCTCAGGTGGCTGAATTGACATGGAATGACCCCAGAATCAGAGGTCCTCAGCTCAGTACCACAAGGAACAGTATTAGCTCCACTACTCTTCATAATTGTGCTTACTGACATAGATGAGGACGTTACCAGAAACAGCACAGTAACATCCTTTGCCAATGACACAAAGATCAGTAGAAAAATAAGAAACCCAGAAGATATAGGATCTCTATAAACCAACATGAACAGAATCTACAAGTGGATGGAAGACAACAATATGAAGTTTAACACTGAGAAATTTCAGCTGTTATGGTACGGAAAAAGAGAAGACCTAAAATCCATGGAATATTATACTCAAAATGGACAGGAAATTCAGAGAAATGCTAGCGCAAAAGATTGATTTAGTGATTGTAATGACTGATGATGCGAAATTTGAAACATAAAATGAGATAGCAGTAAACAGAGCAAAGAGAATAACTGGGCAGATACTGAGAACCTTTAAATGAAGGGATAGGAATATAATGATTATAATGTTCCTCTACTGAAAACTGGTCATACCCAAATTGGAATACTGCTCAGTCCTAACGTGCCCATATAAAAAAGAAGACATTAGACAACTCGAAGGGATTCAGAGAAGCTTCACAGCCAAGATCAAGGGGTGCAAAGAACTAAATTACTGGGAGTGGTTATGTGAGTTAAACCTATATTCACTGGAAAGGAGAGAGAGAGACACCATTATTTACACTTGGAAAATAATAGAGAAACTAGTCCCTAATCTTACTCTGAACCCTGTAACTCCCCAAACAACGGTGGAAAGTAGAAAAGGAAGACTGTGTCATGTTCCCAAATTAAAGACGAGACAGGGAACATCCTTAACCCTGAAAGAAAATAGTTTTGTTGTGAGAGGACCAAAACTGTTTAATCAGCTGCTCAGCTGCCCAAAGACCTAAGGAACATGAATGGGGTTACAGTGGACATCTTCAAAAGAAGACTAGATGCCTGGTTCAGAACAATCCTCGATGAGCCAGGTGTACCTGGCTGTGTGAGGTGGAGAGTATAAGAAACAAACTCACTACTTCACCAGGCCAACTTGAGAGGAAGGGTGACAAGCTTGGCCTTCATGAAATGAGGAATCATCATGTGGAACAGTTGAAACACACACACACACACACACACACACACACACTGCAGTGGTTCTGCGCATTGCTCTCTCTCTCCCCCTACCTCGATGGAAAAGAGAGTTGGTTTTCAGGCTCTCCATCTCGCATCACCAGGTGTACTCAGCTTATCTGGGTTGTCTTCTTTTGAAGATGTTTACATGAACACCAGTTGTATTTGAGATTTCCTTTGCTAACTGGTTAAATAGTCTTTGCCCTCTGACAACAAAGTTATTTTCCTTCAGAGTTGAGGGTGTACCTTGTCTAGCCTTGTATATATTGTGGTGTACTTCTCTGTTCAGCCTTCCAGCGAATAGAGATTTAATGCACATAATATTTCTCAGTAATTTAGGTTTTTGCAGCCATTGATTGTGGCTGTGAAATTTCTTTAAATTTCTTTGAGCTAATAATTTTTTCTTTTTTATATGGGGACATCAAGACTGAGCAGTATTTCAATTTTGGTATGATCATTGTTTTTAGCAAGAGAATCATTACTCTCTTATCCCTTTTAAAAGTTCAGTATCTGCCCTGTAATTCTTTTCACTTTGTGTATAGCTATTTGATTTTGTCTGTCATTACAGCTCGTAAATCTTTTGTGTTTGTGTTTCTCTGAATTTCGTATCTATTTGGGGCAAAATAGTCTTTCAGTTTCTTCCATTTGTTAAGAGCTGAAAATTTTGTTTAATTTGATATTATTGGCCTTTAACCATTTTTATATTCTGTTTATATCTGTTTGTAAGGCTTCTACATCTTGTGCATTTCAAAATTTTCTCTTCATTTTTGTATCATAAACAAAGGCTGTTACTGTATTATTGTTTGTTACTTTGTTGTCTGTCTCTTCATATGATGATGAATAGTAGTGGGGCTAATGCCGTTCATTGTGGTACTGATTACATACTTCCGAGTCTAATGATATTATTCCTTGGTTACAGTATTAATAAGTTGCTGATGTTCTCTGAGGCAGTTGTAGGTTCATTTTCCCACTGCTCATTATTCCCATATATTTCTCAGTGCCATTATACTCTGACTACACTCGCAGAATGCTTCAGCTAAATCTGTGTATATTTCATCATAATTTTCATTGTATTTATGTGCATCAATGATATGGTTATAATGTTCTATTAGTTGTGATAGGTGCAAACTTCTCGATCAGAATCCGTGCTGGTTCTCATTGAATCTTTCTTATGCCTTCAAAAACTCATGAATTTTTTCTCTACTTTCAAATATTTTGGTGAGGTGAGATATCAGTGACAGTAGTCTATTGTTTTTTGCTCAAGACCTCTCCCCTCCTTTATGTATAGGTACAGTGTTCTTTTCCCCCTTCAGGATGCCTGGTATTTCTCCTGTGTCCAGAGATCTCCATATCTAGTACAGGGGTGTAGGAATTTCATTCTTGCAGTTTTAAATCATTGAGGAGTTTCATTTGTCCGAATCTGCTGCTGACCAATTTCAGATGTCCTATAGCTGGCGCAACATCTGGTACAAAATCAAATTTAGTTACATTCTCTTGTCATTTCTCTTCAAAGAGATAAATGATAAATGACTATCATGTTTAGTTTTCAATTTTACCATTTTACTGGCATGCGAAGCCAACCCTCATTTTATGTACAAATCATTTCAGGAATGAAAGTTTGTTTAATGAGTTGTTCGGTTTGAGTCTTTTTATATTTGCCAGAGCTGTTTTTGTTTTTTTCTTTTTGTTTTTCCGCTTGTACAAGGGTAATTCAATAAGTATCCACACTTTTTATTTTCACAATTTTGTTTTCACATCTGATAGATTATAAACACATCACTTCTCAACATAGTCTCCCTGTTTCTCAATACACTTAGTCCAGCAATCCTACACACTTCCTAATGCCATCACAAAAGAATGTTTTTGGCTGTGTGCGTAGCCAGTCATGCACCGCCTCCTTCAGGTCAGTCATCATCATCTTGGAATTGCTGACCTCTCAAAGCATCTTTTAGTGGTCCAAATAGGTAAAAATCTGAAGGTGCCACGTCTGGACTGTAGGCTAGATGGTCGAGAACTTCAAATTTAAGTTATTGAAGGCATTTTCTAGTCTGTGCAGCGGTATGAGGGCGTGCATTGTCGTGTAGCAGAATAACACCTTCTGACAATCTCTCTCTCTCCTTTTGTACGAATTGCTTGCTTTAACTCATTCCGAAGCATGTCAGAATATAATGCACTTGTTACTGTAGTTCCACAATCTAGATAATGTTCAAGGATAGGGCCTTGTATATCCCAAAACAGTATTAGCGTAACTTTACCTGCTGATGGCTGCGCTTTGAACTTCTTTGCAATGGGAGATGTTGGATGCTTCCATTGCATGCTCTGTCGTTTGCTTTCTGGTTCATAGTGATGGATCCAGGTTTCATCTCCAGTGATAATGTGCTCCAAAAAGTTTTCACCTTCATTATGATACTGCGCCAAAAGATAGAGCAGACATCCATACAATTACGCTTGTGCTCTTCTGTCACCTGTTTGGGCACCCATCTTGCACAAACCTTGTGAAAGCTAAGAATGTCATGAACTATCGAATAGGCTGACCCTTGACTAATGTCTAATGAAGATGCAATTTCTTTTATTGTTAATCTTCTGTCATCGAAAATCATGGCTCTGGTTTCTTCCTGCTTGTCACCACTGGTTGATGTTGATGGTCATCCTGAGCACTGAGCATCTGTCACACATGTCCAACCTTCCTTGAACATTTAAATCCACTTGTACACACTTTGCCTTGGTAACACATTATTCCCATACTGAGCACATAAACGCGTGTGAATTTCAGTTCCTTTCACACCTTGCCCACAAAAAATGAACCATGGATCTCTGTTCTTCCTGAGTACAAATTGAAAGTGGCGCAGCCATGCTCACTACTCATACGATATGTGACAGCTATGAGTAGCCTAAATAAGCCTATAGCTCTCAGTTTGGCTTGTTATTATGAGTATATATTATATATACTAAATTATCACTAAAATAAAAAGTGCGAATACTTATTGAAGTACCCTCGTATATCGCAAATTCGTTATTCTTCAATGTCGCATGTTTCGTAGTTTTGTGGTCCTCTGAGAAATAGCCATTTCTGCTTACCTGTTCTGGTAGGTACCACTTTAGTTTATCATGTATGGAAGTAGGGATGTGCTGATAGTATCAGTATTGGCAGTATCAGCCTTTTTTTGGAGTATTGGTATCGGCAAGGTGAAAATATGGCTGATACTCCAATACTTTTCTACTTTATTTATTATATGATTCAAGACAAAGTTATGTTTAATGACAGTAATTAATTAACACAGATGATATTATTATTATCATATTAATATTATTAATTATTATAGTGCTCCTACATTAACAGTACTCCTACCCTAACACCGGCTTTCCCAATCCATACCATAATCCTGCAAATATCGCTCTTATTTCACCTTCAACTGAAAAAGACATGAGTTCTATGTAGCACGCAAATTTGGACCTTATACCATAATAAATAAGGTTCATTTTAGCCTACCAAACTTGGTCTCAAGTGTGTGTGTAGCTTGCATGAAACAAAGTTCTGATGGTCATTTCATAGATCGTTATTGAAATTTTGGCCAATTTACATTTCAAACCAGTATAATACAGTATTATTATATATAAAACAGCTTCTTATGAGATAAATATAGTCAGCTGAAAATGACACCACGCCACGAATTCCCAACAATTATAAATTAGCGAATTAAAATGAGAAGTGTTTCACCGATGATGTCTGTGTCACCTATCAGGCTATCTCAAATCTAAAAATTGCAATGTTCGAATGTGTAGTATTTATAATTTCCTATAATAATATGGGCATATTAACCCTTTCACTAACGAATTATGACATAGGGTAAAAAAGAAATTTGCCTTTATGTGTCGTTATATAAGAATCAATATGGTTTATTTTTCAGCTACACAATTGTCTACCCAGTGAGTGAAAGGGTTAAAATATTGGTTTTATAACTTTTATTACTTTGTGCACTTACATATTCTTTCATAGAGCTATGATACAATACACTACACTGCTAAACGATGAGTCTAAAGTAGTCTGCAAAGAATGCAAGAAATTATTGTCATGTGGAGGAAAAGGGGGGAAATCTTTTAATACAACAAATCTTAAAAAACACCTGCAAAGCAAGCACAAGGAGAAGAATGAAGAATTAAATAAAGATGAAGCTCAAGTTAAAGAAGAAGAAGAAGAAGAAGAAGAAGAAGAAGAATACTGGCGCATCAACATCATTAAGTTCTACAAATGAAATTCAAATAACTCTGGATGAAACTTATGTTTGGAAGCAAATTTGGGACATCAACAATCCCCAGTCGCAAACCATTCACAAAGCCATTGGAGAAATGATTGCTGCTGACTGCCAACCATACTCTATTATTGAAGATGTTGGATTTGAAAGACTAATGAAGAAACTAAAACCTAATTATGAGTTGCCGGGAAGAAAGTATTTCTCTACAAAAATTGTTCCTGATATTCACACACAAGTACTGGATAAGGTCAAGACTGCATTGGAAGAAGCAGAGAACATCAGTTTTACTACTGACATTTGGACAAGCAACTCAGATACAGCTTTTATTAGCCTAACAGCACATTGTATTGACATCAATTTTGAGCAAAAAACTGTTGTACTTAGAGTTGCACCTTTTCTAGGATCATACTGCTTCAAACATTGCTGAGGTGATCGAAAGTGTTGTTCAGGAATTTAAAATACCATCCTACAAGATTCATGTTTTTGTACGGGATAATGGAGCTAATATTGTCTGAGGTATTCAAAACACAGGCTATGCTAGTCTCTCGTGCTTCCTCCACACTCTACAACTCGTGGTTCATGACTATTTTCAAACAATGAATAGTTAAGGATATGATCGCAAGTTGCAAGCAAATGGTTGGACATTTCAGCCATTCAGCACTTGCATACAACAAACTAGCTGCGCTACAGAAACAGCATGACTTGCCAATCACAAACTGATACAGGATGTTCCAACTCAGTGGAACAGCACCTATTTCATGACTGAATGTATGTTTGAGCAAAAAACTGCAATTGCCAACTACTGCCTTGATACTCCCAACCTCCCTGTATTTGATGCCAACAAGTGGACTTTGATTGGGAAGTTTACTGCACTGCTGAAAATATTTCACAAAATTACTGTTTGGTCGAGTGAAAGGTCTGCTACTATCTCAGAAATAATACCTCAAATAAAGTTTCTACAAGTCTTCATAGCAAAAGCATCAACTGACATCAGATTCTTTGGACTTGGAAGTACTCTTTCGGCTATTAACGCATCAATGAAGAGTCGCTTTGAACGCTATCTGGATGATTACAATCCAGTACTAGCCACATACCTAGACCCCAGATATAAGACCTCCTTGTTCCAAAATAAATCTAGTGAAGATTCCAAAATGCAAGAAAGCAACCTGGAGAGAGCAATGATAGATAGCATCAAGAAAAGGAGTGAAGGAGCGAAGCTGTTCAAGAGGAAGGAAGTGGACATACAAGTACTATGAGTGAAGAAGATATGCAAGAGACTGTGAGTGCTTCTGACAACATTATAAGTGATGAGTTCAGTGAATTTGACTTTGACAAGTGCATGGACCAATTGGTTCAAGAGAACCGTGATGATAGTGAGGGGAGTGGAAAAAAAAATCAACTCCAGGAAGTTCATCTAAGAATAAGAAGCACTGCACAACATTATTTCTGATTAAAGTTGAAATGACCAAGTATCAAATGTTGGAATTACAATCAAGGGATGGAGACCCTTTAAAGTGGTGGAAACAGAATGCAGTTACGCTTCCAACATTAAGCCATCTTGCAAATAAGTACCTGTCTTCTCCCCCTTCATCAATTGAAAGTGAGAGGTTGTTTAGCACTGGGGGCAATATTTACACTCCACACAGGAATCGTCTAAGTGCAGAAAGAGGTGAAATGTTAATGTTCCTTCACTACAACTTACGAATTTTTTATTTTGAATATTAAGAATATATTTAATGTTTAATTATCCATATGTTTCTAATTTCTATTAATCTTAATAATAATTATTTACTGGAAAATTGGAAATTTTATTTTTTTATATCTTAGTATCTTACAATGGAATTTTTCATTTTGCAATTTGTTCAAAATTTTAGTTTTTTTGTGATTAAAGGAAGAAAATGTTATCTTTTGTTTTATTTATTATTCATACAATGCAGATTAACAAGTCAACTTAGTCAAGAAATATTGTTATTCCCAAGGGCATGCTTGGTAGTTGAGGTCATGGAAACTGTCCTCAGCTCAGCATTGTACGGGAAGTTGCCCTCCTGGGGTCCTGACTCATGCGCTAAACAAACAGGTGGATACTGGATAAACATTCATAAAACTATATTCTATTTCAATTTCGACAGTATGACTGTGTTTGAATTTTTTTGAACTGTTAATTTCATCCAATAACAGTTGTCTCCAACTTCCCCTATTTCTAATATTAAAATAAAAGTAACTTTATATTTTTTTTATAATTTAACAGATTAAGCATTAATCAAAAAGTATCAGTATCGGCAAAGTATCAGCCATTTGTTATTATCTGAGTATCGGTATTGGCACATCTCTATATGGAAGCTTCTTGGCTGAAAATGGTTCAGTTTGTGGAGGTTTTTATCTGTGTCAGTTGTATGTGCTGTATGAAATTTAGTAGCTGTATTATGTGAGTGAAATACAAAAAAATTGTTTTCTTAGTTTCTTTGCATTATATTTAGGGTGTTGTTCTTTAGAGTTGGTTGGAAGAAGGTGATAGAAGCACATTTTCTGTATCTGCAGCTTCCATATCTTCTATAGTTTTTGCAAACAGTCAGATGGTAGAATTTGCGGATGTCTCTGAACTTAAGTGACCATCATTGTAATAGAAATTAAATTATATAATTTTTATTATCATATTAGTTATATCACTTTGGGGGCACAACATATTCATACAGACACTGGCACTTTAATTTTTAATAATTAATAATTATGGGAGTTTCACTGTACAGGCATACCCTGCATAACAGAGATTTCTTCAGTGCTGATTCGCCATAACGCTGATAAAACCTTGACACCATTCCCTGAACCAGTGATGCTTCAAATTTGCTCTTGCACGTTTTTGTAGCAAACATTTTTGAGAAAAGAAATTTCTATGCACTTTATTATTTACTATTTAAATAAAATTTTAAAAACACTTTTTAGCGTGAATGGAACAAAGTTAATTTTAAAAATAAGCGTGATTTTAAAAAATGTAGAAAATCAACTTTTTTCCAAAATTAAAGTGTTTCATTTTTAACTAAAAATTAAACAGAGAGTATACAATGGTAAACAGGGAACAGATTTTATCTGTTTGGCTTGAAGATTGTAAATAAAGAAGGATTCTTCATAGCAAGATGAAAATTCATTTGAAAGTATTAATGTATGAGGAAACTTTTACTGTTGCTCATCACAGTCTCGCGGATGGTTTGACAGATTAAAAAAGATAAGAATGATAAGTTTTGATGTTGAGTCCTTGTTTACGAAAGTTCCCATTGATGATGTACTTAGTTTTTTAGATAGAAAATTGCCAACATGTAACGTAGAACTAGGCATGCCCACATCTGTATTTTTAGAACTGATAAAACTCTGTGTCACCAATAATGCCTTCTCCTTCGGTGAAGAATTTTATTTGCAACGTTTTGGTATGGGAATGGGGTCCCCTTTATCCCCAATACTGAGTACATTATATATGGAGTATTATGAGTCGGAATTGTTGCAAACAATATGTCCCAGGAATCTAATTTGGTTTCGTTATGTAGATGATATTTTCTCATTTTGGCCTGACCACTGGAACAACTTTGACACTTTCTTTCAGTCATTAAATAATCTTGTTCCCTCTATTAAATTTAAATATGAATGGGAGAACGACAAACAATTACCTTTTCTAGATGTTTTGGTCATTAACGAAAGCGGAAAGCCCAATTTCACGGTCTATAGAAAACCTACTCATTGTAATTCGTACATTCATTATTTTTCATATCATGATGAAGGGGTTAAAAGCTCAATTATTTCTTCCATGTTTCTAAGAGCACTCAGGATTTGTAGCCCACATTTGCTGGATCCGGAAAATTCAAAGATTTGGAACATTTTTAAGGATTTAAAATATCCTGAGTGGTTTATCAGAAAGGCGTATTTTAAAGCCAGAAATCTTTTTATGCCCCTCGGGAACCTTCAGTTAACCAAAAACAATATGTGAGTTTGCCTTACATTGCCGGCTTAGAAAGAGTAAAACCGTTGATGAAAGAATTTAAGTTTGCTTTGGCGTTCAAATATTCGTCTACCGTGAAAAGTAAATTGGTTAGGAATAACGTTGCAAAAGAGGAACAAGCCTGTGTCTACAGCATTCCCTGTAAAAGTTGTGATTTAGTATACGTGGGAGAAACTGGAAGAAATATTGAAACCCGTATCAAAGAACACAAATATGCCTTCAGAAGTTGTAATACTAATAATGCCATTTTTTATCACGCTAGCCAAAATAATCATGCTATAGATTGGGAATCAAGTAAGGTACCTTATAAATGTAATAATTATGTCAAAAGAAAATAATAGAATCTGTGTGTATAGAAAAAGTAGATAATTTTAATTTGTGCGAAGGTACTTATAAGTTAGACCCTTTAATGAGATTCTTGGTCAATAAATCCCTTACGGAGTCGTGGGAACGTGTTCGAACCTAAGTGTGAATTTCTTAAATGTCTCTGGATTGGAATGTTTCCTTACTCGCTTTTAGTAAATGTAATAATGGAAGTAATTAATGTGGAAATAAATATATGCAGTAATTATGTCAAAACATTAGGATCTGTATGTATAGAACAAGAAGATATTTTTAATTTGTGGAAATGTAGTTATAAGCTGACCCTGTAATAAAATGCCCTTCTGGTTTCGGGAGAACGATATCTAACCTAGGTGCGAATTTCTCAATGGTCTCTGGATTATTTCCTAATCGCCTGTTTTCATTCGTTTTTTGGTTTATAATTTCTGTATAATAAACACCAATGTAATAATAAATTTATAATTTCTGTAATTAATAATTATGCAATATTAAATGTAATAAATTTAATTATAAATGTAATAATTATGTAAAAATAATAGAATCTGTATGTTTAGAACAGGAAGATAGTTTAAAAAAAAAAAAAAAAAATTTGTGCGAATGTACTTAATGAAAATGCCCCTCCTGTCTCGAGAGAATGGAATCCAACCTAGGTGCGAATTTCTTAACGGTCGATCCTTGAACTGTTTTTCCCTCTTGTCTTGTTTCATTTGTGTTTCTGTATCCACCCGAGGAGGATGCCAGTGGGTGTCGAAACTGTCGTGGAAATAAACTCTGTCTATTAGAGTGGGTTTTTATTCTCATATTTTGACCTTCACGTAAAAAAGTGAAGTTTTTTGCACTTTATTTCATGTTGATTATATTTCCCGATCAACGCTGATTCACATAACGCGGTACTTTCCGCAGATGAATTAACCACATTAATTGGGGTATTGCTGTATTTCAAATTCTGTTTGGACTTCAATTGAAAAAAAAACACACACACACACACAACCTGGTAATTAATATTCATCTACCAACCAAAGGAAGGATGAACAGCAGGCAGCTGGGAGAGCTGCCTGCAAACGGAGTCGAACCCGGGGCTGATGGATCTGAAGTCAGCAATGCTAACCGCTACACCAATGAGGCACATATATATGTCTGTATGTGTGAGAAATCACACCCATTAGGGTTCGAACCCACAACCTCTTCAGTAGAAGGTGAGGGCACTAGCCACTATACTACAATGAGATAAAAATGAACACAACCTGTCTTATATCGGGTGATTTTTAAACATGACACTTTAAAAGTTTTGTATTTTTTTATTAACTGAAAATAAAAGCCTGAAAAATGTACTGTACGTACTTTCTCTACACATGGAGAATTAGTCCCCAAGTGCAACACATGCTCTATGTGATGTCCTCTCGGCTCACCCATACTTACACACTACTTTTGACAGAAAAATTTTGTCCAGCAGATTTTCTGCAATCTATGATAAAGGAGTAACATGGCCACCAACATCACCAGTTTTAAACTTCTGTAACTTTTATCTGTGGGGTTATTTAAAAGATAGTGTGTCTAAACAGAGCCCACATAACCGAAGAATTGAAAGCATCAATTGAACAAGAAATTTTTCTGATTTCAGCAGATACTCCATCCAGAATAATAAAAGTTCTTGTTGATCATCTTCAAAGAGTAAATGGTCTGAGAGAATATCATATAGAGCATGTTTTGCACTAGGAACTAATTTCCCATGTGTAGAGAGGGTACAATAAAAATGTAATTCTTTTGTATAAATTGAGTTAATAAAATATTACAAACCACCCAATATTTGCGTCCAGAGGCATTTTAAATTTTAAAATCATGCGTGTTTGTGCATGATATGCCACATACATATATATGGACAGGAGGTTTTAAGATTTAGAATTTTTTCCTCCCAGGATCTTCCGACTTAGGTTATGATGATGACGACGATTCCCTCATTTGGCGGGGCACAGGAGGAGGGGGTGGTGGAAGAATGGGCAGAAGAGAAATCAATATAAAAGTAAGATAATCTATTTGTTTATATAACTGGCATTTTATTTCCACAGTGTTGGCACTAATATGCCTTCACGTAAACCTGAAGGGTTGTGTCATTGTTACACCCATAAATCTGGGAAATAATAGTGAGGACTCTACTCGGTTTATATGATTAAGAATTTGGGAGTGAAAGCCAATTTAACCTTAAGCCTAGCTGGGTTAGGCTTATCAGCATGCATGGAAAAATCATATTATTTAAGTCTGTCTCATATGAGTGTAGGCCTTGGGTTTACTGGATGTCAACCACGGCCCTGTCTTGGCTTTTTCGACAATGCTCTGATTATATTATCAGACTTTTTAAAAAGAGTTTACCACAGTCATTGAGAACGATATGACTACACGAAAGGTTATAGCTCCTTCATGACAGCATCATTTGTCTCCAACGTTTTAAAAAAAAATTATTGCCACTCCACTTAGTTTTACTCGAGCCACATATAGGGTAGGTCACAATTGGGCAGTGGTGGGCACCGTTAACCAAAAAGTTAACTTCGTTAACCGCTAATCCGTTAACCGTTAATCCGTTAATCCGTTAATTCGTTAAACATGTAACGGAAGTTACCGATAAACCGTTAACGTTAACTTTTATTATATAAAAAAATGAAAAACACAATATATATATAATTTAATTTTCCCTCTTCTTCTCGTTCTCCATTTTGTCCATGAGATGCATGTTGCCCTTCATGAAAATTAGCATATCAAAGTTTTCATCAGACAGGGATGATCTCTTGGCCCTCAGGATGTCCTTGCCCATAGAGAACAAACGCTCCACTGCAGCACTGGAGGGATGGCTGTGCGTGTTGATGAACAAGTCCACCAACACTTGCTCACTCAGAAGGCAGCATCTGTCAGCAAGTCCTTGGAGTTGGTCTCCAGCCAGGTCTTGACCAAGTTCTGGGCCTTGCCCTTGAGTGACCTGTGGCTTCTGCTGCTCTCTTTTGTCTGGATGACAGCACTGAAGAAGTCATCCTCCTCCTCCTCCTTGTTGTTGCTGCTGCCTCCACTGTTGCTGCCCACTTCGTTGGATGTGGTACCTAGAAGCTACCGCCAGGACATAAAGGGTTAAAGTGAAAACGCTCCCATTGTAAGACATCAATTGACTTAATTTATGTCATCAAAGTGACATGAGAATTGAAATCTTACCTGATCAGTTTTATGGTTCTTGAAATGTATCAAGGAGACTACTAATAAGGTACTCACAGACATATTATAAATATACATGACTTACTTGACAACGATTATTTTTAAATATTCACTAGCACAAACATGTTGCGCAAGAGACAGACTGCAAATGAAACGAATGTAGTTATTTGTTGTAATTGTTACAATATATTATTGAAAGTGCCTTAAAATCTCATGATATTTCTTGAAAGAAGTTGAAACATTCACTCAAATGGCAAATCTTTCCGCCTGATTTTACAGTCGACCATTTTGCTCAAACCAATGCCATAAATAACTACCATATTTGGTAAGACACAAATTGTGGCGACGGAAACAAATATATCGCCTGATTTTGCACTGCGGAAATGGAAATTCGTTCATCACTATTAACAGTGGCGGATTAATTGCGCACCTGCTCAGCACTAAAAATAATAGAAACTTTTAAACGTTTATTTATGAATTCTTTGGGTTAACGGACTTGAGTTAACGGAAGTTAAATGTAACGGAAGTTAATTAGTCCAATAATGATTTTCAAAGTTAACTTAAAAGTTAAATCGTTAACGAAAAAGTTAACTTCGTTAATTAACGATTAACGGATTAACGGTTTGTGCCCAGCTTTGCAATTGGGTTTGAAACATGTCATTAAAAAAAGTATTATTCAGTAATGAAGTTAGTTATTACATATATATATATATATATATATATATATATATATAGATATATATATTATACGAAATTTGAAACACAAAATAAGATAGCAGTAAACAGAGCAAAGAGAATAACGGGTCAGATATTGAGACTTTAAACGAAGGGATAGGAATGTAATGCTCCTCTACTGAAACCCTGATCATACCCAAATTAGAATACTGCTTGGTCCTAACTTCCCCATATAAAAAAGAAGACATTAGACAGCAGGAGGGGATCCAAAGAAGCTTCACAGCCAAGATCAATGGGTGCAAAGAACTAAATTACTGGAAAGGTTACGAGAACTAGACCTATATTCACTGGAAAGGAGAAGAGAGAGATACACCATTATTTACACTTGGAAAATAATGGAGAAACTAGTCCCTAATCTTACTCTGAATCCCATAACTCCCCAAACAACGATGGAAAGTAGAAGCGGTAGACTGTGTCGTATTCCCAAATTGAAGGCGAGACAGGGAACATCCTTAACCCTGAAAGAAAATAGTTTTGTAGTGAGAGGACCAAAACTGTTTAATCAGTTGCCCAAAGACCTAAGAAACACGAAGGGAGTTGCAGTGGAAATCTTCAAAAGAAGACTAGATGCCTGGCTCAGAACAATCCCCGATGAGCTGGGCGTACCTGGCTATGTGAGGTGGAGAGCACAAGAATCCAACTCACTACTTCACCAGGCCAACTTGAGAGGAGGGGCGACAAGCTTGACCTTCGCGAAATGAGAAATCATCGCGCGGAACCTTTGTAAGGTTAAGGTATATATACACAGGGTAGTGATGTAGCGGATGTCATTTTTTTCACATCCGCGGATGCGGATGCAGATGAGGATGTTTGATTTCAACATCCGCGGATGCGGATGTCTACATTTTTGTTATTTTTTAGCATATATTCGAGATTTGTTGTGTTTAACGTATATAATAAGTTATTATATAGAGAGAGCTATAGCTATAATGTAGTATAATTGATTAATTGTACAATAATTGCTGTACTTTTCTCTGAACATATAAAATAATATCAAGCATCTAACTAATATAGAAATCAATTAGTGAATTCGTCTGCAAATAAATTCGTTATATTTTGTTGAGTTTCAGCCACAATTAGAAACCATAATTGTGTTACCAGGATGCGGGACGTGAACCCAACTCAAATGCACCCCACTGACCTCTTTCCCCAACCTCCACCCTTATAGAAAGAGATCTTTAATTAGCTTGATAACTATTTATATTAAGTTTAAAGTTTTATTAGGCATATTTATAAATGAGTAATTAAAATAAAGTAAACTAAGATGTTCATCGTTTAATGTTCAAACTTAATTATAGGAAGGTTATGCTTAAGGAACATTAATTTTTCTGCCTTTTCTGCTGCCAGTCTGTTTCTCTTTTCATCGTATATTAATCCAGCACTGCTAAATAATCTCTCGCTTGGTACGTTTGTTGGAGGACAGGCTAAATGTTTCCTTGCAAGTTTACCCAAGTATGGATAGATATTCTGCGTATTTTTCCACCAACTAATAGGATTGTCACATGCAGCCAGGCATTTTTCTTGGTGATAGCTCTCGATCATTTTTACTACATCTTTTGACATCGCGTAGGTCTCGTCATTGCTGCTTGACTCAAGAAACTGAGAGACAGATTCTGTGATAGATTTGCTTGTTGAAGGTGTTGGTTCTGTCACTGAAACTTTTATTCTTTTGGTGGGTGGCGAAGCGACAGATTCAAGAGATTGAAGCTCTTCAACTGCTTTGCTAAGTGATGATTTAACTCGTTCTAATGTACTAGGTGAAAATAACTTAGCTTTGTAACGTGGATCTAAGTAGGTTGCAAGAGAGTAACTTCATACAAGAACAGCCTCTCGTCTTGTCACTCGCATCACTTTTGCGCACAATGAACTAGTTCTATTAATATAGTAGAATTTGATAATTTCCGCTTATTAATGACATTTTATCTCAACGGTCCACATCCGCACGACATCCGCAGTCCAAAGTGCGGATGCGAGAAAATGTGCGGATGTTCCGCGGATGCGGATGCGGATGTGACCTACATCACTAATACAGGGTGTCTGAGAATTATCTGTACAATTTTTGGCTGTTATTAAAAGTCAACCATGAAGTTTAGAAATTCCAGTGTTGTCCCATTTTACAGAGAATCTCATTAAGTTTTTTCTGATACCAAGTTTTGACAAGTTTTTTAGAAATTTCAGTGTGTCCGAACATTATCTGTACAATTTCATCTTTTAATAAAATTCTTGATAACACACGTAAAATTCTTAAACAAGATTATTTAGAATCTGTATTTTCAAAAGTTTCTTTTATTAAAGTAACGTTGTTACAAACATTCGATATGTGCACCATTAGTGATTCACAAAACATCCAATCGATACTCCAAATGTTGCCATGTACGCTGCTGCAGCATATCCACATCAATTCGCTCAATAGCAGCTGTGATTCTTGCTTTTAAATCATCAATGTCTGTCACCCGCGTACATTTCTAAAAAACTTGTCAAAACGTGGTATCAGAAAAAACTTAATGAGATTCTCTGTAAAATAGGACAACACTGGAATTTCTACACTTCATGGTTGACTTTTAATAACAGCCAAAAATTGTACAGATAATTCTCGGAGACCTGATATATATATATATATATATATATATATATATATATATATATATATATACATATACACAGGGTGTCCGAGAATTATCTGTACAATTTTTGGCTGTTATTAAAAGTCAACTATGAAGTGTAGAAATTCCAGTGTTGTCCCATTTTACAGAGAATCTCATTAAGTTTTTTCTGATACCAAGTTTTGACAAGTTTTTTAGAAATTCCAGTGTGTCCGAAAATTATCTGTACAATTTCATCTTTTAATAAAATTCTTGATAACACACGTAAAATTCTTAAACAAAATTATTTAGAATCTGTATTTTCAAAAGTTTCTTTTATTAAAGTAACGTTGTTACAAACATTCGATATGTGCACCATCAGTGATTCGCAAAACATCTAATCGATAATCCAAATGTTGCCATGTACGCTGCAGCATATCCACATCAATTCGCTCAATAGCAGCTGTGATTCTTGCTTTTAAATCATCAATGTCTGTCACCCGTGTATTGTAAAGAAAAAACTTGTCAAAACTTGTTATCAGAAAAAACTTAATGAGTTTCTCTGTAAAATGGGACAACACTGGAATTTCTACACTTCATGGTTGACTTTTAATAACAGCCAAAAATTGTACAGATAATTCTCGGACACCCGGTATATATATATGTATATATATGCACACACGCACACACCATCTGCCAAAAAAAAAGGATTCACTCTTAAAATCATCCATGGAATCAACATTTTTCAAACAATCAGTATGAAACTTATACACATAAAAGATAGATAAAACATCTACCTGTAAACCAAATTTCAGTTTGAAGCTATCAACAATAACAATTTATTAAATATTTCTCTAATAATATTACAACTGATACTCGACAAACTAATCAAGAATCCTTTATTTCCATTTTCACTTTTGTAAATTCTAATATACAATTTTTTTTGCAGGGTTATAAAATACTGGGTGTCCCATTCGAAATGAAACAACTTTGAAACCCTGTAATTTTTAAAGTATTGATGTGAGAATGTTGAACTTTGCCAGTTACTACACCATATGCATAAGTTTTTGTCATAATGTTTTTTTGTTTGTTTCAGACTGAATTATGTTTACCCCACAAGAAAAAGCGAAATGTGTGTTATGGATGGCTGAGACCTATATGCATGGACCAAGAAATTTGAGGAGACTGGCAGTGTTCTAAAGGAACACGCTGGAGGGCGAACAAGATTGGAAGATGATGTTGAACGAATACACGGCACCTTTGGTAGTAGCCCGAGAAAGTCCATACATCATGCCAGTGTTGAGCTGCAGATTCCTTGTTCAACTGTGCATAGAGTCGTGCGCAAGCAGCTGCAGCTCTATCCATATAAGCTTCAAATTGTTCAGCATATAACATGTGAAGATCTTAACAAAAGGAAACATTATGCAATGCACAATGTGCCTAATGTATCTAAATGTTATAATTCACATATAAGATTATAAATTAAGCATTATAGACTAGAAAAGGGATATGGATGAACGAAACTACTCTCTGAATTCCTCAACAAAGGATGGACTCTTGGTGGTTTGGGAAAGCTTCTAAAGAAAATTGATGAGACTGGGGATATCAGAAGAAGAGAGGGAAGTGGGCGACCAAAAACTGTTCTCATACGAGACAATATTGATGATGTCAAAGAACATATATTAAGTCAAGAAAACCAGCCAGGAACCTATGTGACACCAGCTTGCATATCAAAAGAGTTACAATTATCAGAAGCTAGCGTGAGATGCATAATTAATTAAACAATCTCTTCAACTAAAACCTTTCAAAAGAGTGCATGGGTAAAAGATTACTCAAACTGATGAGCAGAAACAAGTTCAAAGATCAAAACAAATCTTACAGTGAGTAACATGTGATAAACTTTCAAAGGCTTTTTACACTGATGAAGAGAGATTCACTATGGAGCCACCTCGGACCAGTCAAAATGACAGAGTTTACTCACACATCCAATGTAAGAATGAAATACCTGATAGCAGACTTTTTGCAACCAGAAGTCATTTCTCAGCTAGTGTTATGGTGTCAGTTGGCATATCAAAGTTAGGAAAAACATCCATTCATTTTATTGAACCTGATGTAAAAGTCAATGCCAAGTACTATCAAAATGCTCTGCTGTAAAACATGCTTCCCAAAATGCAAAATCTGGCCAATGGTGGTGGTTATCATTTTTAGCAAGACGGAGCAACGTCCCATACAGCAATAGCAACTGTGGAATACTTCAAAAATAATGTCCCAGAATTATTTGAATCCCAAAATTGGCCACTTAACAGTCCTGACTTGGACCCTGTTGACTATGGAATCTGGGAAAATTTGGCACAGAGAGTTTACAGGAGCAGGGTGAGAAATGTTGATCACTTGCATCAGCTTCTTGTGGAGAAGTGGGAAGAGATACCACAGGAGCAGATCGATCGAACCATTGATGAATTTCATCCAAGATTAGTGATGTTAAAAAACCATTTTTTTTATGTCATATTTTTTTTTTTTTTTTTTTTTTTTTTTTTTTTTTTTAATAATAATAATTAATATAGATATTGCCAATTTAATTATAAGGTATACTTTTGCAATGATATATATTATAAAAGTAAATAAATAAATAATAAAATAGGCCATATGGTACCAGTATAGAATGTCCTTTTCAGCCTATTTACAGAAAAAAACTGGCCTCTTTCTTGCACTGAAAGTCTTGTATCTTGAGATCCGTTAAACTTGCGAGAACACTGGCTGGGAGCTGACTGCCCATTGTCCAACCTTTCCAGGACTCTCCCATCCATGCCTCGGATTTTGAATCTCCCACTTAACTATCCTTTAGACCCACGATGACATATTTCCCCCCCCCCGAGACCATCCATATATATACATACACATACACCCATATACATATATACCAATATATACATAAATACTTATACACACATATTTATATCTATTATATACCCCATACACACGCATACATCCAGAATTCCAGATACATACGCACGCATACTCACATATATACCTACACAAACTCATACACCTCTATTTTTCCCTTTCATTACCTCCGAGATCATTTAGCACATACAGTAATATCCATACAGCCAAAAGAAACTGATTAAGTACAGACAGAGCAGCAAAGCTAGTATTTATATCCCAAAATGCAAAATTCCAAGAAAGTGAAGTAAAACATGGTGCTACATTGGCTTTGTCAACATCCAAATCTGCAATAAGTACCAGTACCTGTGATATTGAAACTATATGCTCTAATCAATCTAGTGATAATGAGATTCTTCAATGGAAATAGAATCAGATAATGAAAGTTAAACAGCATTAGGTTAACACAAAGGTTAAAGAAAGAGATGAATATTTTTATTTTTTTAATTTTTCTATTTGGAATATATATATATATATATATATATATATACAATGGTATTCTTGCCAATCACAATTATATATATTGTTTTATACCAGTATTAGGTATTTTTTATATGTATATTATACCAGTACCTGTGATATTGAAACTAGCATATATGCTCTACCCAATCTAGTGATGATTCTTCCATGGAAATGAAGGTTAAACAACATTAGGTTAACAAAAAGGTTAAAAAAAGGTGAATATTTTCCTTTTCTATCTGGAATATATATACTGGTACTCTTGCCAATCACAATTATGTATATTGTTTGAAACGAGGAAGAATGTTTTATGTTCTAGTTAAAAAATATATTACATATAAAAATGAGGGTTTGTTTTTCTTTTCTATTATATACTTTTTGTGTGATTCAGTTTTTCTAAAAGATGACTATATATACTAGGTATAACCGTATAAGCATGGTAGTATAGTAAATTATAGGTAATACTAATATACTTATTAGATTAAAGGAAGAAAAATATGGAATAAGTTTAAAACAATAAAAAACAAAAAAAACAAAAAAAACAGACTATCTTCGTTTTAAACAAAAAAAATGACAAAAAAACAAAAAAAACGACACAATAAAAAATGACTCACATCACTATCCAAGATTGAAGAAAATTGTTGAAACAGAAGGGAAACACATTGAACAATTTTTTAATAGGAATTCAAAAAGAGTAAAATGTTAATTTGATTTCTTTTGTAAACTTAGGATTTAAGTTCTGTTTTGAAATTCAAAATCCTTTTTTTATTTTCATGGTTTTTTAATGGAGGCATTTCCTATATTTTATAAATCTTATGATGTATTTTATAACTAAAATGAGAATAAAAATTTTATTATCAAAGTTTTACCACCTTTGTTGACTCCCAGAATTCAAAACTGGAGCGATGTTCACCAATAAAATTTGTTGAACATAAACGATCATCATTAAATCATTAATTTTGAATATAATAATCTGAAAATTGGTATACATACAGTATATATATACTGTTTACATAGTTTCTGCTCTGTATGAGTTTCATTATGATTGGTTAATGTTGATTTCATGGATGTTTTTAGAGTAAACCCCTTTTTTTTGGCAGATGGTATATATATATATATATATATTTCTTCATTTCACAAAGGTCAAGCTTGTTGCCTCTCCTCTCGAGTTGGCCTGGTGAAGTAGTGAGTTGGTTTCTTGTACTCTCCACTAGGGATGCACCGGATACCGGTGGGACTTCATATTTCAAGTTTTTGTGTATACTTTATTATTTTATTATGGCTAATGCCAGACAAAAAATATGAAATTATTGAAAACATAATAAAAAATATATATTTATATATAACTATATATTTTCACGCAGTTATATTTATCACACATTTATAATTTACAGTTAATAGTTATATATTAAGAAAGAATTTTTTTTTGTCAATATATATATATATATATATAGAAACGACGTAAGTATAGAGGAGTGTTCTGCACACGAGGAAGAGAAATAACGAACAAATGAAAAATGAGGTGACCGCCCGAGAATCGAACCCAGGATCTTCCGATTGCCAGTCAGATATGCTACCACTACACCACGGGCCTCGATCAGACAGAAGTCGCAATTCTGACTGGCAATCGGAAGATCCTGGGTTTGATTCCTGGGCGGTCACCTCATTTTTCATTTGTTCGTTATTTCTCTTCCTCGTGTGCAGAACACTCCTCTATATTACGTCATTTCTATACATTAATATACTGCGTGGTCATTGCAGTTAAATATATATATATAATATATATATATATATATATATATATATATATATATATTTAGGAGAAATCCAATGACAAGGAGGAATGTAAATGCCATGAAAAGTCTTCTTTAATGCGCAACGTTTCGAGCAATACGCTCATCATCAGGCTAGATAATAACAATATGAAATTAGAATCAATAAATAAATGTGAACAAGACAAAATAATTTCTATAAAAAGACTAAAAGAAGAGGGTTAAATTCAAAGTTATAAAAATTTACATATAAAATTACAAGAATTTTAAAAGCTATTTTTAAATTACATATAGTAAATTTGAAATTAGTACACTGGAATAATTAACACTAATACAATGGAATAATTAACACTACGAACCTTTCAATGCTGGTCCGAGGCACGAGTAATTTAAAACAAAACAAAACAGGAAACAAGCTATGGGTTGGGCGGTTGGAGTTATAAGTTAGGGGTGGGGGGATTATAAAAAATTGGGGTGGGGGGAGGGGAGTTGGGGAGGGGTTGGGGGAGGGGGGGGTTTATAAAAAAATTTAGAGGGACAGCTGAGGAATCCACGTTTAGAGAAGGGGTCAGTGTTTTAATATAAAGAGATTCCAAAATTCTAAGTGAGTTAGGACAAGAATTACAACCGAGAATTTTAAAATTATCTAAAGTGACATCAGTTTTACATTTTATACTGTGTTCCCGAATACTGGAGGCTTCTATTTTATTTAAAATTTTACCTGTTCGGCAAACTTATTCCCATATGCGAATAAAATCTAGTCCTGAGGGAGCGCACGGTGCTGCCAATGTAAGTACCAAGGAGACACCTTGGGCAGGTAAATAAATATACAACACCGCTACGCAACGAATCAGGAGTTCGATCCTTTGCTGAGAAAAAGCTACCTAAAGACATTTTGTTAATAAATATAATGCGAAAATCAGTATGATAAAAAAATTTTCTTAACAACTTTGTAAATTTAAGTTTAAATTCTTTATTCATGGGACCCATTTCAGGTACCAGGAAATATTTTATATCTTTAGGCACTGAAATACAAGAAAGTTGAGGGCTATAAACATTATTTAAGAAAGATCTTATTAGTTTATCTCCATATTGAACAGGAAAACTATTATTGGCAAAGAACCAGGAGATTGTTGTGACTAGACCGGACAAGGGCAACGGAGTTGTTATTTTGAATAAATCTGATTACATAAATAAAACTAATGAAATCCTAAGTGATGTTAGCAAATTCAAACAAATTCTTGAACCCGTCAATAAAGTCATTTTAAGGTTGGAAGACCAAGTTAATAGATTTTTGTCACGATTAAAGTCTTTAAAGATAATAAAAAATGATACTTACTCTCAGTTGTTCATATCTGGTTCTAATCTTGCCCAATTATACTGTTTGCCTAAAATCCATAAAGTTGGAACACCTCTCCGTCCCATTTTAGCTTCGTATAACTTGCCTACCTTTCAATTGTCAAAATTTGTTGTTGGTCTCCTGTCACCTTTTGCGAAAAATGCTTATACTATAAATAACTCTTATGAATTTCAAAAAGATCTTCTTAGTAAGAATTTTGATTCAAAAAAGTTTTTTGTCAGTTTTGATGTAAAGTCGCTTTTCACGAATGTACCTGTATCAGAAACTATTGCCATTATTTTAGATAGGGTTTTTAGCTCTGATGATAGTTTTCATGGTTTTTCATGTTCTTATTTTAAGGAACTTTTAGAATTGGTTTTTAAGCAATGTTATTTTACTTTCAATAATAAGGTTTACCAACAAATTGATGGTGTTGGGATGGGATCACCCGTCGGACCTCTATCAGCTGATTTTTTTATGACTCATTTAGAAAGTGTAATTTTTAGACAATCTCCCACTCATTGTAAACCAATTTTCTATCGACGCTTCTTTGATGACTCGATAGCTGTTTTTGATAATGCTGTACAAGCGCAACAATTTTTTAACTTCTTAAATTCTCTGCACCCCAATATAACTTATACAATGGAAACTGAGAAAAATGGCTCCCTTCCCTTTTTAGATCTTTTAATTTCGAAAAAAGGTGATTCTATTACTACATCAGTTTACAGGAAACCCACTTTTACTGGTTTGGGCATGAATTTCTTTAGTTTTACTGATTTTAACTATAAGATGTCGTGTATTAAAACACTCTTGTTCAGAGGATATAATTTGACCTCTAGTTTTACATTACTAAACGATGAATTTAATGTTTATAGCCCTCAACTTTCTTGTATTTCAGTGCCTAAAGATATAAAATATTTCCTGGTACCTGAAATGGGTCCCATGAATAAAGAATTTAAACTTAAATTTACAAAGTTGTTAAGAAAATTTTTTTATCATACTGATTTTCGCATTATATTTATTAACAAAATGTCTTTAGGTAGCTTTTTCTCAGCGAAGGATCGAACTCCTGATTCGTTGCGTAGCGGTGTTGTATATTTATTTACCTGCCCAAGGTGTCTCCTTGGTACTTACATTGGCAGCACCGTGCACTCCCTCAGGACTAGATTTTATTCGCATATGGGAATAAGTTGCCGAACAGGTAAAATTTTAAATAAAATAGAAGCCTCCAGTATTCGGGAACACAGTATAAAATGTAAAACTGATGTCACTTTAGATAATTTTAAAATTCTCGGTTGTAATTCTTGTCCTAACTCACTTAGAATTTTGGAATCTCTTTATATTAAAACACTGACCCCTTCTCTAAACGTGGATTCCTCAGCTGTCCCTCTAAATTTTTTATAAACCCCCCTCCCCAACTCCCCTCCCCCCACCCCGATTTTTTATAATCCCCCCTCCCCTAACTTATAACTCCAACCGCCCAACCCATAGCTTGTTTCCTGTTTTGTTTTGTTTTAAATTACTCGTGCCTTGGAACCAGCATTGAAAGGTTCGTAGTGTTAATTATTCCATTGTATTAGTGTTAATTATTCCATTGTATTAGTGTTAATTATTCCATTGTATTAGTGTTAATTATTCCAGTGTACTAATTTCAAATTTACTATATGTAATTTAAAAATAGCTTTTAAAATTCTTGTAATTTTATATGTAAATTTTTATAACTTTGAATTTAACCCTCTTCTTTTAGTTTTTATAGAAATTATTTTGTCTTGTTCACATTTATTTATTGATTCTAATTTCATATTGTTATTATCTAGCCTGATGATGAGCGTATTGCTCGAAACGTTGCGCATTAAAGAAGACTTTTCATGGCATTTACATTCCTCCTTGTCATTGGATTTCTCCTAAATATTAAATTGAAGCTTTGTAGAAGCAAACCGCATGACTATATATATATATATATATATATACAGGGCGTCCCAAAAAAATGTATACACACTTTAACAGCTGATAGCTCAATTGATGTTTCTTTCTTTCCAAGTTAAACCCATTAGAATTAATAATGGCAGTCAGACTAAGCTTTGAACAAAGGAAATTCATTCTAAAATGCTACTGGAAGTGTGAAAACGCAGTTGAAGTGCAAAGACAGTTTAGGAGGGAGTTTCAAACAGATCCACCAACGCGACTTACCATCACTCGAATTAGAGATAAGTTTGAAGCCGATGGAACTGTTCAGAATGTCCACAAGAAGCGTTCCGGAAGACCACGGACATCGACAAGCCCCACAAAGCAAGAAAGAGTACTGGAAACGTATCACCAAAGTCCAAGAAAATCTGTGTGGCAAGCGAGTCGTGAGGTAGGAATTTCAGAATCATCTGTCCAATGCATTTTGAAGTGCTGTCAATGGAAAAGTTACATTCCAAGATTAGTCCATGCTATTAATGAAGATGATCCGGACCGAAGAGTGGAGTATTGCGAGTGGTACTTGGCACGATGTGGATGTGGATTGGACGAAGGGTTTCGTAGAATACCCTCCGCGTTCACCAGACCTCACACCACTAGACTTTTTTTTATGGGGATACTTAAAAGACAAGGTCTACGCTATAAAACCTGCAACAGTCGCTGAATTGAGAGAAGCCATAGAACGAGAATGCACACAAATACCAAACAAAATGTTTCGTGATGTTTGCGATTCCATTGCTTCGCGTTATCAGCAGTGCCTGGACCAGAACGGACGTCAGTTTGAAAACAGGCGTTGACAAAACAATTAAATAATGTCTGTAGATTCTATTACATTTGAAAATTAAATGTATTTTAATAAACACTGCCTTTATAATTATTTAAAGTGTGTATACATTTTTTTGGGATGCCCTGTATATATATATATATATATATATATATATATATATATATATTTTTATGTAGAAATATCCCCAACTATAATATTGGATCATAACATTAATGAAATAACAACCAATGTAAAAGCAACAGGAAAGAACACGAACAAAAGAAAGAAGCAAATTTGAAATTTTTAATTTTTGCTCCAAAGCTATAAACTGGGAAGATGTTGCATCCAGCATGGAAGTAATAGATTGGAAAACCATTTTCAAGACCAAGACAATGGAAGAGATGCTAATGACTTCAGGGGAGAAGACACTGGAAACTGTGGAAAGACATGTCCCAAAAATACAACAAAGAGGAAAGAGAAGCAGGTTCGAGAGACAAAAGAGGTCATTGTTCCGAAAGAGAAAAAGAGTGACTGCAAAATTAAGTAACTGTAAAGATAACACCATCAGAAAAATATTAAATGATAAACTGCAGAGTATCAATGATGTCATACAGGAATTAATTGCAAAGCATACAGACAAGACGATGATGATGCTATAGAAGTGATGAAGGTTAACTCAAACTACTACTATAATTTTGCAAAAAGGAAGTCGAAAAACCATGCGACTATCGGACCTCTGAAAAACGAGAACAATGCTTTATCTGACGACCTAACAGAAGTATCTGAAATATTAAGAGCTCAGTATGAATCAATCACATCATCTTTCAGTATCCCAAAAACTGAGAAACTGACATGCAATAGAAACACGTTCTTTAAAGAAGAACTACAAGGGGAAAGTATAATGGACTTCGACTTTATGACAGACGATATTACACAAGCTCTAGGGAAACTAAAAGCACACTCAGTGGCAGGACCGGATAAATGGAATGCACACTGATCAAAAACTGCAAGAATGCAATCGTGTGCTGAGCTCTGATATTGATATGGAGACGATTACTAGATACAGGAGAAATACCAGGCATCCTGAAGAGCACGAACATAGTCTCAATATATAAAGGGGGAGATCAATCTGAGGCCAACAACTGCCAAAGCGTTTGACAAGTGTGACCATGGAATCATAATCTCGTACATAAACTGAAAAATATGGGAATAACAGAAAAAGTAGGAAAATGGATATATAATTTCCTTAGTGAGCAGCAGCAAGTCGTTACAGTACAAGGAGTATCTTCATCAGAATCAGAGGTCCTCAGCTCAGTACCACAAGGAACAGTATTAGCTCCACTACTCTTCATAATCATGCTAATTGACATAGATGAAGACGTTACTAGAGACAGCACAATAACATCTTTTGCTGATGACAAAGATCAGTAGAAAAATAAGAAACCCAGAAGATATAGGATCTCTACAAGCGGATGGAGGACAACAATATGAAATTTAACACTGAGAAATTTCAGCTGTTACAGTACGGAAAAAGAGAAGACCTAAAATCCATGGAGTATTATACCCAAAATGGACAGGAAATTCAGAGAAATTCCAAAGCAAAAGATTTCGGGGTTGTAATGACTGATGATGTGAAATTTGAAACATAAAATAAGATAGCAGTAAACAGAGCAAAGAGAATAACGGGTCAGATACTGAGAACCTTTAAATGAAGGGATAGGAATATAATGATTCCTCTACTGAAAACACTGGTCATACCCAAATTGGGATACTGCTTGGTCCTAACATGCCCATATAAAAAAAGAAGACAGACAGCTAGAAGGGATTCAGAGAAGCTTCACAGCCAAGATCAAGGGGTGAAAAGAAGTAAATTAATGGGAAAGGTTAGAATTGGATAGGTTTTCATACTTTTGTCAGATGAAGGAATTTTTGATGAGTCGAAGAACAAATTTTGCATGATTCCAGCCAGAAATATAAGGTAAGTGAGAAAGAGCAGTTGGATGGCGACTGTACCTCCTCTCTGTTACGGATAGCATTAGAACAAGTAAAGTTAAACCAAGGCTTAACCTTTAGAACTGTCCCACTTGATACTATGATTACATCTATACATATGGTTAAACAATGCATTAGAATTATTTGCTGTTCTACACGCATATTTATGCTGTTTTTTACCCTAATATCTAATGTTTCACCCGTTTGGCCTATATATACTGAGTCACATTGTGTACATCCAATCAAATACACACAACAAACCACATATGTACACAATGTGATGTACACAATGTAACTCAGTATATATAGGCTAAATGGGTAAAATGTTAGATATTAGGGTAAAGCAGCATGAATATACGTGTAGAACAGCAAATAATTCCAATATATTGTTTAACCATATGTATAGATGTAATCATAGTATCAAGTGGAATAGTTCTAAAGCGCTCGTTAAAAACAGATATATAATTGAAAGGAACATTCTAGAATGTGCATTTATCCATTTTAAAAATAACTTCAGTAACAGTGCAGGAATGTATAAAATTGACAATATCCTGTTAAAGTACCTTTTGTCTCTCATTAACTCTTGTTAATTATGTGCTAATCTTTTTGTTTTTCTGTCCTGTTGTATATATTTTTGTCATCTCACCTTCTCCCTTCATTCCCTGACGAGGTGTACTTCTGAATACACGAAAGACCATGGAATCATTTTTCTTTTTTCCTTGTGGGTTTGCATCATTCATTCAATTCATGTTTTTAATTGTGAAATCCCATATATATACAGGCCACCTTGTCATGGTGGGTGGGCACCTGTATTGACCCAGTGGGCTACATCGGCGGGGGCTTAGCCAAAAGGGTCACCCATGTGGGACAGGCCACTCGGTCGACTGGGCTAAGTGCCACTAAAGTCTTTGGCTCCCAGTACGGGTCTCCCAGGCTGTTTGCCAAAGGTGACACCCCTAGGTAGTCGCTGTGAGGATGGATTGGGTGCCTTGGCTGATGGGATTTGGGGGGCTGGGGTCTTTGTGCCATTTTGTGGGCTGGGGTCTTTGCGCCATTTGGGGGCAAACTTTCATAGCACGGAGCCCCATTTTTAAATGGATGGTGTGTTCCCTGGGGACAATGTACCTCACCCCTGGCGGTTTGTGCTCAGCCTCCCTTTCTCACTGGTAGGCAACTTCACACAGCCCCTGGGTCCATTTTTCTCCAACTATTAACGTATGGAAACTTTTACTTCTTGTCCTAGAACTCGGGTGGTGGGCGACCTCGGGAGGGGGTCGGCCCTCCTATGGCTACAGAACACTCGCATTCTCCTCCCTCGTTATTGACTGCAACCAGTACCTCAAACAAGCCTTTGGACACACCTCCTCTAGAGCAGGGATCCCACCCCAGCTCCCCTCAGCCAGCTACAGGCAAGCCAACAGGGTCCACGAAAGACTCGCCCCAAAAACAGGCCTCTTGCTCTCTCTGTATGCCACTCTCACCCGCCGTCGACCTACCTCTCCACGGAGAGAGCCCTGTGACGGATGGGGAAGTCTGCGTCCACGTCCATCCTATCGACCACGAAATGTCCCAGTCCACCTCGATTCAACAGCTTCCCTCTCCTTACCCAGTATTCACAAATTTTTAGTTATTTCCTACCGTCCAACTCTGAAAGGACATTTCAGGCGATCCATACACGCAGCAACTCTAGCCATTATTACTTCCGACCACAGAAGGATGGTTCTCTCCTAATAAAATCGTGAACAGTGGCAGAAACGAATGCCCTACTCTCCCTCACAGAAGTCCTCGGATGCTCGGTGACTGTTTCCCCTCACCTTCGCCTGAACCAGTCAGGGCACTATCTTCGCTACTCGTTTATTGACGATACCCGAGAACGAGTTATTAGAAGACCTCACACTGCAGGAGGTCATTAAGGTTCATCAATTCATGTCTCTTCAAGGACAACCTCCTCCCCCACGCATCCTCCTCACGTTCATCACCCTAGTCCCTCCCAGTCGTGTTGTGTAGCATGGGAGACCACGCGTCATGTGAGTTATCGGTCCGCCCATACATTAGACCTGACCCGACCCGTTGCTTTAAGTGCAATAATTTTGGGCATGTCAGTTTATGTCGACAGCCACAACAGCTGTGCGTACATTGCGGGGACATCGCCCACCCAGAACGATGTCCCAACTCGCCTAAATGCTGAAACTGCGCTGGCACACATCCTTCTTTGTCTCATGAATGTATTTTTTTTAAGTTTGAGAAGGAGATCCAGGCCCTGCGGTTGGCAGACTTCATCAGCTTCCAAGGCGCGCAACAGGGTGTGGAGTCGGGAGGTGAGGCTGGGGGTCTCGTATGCTGCAGCCCTCAGCCCAGTTCCCTTGACTCGCTGTCCGGATCCGCCACTCAAACCCCCATCAACTACTAACCCCCCTTCCCGATCGGGCCCCACGCTGGACCCGGCAGCAGCCTGTCTCGCTACCATGCCTACCCACCATGAATCTCCAAAGCTACACACTTCCCAGACCTCTGGAATCAGGAGACTCGGTTCTCATCTCCCAGGGACCCCGCTTTCACCGCACTCTGAGAACACACCCAACCCTAGTGTCTGGGGTAAACCATCAATGTGGAGACACCGGAGTGAGTCTCCAGGCTCACCAACCCTCCCTCTCTTCCCTGAAATCTAAAAGGAGAACCCGAGCACCACACCCTTAACTTCGCCTACGATGACCCTCTTACCCTCGCACTCACCCCTGCAGAAGTTGACAGTCGTTGCTGACGTGCACGAGCCACCACCTAGGGCGAGACACGGGGCAGATCACCCCACACCCGAGGATCCAGTGGATGTGGGACTGGCATGCCTACATGGTGTGATCAGAGTACCCTCGGCCGCACCCTCGAGCTTCATGGATCTACCCTTACCCCCTGGTGCCATCTCCACCCCCACTGGAGCACCCTGGCTCATCCCCTTGTATCTCCACTGACCCAGCCCCTCTCGTACCTCCGGCTCTTCCCTCATCAGCCACCCAGACTTTGTCCTCTCCCCCCACCTGCTCGGTTTTACTGGTACCCCCTGTCATCACCCCAGGTGTCCTGGGAAACCACAAACAAGGAGGTGCCAATTTGGACAACGGAACCCTCCCCCATTGCACGACCACTACCCTGTTCAGAGATTCCTCACCCCCTGAGCCGGCGACGGTCTCCGGGCTGCCGTGATCCACGTCTCCAGTCCCATTCGGTCGACTTGTACCCACAGTCCCCGAAGGGGTTGGCAGGTCAGCCGATTCCTTCCTTGGTGAACGGCAAGTGGCCCGACAGGCCTCCGACTTAACCCCCGCCATCATGAACTTAGATCTCCATCCAGTCTAACTCCCTTGCACCTTCACCCTCTCCACTTCTCCCTCATCCAACAATGATTGCCTCTGCTCATCCGGTATGTGTCTGTCTCCAGGAGCTACTCTTGGGGACCAGACCGATGCCCTGCCCTACCGGATATTCTAGCACTACATCTCCGTCTCCTACCTGCACATGAAGTGGGGCTGCCATCCTCATCCACCATAGTCCCCTTTCACAACCTCCCTGTTAGATCCCCATTACAGGTGTTTGCTACCAGGATTTTCCTGGACAAGCAATATACAGTCTGCTCAATCTACCTCCCCTTTCACTCCCAAGTTTCTCGCGATGACCTCATTGAGGTTGTTCAACAACTCCCCAGGCCCTTCCTATTCTTGGGCAATTTTAATAGTTGCCACCCCTTGTGGGGTGATACCACCACCACTTTTGTGGCTCCGACCCTGATTACCCTCATGGCTGAACTCTCCTTCGAGTGCCTCAATGACGGCTCTCCCACACATTACCACGCCACCAGATGCACCCTGTCCTGTATAGATCTATCATTCATCTCGATGGATGGTCTCCTGGACTTCATCTGGCAAGTGCTTCGGGATGACCATGGCAGTGATCACTTCCCTGTTTGCCTCGCACTAAATTGGCACGATCAGACCATTTGGGCAACGGAGAAGTGGATAACAGCCAGAGCTAATTGACCACTTTTCTGGGACAACCCACTTTCCATCCTCTGATGAATGCATTGCGTACATTGAGGTGACTGTTGTCGCAGCTGCAAGCACCAGCATTCCACGATCTTCTGCCTACCCCCAAGCCCAACGAGTACCCTGGTGGAATCCAGAGTGTGCGGAGGCCACTCGTGCCAAGAAGAGAGCTACCCGACGATTTTATCGTACGCGAACCTCTACCCATTGCATGGAGATGCAGTGAGCCAGAGCCATTGCTCGCCGTACGATTAAGAAAGCGTGCCGAGCTTCCTGGCACACCTTTGTGTCAGGTATCACCTCCTCCACACCATTGGCTACCATCTGGAAGAAGGTACGGAGTGTCAAGAGATGACCGCCCCCTCCTGACCTCCGGTCCTCTGAACTAATGACGGGCTTCTCTATGAACCTAGGTCAGTGGTGAATCTTCTAGCATCTACCTTCGCTGCCATCTCCACAGACAGCCCCCACGCGCTGGCCCCTAACAAGAACTGCTTGCCATCCCTCGACAACTCCTACAATCGGCTGTTCACCATGTGAGAGCTACAGGCGGCACTCGCCTCTAGATGGTCTCCTTCCCCTAGCCCAGATGGCATCCCCTACTGTTTGATCCAACACATCCATCCTACTATGCAACTGTTCCTCCTAGATCTCAACAACCGTATATGGATTGAGGGCACTCTCCCCTCTCAGTGGAAAAAGGCCCACGTAATACCAATCCCTAAACCTGGCAAAGATCCCCTTGACCCCACTAATTATAAACCAATTGCATTAATATACTGTGCCTGTAAAATCTTAGAAAATGAACGCTGCGTGACTTCCTTTCTCCTTGAAAACACTGACCCTCCCAGCTACCCAGTCTGGCTTTCGACAGTTTCACTCCACTACAGACCCCCTCCTGCTCCTCAGCCGAAATATACAGAATGCCTTCAATAGGGGAGAGTTTGTCCTGTCCACTTTCTTCAACATCCAGAAGGCCTATGACACCACCCATCGACGTATAATCCTCAGTGAGCTCCAAAATTTGGGTTTTGTCGGAGCCCTGCCGACCTTCATCAGGGACTTCCTCTCCTCCCAGACCTTTCAAGTACGGGTGGGCTCAGTCCTCTCTGACACCTTGGAGCAAGAGGATGGGGTCCCACAGGGAAGCATCCTCAGTCTCATATGCTTTTCACTGGTAATGAACACTAGCAAAATCCCTTCCACCCACCATCCATTCCTCCATCTATGCAAATGACCTTGTGATATGGTTCGCGGGGTGGGAACTGCCTGTCGTCCAACGACAAATTCAGCTCACCATCCATCGGTTGGAGAGGTGGGTGACATCGGTTGGTTTCTGCATATCTTCAGTGGAAGAAGATCCACAGCCATACCTTCCCCCCCGAGTCACGCTATACGGTGATCCCCTCTAAGTGGTGTCCACCGCCCGGTTTCTGGGCATGACCTTCGACCGACTTCTCAACTGGGTTCCCCACCTCAAGCACCTGAAACACACGCTCCAGCATCCCCTCGCTTTCCTAGACCACTTTTCCCACACTACGTGGGGTGCTGACCGATGCTTGCTCCTCCATCTTTACACCTCCATGGTCCAGTCAAAGCTGGCCTATGGGAGTGTTGTATACGGGTCTGCCTCCAGCACTTCCCTCCGAATCTTGGACCTGGCACTTAACAGGGGCCTCCGCCTCTCCACTGGTGCCTCCAAGCAGAATGTAACTACCTTCCTCTCACCCATTGATGGGGTCTGCTCCTCATGTGGACCTACCTTTGCGTGCAGAGGTTGCCCTCATCACTTCTGTACCCAGCGATTTTCGAACCTCTGCCCCAGGGTCAGAGCTGGCACTTCATGGAAGCGGTCCGCTCTTTCCTAGATCTTTCCAACAAGCCCCCCTCCTTCAGTCACCCCCCCATCTCGTATCATATTCATCCTCCCTGGCTCTTCACCCCTATCAAGTTTTGAAGGGACTTATGTACCCTACTGAAAGCTACTATGACCACTACAATATACAGGTTGCTCTTCGAGGAACACATAACCCATCACCTGGATGCTGTCCCCATCTATACGGATGGTTCCCAATCAGCGGTGATCAAGACCCAGTCACTCTCTAAAGCCATTGCCCTTCCCCATGAGGCCTCTGTCTTTTCAACAGAACTTTTCCCCATTCTGGAAGCCCTCGACATTATAAGCACTCACTCTGCCAACTCCTATGTCATCTACTCAGATTCCCAAAGCGCACTGCTCTCCCTGGAAAAAAATCCCCCCCCCCCCTCACCCACTTGTCCGCACCATCCAACAAACCTTCCACTCCTTAACGGCATCCCAGCACAAGACGGTTACCTTCTGCTGGGTCCCAGCACATGTTGGTATCCGGGGTAATGAGGAAGCGGACCGTAAGGCAAAATCTGCTTGCTCATTGCCAGTCTCCACTCAGCCTCTCCCTTTCACAAATTTTTTCCCAACTCTCCGCTCCCATTTCCATTCCATCTGGCAATGGGATTGGGACCAGGCTATAAACAACAAGCTCCAGTGGATAAAACCACCTTGGATATTGGGCTTCCTCATTCCATAGGTTCCGTCATAAAGAAGTGGTTATAGCCTATCCCCGCCTAGGGCACACACAATGCACACACAGTCACCTTATGGCTAAATTGCCAGACCCACTCTGCCCCACCTGCCATACCCCGATCACCGTCATCCACCTCCTGATCGAATGCCCGAATCAAAACACATCTGTTTCCCCTACCTGTCCCGCATCCCCACTCCGAATGTCTCCAGTCCATACTCGCTGAAGGCCCCCACTTCTAAGTGGAAGCAGTTTTCTCATACCTCACCCACTCTCAACTACTTCACCGCATCTAAACTCATACTCCCCCCTCCCACATATTCAATAACCGATCCTTCTCATCCCCTCACTCTCATACTCCCATCCCAGTGACACTACCCAGTACCTACCCTCTTGTCTCGCTGAGATATGTACCACTCCAGGTACGAATCGGCAGTTAAGCAACTAAATTATATATATATATATACTAGGGGCACTCAATATATTTTTCCCCACCCTTTTTTCTTAGCTAAATAATAGGCCATGGGGCTGAAATATCTTTTGGGACATAAGTTTGAACTTTCTGTGCTTCACATAACAGAATTTTTCCAGTTTGAACCTCCCCTCGTATAAAACCACTTTTAAAAAATGAAGTCACTGCTTTATCTGATGATCTAACAGGAGTATCTGAAATATTAAGCACTCAGTACAAATCATCTTCCAGTATCCCAAAAACTAACAAACTGATATGCGATAGGAATACGTTCTTTGAAGAATAACTACAAGGAAAAAGTATAATGGACTTCAACTTTACGACATGTTACACAAGCTCTAGGGAAACTAAAAGCACACTCAGCAGCAGGACCAGACAAATGGAATGCCACACTAATCAAAAACTGACTGCTAGAATGCAATTGCTGAGCCCCAATATTGGATATGGAGATGATCACTAGACATGGGAGAAGTACCGGGCATCCTGAAGAGCACGAACATAGTCCCAATATATAAAGGAGATCGATCCAAGGCCAAAAACTATAGGCCAGTCTCGCTTACATGTCATGTCACTAAAATATTTGAAAGAATAGTTAGACAGAAAATCTGACTTTTTGGAAACTCAGTGGGTTTTGGTCAGGCAGATCATGCCTATCATACCTAATGGAACACTACAACATTATTGATGCACTTAAAAGTAATGAAAACTGATATAATATACCAGAGCTGGGCACTTGCGGTTTTTTGCACGTTTTTTTGCGGTACTGCGGTACTACTACCGCACTACCAAACCGGTACCGCATAACGCAGTACCGCAAAGGATCGCTGAAAGTACAGCAGTACCGCTACTGCATTCAAATTTCCTGCGGTACTTTCCGCGGTACCGACCAACACGGTAGTACCGCAGTACCGCAAAAAAAAACGCAAGTGCCCAGCTCTGTAATATACACAGACTTTGCCAAAGCATTTGACAAGTGTGACCATGGAGTCATAATACAGGTACTCCCCGACTTACGATGGGGTTACGTTCTGACAAACCTATCGTAAGTCGAAATGGTCGTAAGTCGAAAATAACCACAATGGTAGTGATGTGCATTAACATATACGTAGTTCAATCAAAGTAAAATAACAAAACACAAATTATACAAATAATAGTAAATAATAGTAGTAAATAAACTGATCGGAATTCGAAATTTTCATTGTCTATTATTTTATTTTATTTATTTAATATGACAGTCGTCGTAAGTCTGGATGGATATAACTCGGGAAGTATCTGTATATAAACTGAAATATAATGGGAATAACAAAAAAAGTTGGGAAATGGATATATAATTTCCTTAGTGAGTGGCAGCAAGTTGTTACAGCACAAGGAACATCTTCCATCAGAATCAGGGGTCCTCAGCTCAGTACCACAAGGAACAGTATTAGCTCCACTACTCTTCATAATCATGCTAACTGATGTAGATGAGGATGTTACCACATACAAAGTAACATCCTTTGCCGATGACACAAAGATCAGTAGGAAAATAAGGAACTCAGAAGATATAGGATCTCTACAAACCAACATGAACAGAATCTACAAGTGGATGGAAGACGACAATATGAAGTTTAACACTGAGAAATTTCAGCTGTTACGGTACAGAAAAAGAGAGGACCTAAAATCCATGGAATATTATACCCCAAATAGACAGGAAATTCAGAGAAATTCCAGAGCAAAAGATTTAGTGATTGTAATGACAGATGATGCAAAATTTGAAACAAAATAAGATAGCAGTAAACAGAGCAAAGATAATAATGGAACAGATATTTAGAACCTTTAAACGAAGGGATAGGAATGAATGATGATTCTACTGAAAACCCTGATCATACCCAAATTGGAATACTGCTTGTTCCTAACATCCCCATATAGAAAAGAAGATATTAGACAGCTGGAAGGGATCCAGAGAAGCTTCACAGCCAAGATCAACAGGTGCAAAGAACTAAATTACTGGGAAAGGTTACGTGAACGAGACCTATATTCACTGGAAAGGAGAAGAGAGAGATACACCATTATTTACACTTGGAAAATAATGGAGAAACTAGTCCCTAATCTTACTCTGAACTCTATAACTCCCCAAACAATAGTGGAAAGTAGAAATGGTTCAGCTGCCCAAAGACCTAAGAAACATGAAGGGAGTTGCAGTGGATATCTTCAAAAGAAGACTAGACGCCTGGCTCAGAACAATCCCTGATGAGCCTGGCATACCTGGCTATGTGAGGTGGAGAGCACAAGAAACCAACTCACTACTTCAGCCAACTCGAGAGGAGGGGCAACAAGCGTGACCTTCCCAAAATGAGGGATCATCGCACAGAACCTTTGTAAGGTTGTAAGGTAAGGTGTGTGTATATATATATATACACCTTTCAACCTTTCAAATGTTCTGTGCATGGGTCTCTCTTCACACGAAGGTCAAGCTGGTGGCCCCACCTCGAGGCCTGGCTTGGTGGAGGAGCTAGTTACTTTTTTGCGCTCTCCACTGCACATAGCCAGGTACACCCAGCTCATCTGGTATTATCCTGAACCAGGCATCTAGTCTTCTTTTGAAGACTTCAACTTTGACCCCTGTCATGTTTCTGAGGTCCTTTGGAAGCTGGTTAAAAAGTCTTGGGGTCCCCCTAACAACCAAGCCATTTTCCTTCAGTGTTGAGGAAGTCCCTTGTCAGGCCTTTAATTTGGGAACACTACACATTCTGCCTTTCCTATTTTCCAGCATTATTTATATGGTAATTGGGTTTAGTTTGAGGTTTGGTATCCAGGTTTTCAATCATTTTCCATGTATATATTGTGGTGTACCTTTCTTCTTTCCAGGGAGAATAGATTTAGTTTATGTGGTCTTTCCCAGTAGTTGAGTTCTTTGCAGCCATCGATCTTGGCTGTGAAATGTCTCTGAATATCTTCTAGTTTATTAATTTCTTCCTTGTATGGGGACATCAAGACTGAATAGTATTCAAATTTTGGTATGATCACTGTTTTCATAAAGGGAATCATAACTGTTTTGTCCTTTCTTTTAAAGGTTCTTAGTACCTGTCCCACATCTCTTTCTGCTTTGTTTATCGCTATCTGATTTTGTTCCTCAAATTTCACATCATCAGTCATTATAACCCCCAAATCTATCGCTTTCGTGCTTCTCTGAATTTCCTGTCTGTCGAGGGCATAATATGCTAAGTTCCTCATTTCTACCATATCTCAAGAGCTGGAATTTCTCTGTGTTAAATGTCATGTTCTCTTCTGACCATTTGTATATTTTGTTGGTGTCCCTCTGCAAAACCTCCACCTCTTTTGCATCGCTGACTTATCTGCTGATCTGTGTATTGTCTGCAAAGAATGTTCCTATACTATTGCTGTTTACTTCATTGTCTATGTCTGCTGGCATGATAATGGAAAGGAGCGGGGCCAATACTGTTTCTTGTGGTACTGAACTGTGTACTTCCGAATTTTAATGACCTGTAGACATTCTCCGAGGAAGTTGTAGATCCATTTTCCCACTTTGCCTGTTTCATTTTATGCGTTTTTATACCATGATCACATTTGTCAAAAGTTTTAGCAAAATTTGTGTATATGACATCATAGTTTCCATTGCCTTCAAGTGTGTCTAGGATATTGTTATAGTGCTCTATAAGTTGTGATAGGCACGATCTTCCTGATGGGAATCTGTGCTGATTTTCATTGAGTCTTTCCAGTGTCTCCAAGAAGTCATATTTTCTCTATAACTACTCTTTCAAATACTTTGGTAAGATGGGACATCAAAGACACTGGTCTATAGTTTTTTGCTTGATCTATCCCCTCCTTTATATATAGGGACAATGTTTGCTCTTTTCAAGCTACTTGGTATTTCCCTAGAGTCTAGGGATCTTCTCCATATCCAGTATAAGGGTGTGGCTATTTCATTTTTACAGTTTTGAATCAATAATGCATTCCATTTGTCCGGACCTGCAGCTGAGTGTGTTTTCATTTGTCCTATAGCTCTTGCTATATCTTATGGAGTAAAATCAAAGTCTGTTATACACTCTCCTTGCAATTTCTCTTCAAAGAAAGTATCTATGTCAGGTATTGATCGCTTTGTCACTGTTTGGGGTACTGAAGGCTGATTCATACTGGGCTCTCAATGTTTCAGATATATCTTTTGATTGTCTGTTAGTTCATTATATCCTTTCTTTAAGGGCCCAATAATGGCATGCATTTTTGTTTTTCTTTTTGCATAGTTATAGAAGCATTTTGGATTTTCTTTTATTACTTCTACCACCTTTTCCTCTTCCCTCTCTGTATGGCCCTATTGATACTCTCTAGTTTTTCTTGTATTACTTTCCCAATATTATTACCTTGGCAATTAACTAACTTCCCTGCTACTCTCTCTCTTTTGTGGAAAATTGTTTGCTTTTGCCTCTTGAACCAGTTCCTCTTTCCTTTTGGCTGTGCTTTCAAGCATATTTTTCTAAAATTTCAAGCATCTTTTCTTGTAAGATTGTTAGCATTTCTTCAGTTGTTTTATTCTCAAACTGTTTTCCACTCTATTTGAGCCATGTGTGACCTGAGTGCTTCCCAATTTATAGCCTTAGAGTTCAAGTTAAAAGTCCCAAATTTACTTCTTTCTTCAGTCTGAGTATTGTCTTTTAATGTTTTTGTCATATTTGTTGATAATTCAATTATGTTGTGGTTTGAGATAATAGTTGGGGTTAGTTTTATTTCAACAATCAAGTTCGTGTTATTTGTGAATACCAGATCTAGGCAGTTATTTTTTCTGGTGTTTTCTGTTATCTCTTGTGTCAACATAAACTCATTTGTTCAAGCCATAAACATTTTTGCTTGCTCCTGGTCTTCTGTTGTGCCCTCTTGTCCCCTCCTTGTCCTGTGTATATTTATATTTATACCCACCACCTTGTATTTTATAAATTGGAAATTAAAATCTCCACAAAGTATTATATTGGGGGATAGAAAGTTTATGGACTTTATTAGGTTTCTGATTTCATCAATGGCATCCAAGAATTTTTCAGTTGGAGTGTTTGGAGGTCTATAGATGACTATCAGTACTGCGTTTAGTTTCTCTATTTTCACTGCTAGGAGTTCCACGAAACTGTTTGATTTACTTATTGCCATCTCTGTCACATGACTCTTGTGTACATAAATAGCACATCCACCTTTACATCTCTGTTCTATCCGCTTTTAGTAGGTTGAAACAATCAATATGAAACTTTTTTATGAATAGAGTATTTGCAGGTTTCGCAGTTTCTTTGGCAATCTTTAAGATGCATTTCTGTGAGAGACATGCGATCTCTGCCTTTGTTTCGTCCATAAATCCTTTCATGTATGAAACATTGTTTAGCGAGTTGTTTGGTTTTATTTCTTGAATATTGGCCAGGACAATATTTATGTTCTTTGTTTCGTGTTGCCCCTTGTGCATTTCCAGTTCATTTTCCTTCGGTATTGCATGTTTAGTAACCCTGTGGCCCTTCGAGAGAGATCTGTTTCCGCCTACATGTTCTGGTTCTTCTTGCCAGAAAGTGATCCAGCTGGGGGGTTCTCAGCTGTGTTAACTGCACGTGCTGTATGAGACTTACTGGCCATATTTTTTCCGTGGTTGAAAAAGTTTTGTTCGCTATTGGTGTACATATTTTTCTTTACATTTTTCCTGTTGTCCTTTATCCTTTGAATTTGTCAGGGAATGATGGTAGTAGCAGTTTTTCCCATATTGGCAGGTTCCATATGTCGCATAGTCTTGCAAAGTTCTGGATGGTAGAATCTGCAGTTGTCACCAAATTTACAGTGACTCTTATTGTAGAAGAAATTGCACAATGGAAGGTGTCCAATTGTTTATATATACATTGTCCTCCCTTATATTTACAGTTTCCTTTCACATAATATTTGCATGTAAGTTCTTCCCCATTTTTACTTGGGGGCCTTGGGGCTGCCTGTAGCAGCAAAGACTGTTTTCCAAGTTTCGGCGAACTTGCATGCTTCGCTTTATGTTAGGGTCGATATCCATTATCAGTTGCTTGAACTTTTCAAATTTGCGAAACATTGTATCAAATTCTTTTACAGTCATTTCCTTCATCTGTTGTTCACACTACACACAAACAGAAGGCTTACAATGATACCACATTTAGCATGACGCAATATAGTACGTAATTTGACATTTAAAAACGTTTAAAAACGTTTGAGAACACAGCAGAAGACAGCGACTGCATGCAACATTTGAAAATATTACCGTGCTAATCGAAGTTTGACCCCGTGTTATTCAGGATTTGGTGTCAATTTATAAACCGTGTTAATTCGAAAACCGTGCTAATTGGGGCTTTACTGTACTGTAATCAAAGTTTTTCATTTTCCCAAACAATTTTTCTGATTTCTTAATACATACTAAACACATTTTTCTTGCTGATGTTTGTCATCAAATTTAATGGTTTTATTTTTTTAACAATAGTTTTTACTAAATTTTCTAAATTACTAATTTTAACCATATATGTATGTATGTATGTATGTATAAATGTATAAAGAAGGAAACCACTCTTCAGGAAGACAAATTTTTATTTCTTTAACACTGATACAGTTTCAGCTCATGACAAGCCCTTGTCAATTGGTAGTGACAGCATAAACGGAGAACAGAGTTTATATACACCTAGAAGTTAATTATCAGGGATTAGTTGACTAATCCTTCCCATCCTCTTACCAGGGGATAGTTAAGTGACCCTTCCGATCTAGCTTTGACCAGGTGGATGTACCTGTGTTGCCTGGGGATTTTTGGATGGTAATGTTACAAAATTCTTAATTTTATTACATATATAATTTCGTTAAAAGAGAAATGACCATCAGATAGTGATACCACTCGACCTTACAAACAGGCAGTACAAATTCTCTCTTATTTTAATAATGTGTGTGTGTGTGTGTGTGTATGCAATATATATAGTTAGGATAAAACTATTATATAGTTAGTATAGCCCAATTCCTGAATTTGGGCTAATATGTCATCTTTTTGCTAAGCAAGTACCTTATAATAAAGTGCAAAAAAATACAAAACTTAAAGGTAAAAATACATAATGTCATTGACTAAGTCATATGGAAGAGTAATTGAGGTACAAAATGTGAAAAAAAATCTTGAATATCTGTATCATAGGGGGTGCCCCCCCCCCCCCCCCCCCCCCCCCCCCAAATATTCAAACTGACACAGCTTTTTAACTATTTGATTAAATGCATTTTATTACTTAAGAGTCAATTATTCTTTAGGATTTCAGCTTTCAAATGGTTTTTAAATTTTTTTCCTAGCTCAATTAGGGACTGAGTTATGGACTTTTAAACATTAAGGGGCCAGCCCCCACCCCAAAAATTTGGGGGCCCATAACTTTTGAACCATTACTCTGCACTAAAACTTGAGATTTCATGTTTTTGCACAAAAACAACCTTTTTTTTTTGCATGATTTGTCCTGGAATGACCCATAACTCAAAAGGATAGGCCTATTCCTTCAGGTATTTAAGTGTAGTGAATGCCTATATTAATTAAACCGAATAAACTCATTGTGTAACTCCATCGTACCATGGCCCTACATCGAAGCAGAAGCAAGGCCCAAAGAAATAATGAGGTAAGGCAATTTCTTTCTTTACCATTAGGCAGCACTAAAATATTGAAGGCAAATAAATTTAACATTAACCACTAAAAACAATACATAAAGAGGTCCTTTGAAGATCTACACATACATAACTCTCTAACAGCATGGGTAGTCATGCTACAACTTGTCACAGCAAAATGAGATTGTCTGAGGGCTCCTTCCATTAGCATGAGCCTTGGTTATTAAGGGTTCAGTTTGCCTTTTGTGACCACATGATAAACACTGCTCATATATGGTATCTGCTTGCCATATTATTTTAGTGCCTTGCCTATATTGACTGTGCTTGTGTTTGCCAGCTATCATTAAAAATCATTAACACTTAATATTCTTTCTACTTATTACAGGAACTGAAACTAATATATAAATTTTAAACATGTCTTACCATTTAAATTATCATAAAGAGTGTTGTGACCCCTTTAAGAGAGAGAAGAAAAGAATCTTAAAGGGTATGGAAAAACTATATGCGCTTACAACATGGTATCATATGTGATACCTTTATTTTGTAATTAAATATAAATTATTAATTAATTGAATTAAATATCTATACAAAATTGCCTCGGGATTGGTGACATAGCCTAATGGGAATGAAATGATTGCCATACATACATAGAACCCATATGTAGGCGTCGGGCCTGCATAACAACAGAAACCAAATTATGATCTCATGTTCAAAATTTTCCATTGCTAACTCATGAGATTACATCAAGGCAAAGGTCAACAACCTTCGCCAAATCAGCAATTTATACTAAAATACAAAGATATATTATAGCGGCCCTGGCTTGGAGCTCTTTATGTTACAGCGAATGCTTTAAACAGGGAAGATGTGCTTTTGTCTTCCCTAAAGTTCTGAGTGAATTCCTTATAATATAAAACCTAATAACTATAAAAAGGATAGGCCTATTCCTTCAGGGGTTTAATTAGTGACTGCCTATATTAGTAACAAAGTGTCAACTCGCAGTGTAGGCTCCATCATAATGGCCCTACATCGAAGCAAACTAAGGCCCAGCAAAAATAAGGTGGGAAAAATTTCTTTCATTCACATATAGGCATCTAAAATCCTGAGGCTAGAATCACCGAAAACAATTAAATAAACAAAGAGGTCCTTTAAAGACCTACACATACATAACTCTCTAACGAAAAAACATAGGGCTTTTGTCATTAACTCTCCACTGAAGTCTGCTAGAAATTCCCAGTGGATGAGGGTATCAGGCAATCAACCCATAGCCCTATAGTTTTTTTTCACAAAGGGTTTAAGAAATTTACCATTAACTGTACAGAAAAAATCCTGCACTCCTTAATTGGAAAGTTTGTACAAACTGTTCTGTAAGATTAAATGAATTTGAAGAACCTGATAGATTATTTAATGATGTTTTTGAAACTGAGTCATCTACAAGTACCTCTTCATTTCAAAGCAGTCCAGGAAGTACACATTTGCAAACTGACAATCCTGATGAGATCAGCGATATTGAAATCTGTAGAGAACAAACCAAGAACATTCTGAAGAAATGGAGATTTTGCCAATAAAATTCCATAAGTAGTGTATGAAATATAATTTGGGGACTTATTTTTGAAAAGTATAGTTATCAGAAAATGCATTATATGATTTTTAAAAATCATCTAAACTCTTCATCTTTGTATGTACAGTGCCCGCGAAAAGTATCCGATCACTCAAGAAAATACAATATTTTCCCTTGATATTCAGAGACACGTAATTCACTTTCTATTTGTTCTAGCGACATCTGGTAACTTTGAGGTTGCTCGCTGATATGAGAGCTATCCAACGCATTCTCAAATTAGTGTTCTGGTAGCCTTCGTTGCGGGTGGCTGTGTCTCAAATTTGTCAGATTTCACTGTTTGTGTAAATTTCTTGATATTTTTTTTTTTTTACAGAAAGTGGTGTAAATAAAATTTATATATAATGTGTGCTAAAAAACAACTTAAGAGTGATTGTCGAGGTGCTATTGTTGCTTTGCATGCATGTGGGAAATCACAGAGACAGATAGCTAAGGAATTAAACATATCCCAAAGTACCGTTAATTTATGGGTTTCACGGGCTAAGAACAATGGTGGCCTAACCACGCCAGTCCCTAAAAAACGATCTGGCAGACCGAGAAAAACAAATTCGCGAACAGACAAACTTATGGAACGTTTAGTATTGAAAAACCCAACAATAACTGCGAAAGAAATAAAATTTAATATGAATAATTTGTTATCTGGTGTTTCTGAACGAACTATCCAGGAGCGGCTCCAAAAAGAACTCGGATTACCATCTCGCCATGCTGCTAAGAAACCGTTCATTAATGAAAAAATGCGTAAAAAACGTGTCGCATTTTGTAAAAAATACATTCATTGGACTGTTGATGACTGGAAGAAGGTTTTATTTAGCGATGAGTCAACATTTTTGACATTCAGAAGTTGTCCAAAAAAGGTTCGCCAGCCTATTGGCTCAAATAGGATGGACCCTAAATACACCCTAAAGACAATGAAACACCCTCCAAGTGTGATGGTTTGGGGTTGTTTCGGTTACTATGGGCGTGGAAACTTATATTTTCTTCCGAAGAACACAACTATGAATGGTGCATGGTATTTAGCAATGCTACAGGATAAACTTCCAATGGCAATGGCAATCCAAAGGACAAAAACATACATGCATGATGGTGCACCATGTCACAGGGCCAAAATAGTGACAAAATGGATTACTGACAATAAATTTGATATTTTGGATTGGCCTGGTAATAGTCCAGATCTCAATCCGATAGAAAATCTGTGGCTAATAATAAAAAATAAGGTTGAATGCCACGACACTGGCTCAGTCGAAAAATTACAAGAGGCCATCAAAAAGGTATGGTGCAAGGAAATATCAGTGGAAGTTTGTCAAAACTTGATTAAATCCATGCCAAAACGTCTAGAACAAGTCATCCAAACCAAAGGACAGATGACAAAATACTAATATAAGGTTAGTATACATTTAAACATTGTTTTTTATGTAAAAAATACAAATTTCAAGGGTGATCGGATACTTTTCGCGGGTACTGTACATTGTTTCATAGGTTATCAAAATAAAGCAGTGTTATCAAACTTGTAAACATAACATTCTTTAACAATTTAAGGAATTGCAAAAAAAATAGTTATGTACAATAAATTAATTCTGATTAGTTATTAAATTATGAAAATTTGTTGCTGTAACTTAAAGTAATTCTAAATTTTGGATGATGCCTAATTTCAGATGGTATGAACACAGGATATCTAAAAAAGCATCAAATACGACAAGTGTATATCTACTTTGAAAAAGAATTTTGAACAGTCTTTCTCAGCATCTGTGGATGAGGGAGCATCTACATTAGTGTGGTCCTTAAAATTCAAAGTTGGGAAGTTTCAGCTCCCACCCCCGGAAATCATTCGAATGGTTGAGAAAACTCTCTAGTTGAATTTTTTATTAAATCGGACAACGTTTACCCCTCCCTCATCGACCTTGAACTTTTACCCCCGGAGTTGTTGCCCGGTTGCAGTTGTTGCCCGGTTAGCGATCCTGGGTCTGTAGGGTTCGCTTCCGAGAGTCCGGAAACTGGCAGCGGTGGCGAGCGACGACTTGCAGGAGGAACTGGAGTTGCTCCTCGTCGTGGGTCAGCGTCCGGTTGTACTCTTGGACGAGGGCAACACCTCGCTCGGCATGGTCGTTGATTACGGCGAGCCCTCCCACATGTGCCGCCGCTGTCTTGAAGTCTTCCCGCTTCGGCCAGGTCTCCGGGTCGACCTCGAGGAAGCCGTCCTCCAGTCGAAGTTTCTCGAAGAAACCTCGTGTGTTGGACGACGCCAGGTCTTCCAACTGAAGCCCGGCGAGTACTCGGTTTGGCAGCGTGGGCCGCTTCGCCGGGGACTCCTCACCGACCCGGTCGTGGAGAGAGGCGATGATCTTCCTCTTCTGATCGACGGCGATCCCCGGATCGAACAGCGCCAGCGCCACCAGCTCCTCCGACAGGTACCAGAGGTGGTTCTGGAACTTGGTCAGCGCCGCCTTGGCCACCGCAGGGTTGATGTCAGAGTAGGCCAGCAGGTCCTTGAGGAGGGCGAAGTCATTTCGGGGGCAGTTGCGGCGATCGGAGCCTCCGTCCACGCCTTGGCGTAGACCCGACAGACGAAGATGCAGATGCTCCGGAGGCCACTCTCCTCCCTCGCCGTGAGTTTGAACTGCTGTCGGAACATCCAGACCTTCAAGGCATAGATTGCCTTCGCCATCCAGCGGGCGTGGTGAATCGGCCCGGGAGCTCGGAAACGCACTCCTCGCGGGGGGACGTGACCGACGAAGAGGAGGGTGAGCTCGAGCAGCTCACGGTAATCGTCGCGCAGGTCCTTGCGCTCGACTATCGCCTTCTCAAACCACTCCGTGTCTACAGTGGTGAGCAGAGGAGCGACATCGGGGTGCGCAGCGCCGGACTCGTACTGGCTTCTGTCCAGGAAATCCCAGCGCTCCTGAAAACGCTTGAAGAGGGTCACGTCAGGACCGGACGTGGGGCCCATCACAGCCGTGAACGCCGCACCGAGGAGGAGCTCCAGCACATGATGGCGGCACGCGAAGTAGAGCAAGTCTTTCGCGAGGTGTTGCTCGATGAGGACGTACACTCCGTTGTTCCGGCCGGTGTTCGAGGCGGTGGTATCGAATGACAAGCCACTCACTTGCTCAGTGAGCTCCCACTCCTCCAACGCGTTGAGGATGGCCTTGGCCATCTCAGAGCCCGTTCCACTCGGCAGCTTCGGGACGCCCAGGAGCTGCACCGCGCCATTACCGGAGACCAAGATGGGAAGCCGATCGACTTGCTCCTTGCTCGTCAAGTCCTGCATGAGCTTGCCGTCCCAGTGAACGACAAGATTGCCGGCCCTCAGCTCTTCCTTGAGCGCCACGTTCAGCCTGGAGCGGTGCCTGCGCCGGTGTCGGCGGATGGAGCTGCGGTTGATATTGAGCTCTGCGACGTCGTGCCCAAGCGACCGGGCAACCTCTGTCAGGACGTAGACAGCTCCTCGGTCGGTCACCTTCGTGCGATCCAGCGACGACGCCACAGCCGCCGAAACGATGTTCGTCGTGCCCCGCCTGGAGCGCTTCGGAGCCCGAGGGCTCCCTTCTTCTCCATGGTCGTCGCTCTCCGCTGCGCTTGCGGCACCACTGGAAGAGGACGAAGACCACTCGAGCTCCACTCGGGCCGTAGATGTCGTCGCTTCTTCCTCGGCTCGCTGCCTCCGTCGGTCTTCTTCCCCTTGGCGTTGAGATGCGCGGGCATCGACAGCGGCTTGCCGCGCCGACGGGTTTCGCGCTGAGCGAGGAGGAACGCCTTGTCCTCCTCGTTCTTGAGCAGCTCCATGGCGTTAGCGGCAGCGACGTCGAACAGGTTCATCATCCGCTCGCTGAACTCGTCCTCCCGCTTCGCTTGAGCGCCAGCTCGCCCCTTGTTCCTCTTCACATCGTTGAACTCCTTGTGGAGCTTCTCAATCTTGGTGACGATGTGGTCCTTCCGGCGGAGGGGGATTCGCGCCTTGGACCACACCTCGGTGACGAGCTCGACGACCTGGTTGGCGGCCTCTCGAAGTGACTTCTTCTGGACGTCGATCCTGTAGACCGTCAGGGCCAAGACCTCTTTTTGCGAAGGAAGTTGCGACCCGGCGATCGATTCCTGCGGGGCAATCAGGTAGCGTAGCTTCGCTGCCATGATCCAGGTTATCTACTTAAAGGTTGAAGGAGTTATTCACTATTCAGTTTAAATTATAATCATTAGAATTTACAGTTTTACACACATTAGTTATCCAACCACTGACGGGTAGCTTGACTTATGGTTAAAGGAGTTATTCAGTTTAAATTATAATCATTAGAATTTACAGTTTTACACACATTAGTTATCCAACCACTGAAAATCTGGAAAGAATGAAAAAAACAAACATTACAAATTATGTAACATTTACTTGAAAGTCAAAAAATTAGCTTAATGGTAATGCTCAATGAGGGAGGGGAAACGTTTTCCGATTTAAAAAAATAAATCACCTAGAGAGTTTTCTCGACCATTCGAACGATTTCCGCGGGTGGGAGCTGAAAAATGTTCAACTTGAAATTTCACCCCCTAAGCAAGGACCACCCTAATCTACATCCAAGAGATTATGCATGGAAAAAGAATTGGAAAGATAAGGATTGCTCAAATTCAACTAAATTAGCAACTCATAGTCACAATTAAAGACTCTTGACGTATATAATTTTAGAGGTTTTAAATTTCAATAGCCTAACTTTTCTTCAATATCATTCTTACGTACAAAACACAATCACACCATTTTAACAATGTCTAAAAAATATCCATGGAAGGTAGATATTCTTATATTTTTTCTATTTAGGTCCTGATCTTAGAGTACATTAAATTAATAATTTCAATTTAAGAAAATCCTGATATCCCCTACCTTTTATTTATCTAATAGGTACAAAACTATGATGACAGAGCTCGCTGAAACATTCAACTCTACAACTTCCTACCAAAGAAGTTTGCAGATTCTTACTCTATCCCCATACACAATCTCAAAAACTCAAGAGTTCTTTGGGGCTAGTAGATATCTTGTTGATAAAGCCAGGAGCATGAAGCAACAGTATGGAATATTGCCAAATGTTTCCTAAATACAGTAAAGGGAAAAAGATAAGTGATGAAACTATTTCTAATGCGGTCTTTTTATGAGGACCCAGAATTTAGTTGGGTGTATCTAGGAAAAAAGAACTGTGTTAGTGTTAGAGACAAAGATAGAAACAAAATTTACAAACAAAGCATCTCTTACTCAATAATTTGAAAGAACTGTATCTTAGGTATAAAGAAACTGACTCAAGTATAAGTTTTTCAACATTTGCAGCTCTTAGACCCAAATGGTGTGTTATTGCTGGAGGTACAGGTACACACTCAGTTTGTATTTGTACCTGTCACCAGAACCCCAAATTAATGGTTTCAGCAATTGGTGACAAGGACTTGACTTATCATTCATTGATTCAAAAAAGTGTCTGTGATGTGGACAACATTAAATGTATGTTACACCAGTGTAGAGAATGTCCTGGTGTTGCTGGTATAGATAACTATTTGAACACATTAAATGTACTGACTTGCAGGGATTCAATTGAATATGACCAGTGGACCAGTACTGACAGGGCAACTATGTCAAATGTAACTGTTACAGTGGAGGAATTCATTGAAAAACTTTCAGAATCGATTTATTCTCTTACTCATCATTATATAGCCAAGAGTCAAAGCCTCTACATGAAGACCCTTAAGCAAAATCCCAGTGAAGATGGTTTTAGTACTGGGAGACTTTTCTGAGAACTATTCTTTCATCACTCAAGATGCACCACAGAGCTTCCATTGGACAAACGAACAAGTTACACTACACCCAATGGTTGTATATAAAATGGAAGATGGTAAATTGAGCCACACTATCTATTGTATCATTAGTGATAGCTTACATCATAACACTGCAGCAGTGTATACATTTCAACAATTTTTAGTTCAAGACATTAAAGTGAGATTCCCTAATGTGAAAACAATGAAATATTTTTCTGATGGTTGTGCTGGACAATACAAAAACCGTTTTAATTTTAGCAATTTATGCCATCATGAAACAGATTTTGGTATAAAGGCAGAGTGGAATTTTTTTGTCACTAGTCATGGCAAAAATGCCTGTGATGGCATTGGAGGAAGTGTGAAGAGAGCAGCAGCTAAAGCTAGTTTGCAAAGAACAACAACAGGACACATCTTGTCTCCATAGAGTTTCTATGACTTTTGTACACAAATTTTTGAGTCCATCAAGTTTAAATTCATTACAAAAGAACAAATAAATCATAATAAAACAGAACTCGGTAATAGATTTGAAAAAGCAGTGACAGTGAAGGGCACACAAGGTTTTCACAGAATTGTGCCAATGTCTCAGAGTCACATTAAAGCTTATTTAGTTTCAGACTCCAATGACTACAATATTGTTAGGGTTATGACCTCTGAACAAGGTGACTCAGACACGAGTCCAGATTTATCAAATGAGCAAAAATTTCCTGCAGGAAAGTATGTTGCATGTATTTACGATGGTAGAAAATATCTAGGAATCATTTTAGATTATTCAGAAGAATTCCAAGATTATAAAATCAAGTTTCTAACTCCTCCTATTTCCAACAAAAACAATAGATACTATTTCCCAACTAATAAAGATGATGTTTGTTGGGTAGAAGCCAAAAACATCCTTTATGAAATGTCAACTCCTAATATTCAATCTGGCACCAGAGTTGTGTATATCTTTGAAATACATGATACTGAAAATTAGGCTAGGTACCAAAAATGTTTCAGATTTAATGTATTGTATAGCAATTATTTTTATTCAAGTAATGTCTTAATTTGTTCAATAAAACATAACTATACTAGCAGTATTTTTTTTTGCCTTTGAAGATCGACAAAGTTGAGAGACAAATTATTATTATTATTATTATTATTATTATTATATTATTATTATTATTATCATTATTATCATTATTATCATTATTATCATTATTATCATTGAGTTTTAGGAAAACATTAATAAGTTTATCTTATAGCTATACTTAATCGACTTGTAAGTCAAGGAAAACATCTTATAAGAGAGCTTGATAAGTAAAACGGGCATAATGGTGTAAGCTCAAAGTCCAGCAAATAGAATGTGTTTTTAACCTCCACCACCATCTAATGAAGGGGAAAAATACAAAAAAAAAAATCTTGAATGTCTGCCCCCCTAAAAAATATTCAAACTGAGATATTTTTTTAACTATTTGATTAAATGCATTTTATTACTTAGTCAATTATTCTTTAGGATTTGAGCTTTCAAATGGTTTTTAAATTTTTTTCCTACCTCAATTAGGGACTGAGTTATAGACTTTTAAAAATTAAGGGGCCAGCCCCCACCACCAAAATTGGGGGGCCCATAACTTTTGAACCATTACTCTGATTGCTCTGAAACTCAAAATTTCTTTTTGACAGCACAAACAACCCTGTACAGCAATTTTAAGCAAAATCTAAGTGGGTGTAGTTTCAGGCAATGCCTGATTTGTCCTGGAATGACCCTTATTAGTTTTTTATTATGAGGTATTCACTCAGAACTTATAGGAAGATTAAGTACATCTCTCTTGCTTAAAGCATCGCTGTAACATAAACAAGCTCAGAGTGCTGCAAAATATAAATCATTCACTAAGGAATCTGCCAATTTTACAAAGTTTGTTGACTCTTCTCTTGAAATAATTTTAATGAGTTAGTAGTGGAAAGTTTTTGAAAACAAAATAATAAATTTTTCTTGTTAGGTGGGCCCAATTGGGTTCTATGTATGGCAATTAATTTCATTCACAATAGGCCATGTCGCCAACCCAAAGCAATTTTGTAGATATTTTAATTCAATGAATTAATAATTTATATTTAATTAAGAAGGAAAGGTACCACATACGATACCATATTGTAAGCATATATAGTTTTTCCATGAGTGCAGGGCCTTCTGCCTCTCAGCATCACCCTGGATCCATGAGTGCAGAGCCCTCTGCCTCTTAGCCTCATCCTGGATCCATGAGTGCAGAGCCCTCTGCTTCTCAGTCTTATCCTGGATCCCTGAATTGCCTGAATCGCCAGCTCAATACCATCTCAGACAGGGTACCCCTCAAGGGGCCTTGGTGAATCAGGATGCTGGGAATGCAGTTGGGAGTCATTATGAGGAGGCATCTTGGACAATGGTGGTAAGGAGGGGCTGGAAGCGAGTGACCCCTCTGAGAACTGCAACCACTGCAGTAGCTAATGGTGGTGGTCCCTCAAGGGGGTTTGGTCCCACTCATGCACTGGCTAGAGGGAGTCAGCCTGTAGCAGAGGCTGGCAGAGAATGGCGGGATATCATAGGGGCTGCCAAAACAGATGTATGATGGCTGTACCAATGAAGACCACAAACATTTTCGTCTCAAGATGTTGACCTGATCTTACAGCCAAGGAGCTGCAGGCATTTGTGGAAAATAAAGTGAATCTCCAGGTTACATGTAGGAAAATTGACTCCAGATGGGCTACGTACAGTTCCTTTCAAGTTTCATGATGATCCAGTGGTATTTATGGATCCAGCATTCCAGCAGTATGGCCAGAACATGTATATGTACGGTGGTTCTGTGAGAAGAAGGGAAGAAAAACACCTGCAGCCCCTCTCACAAGTGCTGGAGAGGGTAATTATGGAGACATCATGCGTCGTACTGTGGAGGAAAATCCAGCTGGGTCTAATGCTGTAACTGCTGTGCCTGGTATAAGTGGAATTCAACATGCAGAGATGGCTGGCAGAACTCCTGCATCTTCCTGATTGCAACATTCAAGGTAATATCTCATAACTGTAAAGGCCTAAGCTTAGGCAATAACAGCAAACACAGACGGATCATAATTGATAAGCTGTTAGAGGATGTTGATATTCTCTGTCTGCAGGAAACATGGCTATGGAAACAGGACTTAAAGGCCTTGAATAGCCTCTCCAGTAACTTTCATGGGATAGGGGAGGCCACCAGAAATAAGCAAGATGGTCTCCTTGCAGTCCACCCACCTGGTAGGGTAGCTATTCTATGGAGGTTGGGGTATGGGAAATATATTAGTGAATTAAAACTTCATTTGAATTGGCTAACTGGAGTAGAAATTTGTATAGACAATAAAAAATTTTAATTCTGTGTATCTATATGCCTTTTCAGGCAGTTGATAATGAAGATGATTACCTCATTAAATTGGGGCAGGTGAGCAGTATTATTGATGAGTTAGATACGACATGTATAGCTATTATTGGTGACTTTAATGCTAATGTGCTTAATGCTAGTTCTTTGTTTAGCAACCACTTAAAAGCCTTCTTTGAAGATAATGACCCTTTCATCCATGTGTAGTCTTCCTGGTGATAGCTTTACCTATGTTAGTGATAGTTGGCACACCACCTCATGGTTGGATCATTGTATTTGTATGTTCATTATACACAGTGATTCACTGGCCTGCTTAGTCAGCACTCCAGTCAACTATCTCTTAACCTTTTATGGACCTCTTGTATAATGTTTGTACCTGTTTTCTGAAATAAAGTGTTTGTATATTTGTTAACACACTGCTTCTAATTGCATTTACAGTAAATAGATATAAAGATCCTTTTCAAATCAGTGAAGTACCCCACATACAAAAGTAATAGTAATAGATGACATAGTAATAGATGAAAATTATAGTAATAGAAGGAATAAATTAGTAATAGTAATAGAAGGAATAAAATAGTAATAGAAACCCAGCAATTGATCCCATGTCTGATCACTACACGTTCATGGTCAGGCGTAGCACACATTTCCTGGTCAACCCTGTCCCCAAAATCCTCTTTTTCCTGCTCATCACATCCCCCCTGCGGTACATACACACACAGTATATTTACCACATCTCTGCCACATTCAATTTTCACCTTAATCATTCTATCATTCACTCGTTTGACCTCTAGTACATTCTCCTTCACTTCTTTTGAGAGAATAATCCCTACACCATTCCTTCCCTGCTCTGATGTGCCACTATAATAAAATTTATAGCCAGCACCAATCTCCCTGGCTTTATTTCCTCTCCATCTAGTCTCCTGAACACACAACACCTGCATCCTCCTCCTCTCCATCAGATCCACCCCCTCCCTTGCACGTCCCATCATACTGCCAACATTCAGCATTCTAAATCTCACTACCATCTCCCCCTGAACTCCCTTCTTTAGCTGTACCCACTCATGATACAGTAGCCCTCATCCATTTTCCGCAGAGTTAGGCTGATATGTCTGCACGTCGCCTCCAGGGTACAGGTACCCTAGCTCTATTTGCTCTATCTTCATTGGCTGTCATTCCATAAGGTTTTGGCAAAGGTTTTTACAGCCAGATGCTCCTCCTAAGTTCCTAACACCAACCCTTCCCATTTATCCGGACTTGGGACCAGCATGAGTACCCTGATTTGGGGCACCCATGGCTGGGTTCATGATTTTGAATTTTTACTGCAAAATGTAAAATGGTTTATGACTTCAACAGAAACACTTGCATCTCGGTTAAATCAGCGATTTAACTTTGATTGGATTATGAACATGTTTAAAATATATGAAAAAAAAAAATTAAAAATATTAGATACTTGTAACAGTAATGAGAAATAAGCATAAAACGTACAAACAAAATGGAGCTTCTATTGAATTAAGGTACAAAAATCAAAATAATAGATTATTCGCATTATTTTCAGGAATATTTATATTTTTTATGAAAATTTATTTCAACATTTTTCCCAATTTTGCAGTTACGCCCTTATTTAAAATGTTCACCCATCAGCTATTATTTAATAATTCTTACTTTATAAGCACTTTCAGATAATATGCTTATTGTTTTGGTTTACCCAATTGCTTATGAATAATTTTAGTTTGGTCTAGGCCTCACCCTTTCCTCTAAAAACCTTCAGAACAGCTTATAGCTAGTGGAAACTGTTAGCATTGCCCAAAACTAGATGTTCTTTAATGAACTCGTAGTTATCACTAATTTGAGAAGAGTGAATTTCAAAAAATTAATTACCATTTCTTATAGTGCGTATAAATATCTAATAATCTTATCAATTTAATTAACATCTTTTGTACTTCATAGATTTTTTTATCTTGAGCCATACATAAAAACTAAAATAATTACCCATCCACCAGAAAAAGCTTTATCTTCTAAGTTTCAACATCTGATTAATTTAGTCTAAAATCTAACAACCTGTGAGTTTTGAGGGAGTTTACCAGAAAACAATAGCTACCAATTTACTGTAGTGACCCCTACCTTTCAGAAGGCTATATTCAGAGAGCTTGTTTCACTTGGGAAACCTGTTGTTAATCGATTAAGATCGAAACCCTCCAGACTGTTCACTGTAAAAACACAATAATAATAATAAAGAAAACTAGCCAAACAAAGCAATGTAAATCCTCTTCGTGATTTATAATAATCATTTGATCTGCTGCTACTTATCACTTTTTTCATTTTTGAAGTGCTCTTTTCGCAATATGTATCCCAACAGTAACTGATTTTTTCGCAACTTAATTCATGGTTGTTGTTGTTCTTTCTAAAGTTCAGAATTTGTTATCTTGCACAAATTAAGTAATGAATGAAGCGCCTTTTTCGATACACTGTAAACTCTGTGAACAAAAAGATGATTTCTCAGTTAGTTTTACCATTTCACGTGTGGTACCCTAAAATAGTTTTGGTTCATTGATACGAAATTTAAGGAATTGTACAGCTTTTGAACATTTTTGATAGTTTCGCGGATTCCATTCCTCTTGAACCTCCTCTAAATCCTGTTCAATTTTTCGTTTAAAAGTGAAAATGTTATCACTTGTTGTTTGTGATTGGTTTATTTTCTTGCAGGACAACTTCAGAGGTGGGCATGATGGGGGAGGCTCAGTGACTGGGCATTGCGTTCACATGAGAGGACTTCCCTTTCAGGCCAGAGAATACGAAGTAGCAAAGGTGAGTTTTGGTGAGATGTAGCCACAAAGTAAAAAGTAGATTTTTCAAAACTATCATTAGACAGTACTAAACCCATCATGATTTTTTTAAGGAATTTTTAGAACTGCACATTTTATAGGCCATAGGTAGATGAAAATAACTTATCCTGCACTTTTCACTATCCTACTTACTCATCAATGCTATTTACTCATCATTCCTACTCACTTGTGTGTTTTCAATAAAAAAAAATTTGAGCATAAATTTTAAACTTTTATGCTTTAGTTTCTAAGTACTTTATGGGCTAACATACCTTAAATTAAACTTTACAGCAGGTGGCAATATGTTTGTGAAATTCTTTTCATATGCACGGTGGCGACTATATATGTTATATTATTGCTGGAATAATAATCTACATATCAACTAGAAAGAGCTAATTTAATTTTAATTTACTCGTATGATAACTGCTCTATTTGTGATTCAATAAAACATACAAAATACATCTTTGAACTGCACAATTTTTTTTTTATAACTGCATGTTAAAAAAAGCCCTGAAACTGAAACCCATCATTTTTCCCCACAGTTTTTCCAACCTCTGAATCCTGTGAACATCACAATTCAATTGACCAGCAGCAATCGTCCATCTGGAGAAGCTGATGTCGAATTCGCTACCCACGATGATGCTATTGAAGCTATGAATAAAGTAAGACAAAGAAAAGATTTATTGTAATAACTAGAGCCCGGATGTTCAGGCAAAATGCCATAAATGCCTTTCTTTTTTGCCTATTTTTGCATTTACAGGAAAAAGTGCCTTTTTCGTCATGAGGTGCCTAATTGTCCATTATTTTCTAGTATTATTCCACTAGAGTCCCAAAGTATGCCTATCAGTGTCTATTATATGTTCCAGTTTTATATATACTGTATATGATATATTACACATACAGGAGGCTATATAACAAAAGAAAATGAGTGTGCATAATAGTATTTTATATTAAATATTTCTTGAAATTTAAATCCTTGTCAATATTGTGTAACAAACATTTTCAATACCTATTGTTTTGTTCACTATAATGGTGTGTAATATACTATATGCGTATGTAAAGATATTATTCTTGATTAAATGTTTTTTGAAAGCAAATTTATAAATGCCTTGTTTAGGGGGTTTACTGCCTATTTTGAATGTTTATTTTGCCTATTTGCCTGCCTTTTTTAAGGGTTTTTAATGCCTAAACATCCAGGCTCTAGAACATACATTATTATATAGAGTAGTCCAGTAATTAAACAGTGGAGGTTTAACAGAATTGTCGGAAAGGGTTTTTCGACAGGTTTCAGCTCTTTGATACCTCTATTTTAATAGAAAAAATAGTTTGTCAAAATCTGATGTGGGGAGTTACCTGAAAATAGGTCAAATCCAAGATGACCATCCTCAAAACGAAAACAAAGTGGAAAAACGTCATAAATATGGAACCAATAAAGATAAAAACATATCAGCTTGAAAAGATAAATGCAATGGAATGTATTTTTCAAGTTCATGGTCACCTAAAAATTCAAAATGGGTTCCCAGAATTGACGAAAAGTACAAAATTATCATATCTGTGTAACTAATGACACTTAAAAGTAGTTAGATGGCTTTATCAACACCATATTCAGACCCCTGACATACTCAAATGTTTATGACGCAAATATAATGTTAATGTCACCCTAAAATTCAAAATAGCCTCAATACCATCTAATACATATCAGGGTTCCCACAGCCCTGGAAAAGTCCTTAAACAAATAAAGTCCTGGAAAAGTCCTTAAACAAATTTAGTCCTGGAGAAGTCCTTAAAAATTGTTATAAATTAGATAGTCCTGGAAAAGCCCTGAATTATTTTTTGAGAAATTACAAACTTGGTGCTTAAAGTTAACATAGCTCAAAATTAAAACCAAACACAGTTTGATATGTGTCAAAGAATTTTTTTAGCATATTTAGGTACACCTGTGTACTCTAATATTATATTTATGTATGTATGTATGTATGTGTTTTCTAAGAAATTCATGGATAGTATAAGGAAGAAACCACAGTTGCTGAAGCTTGTACTTTTTAATAAGACTAGTTTCTTTTTTTAATTGACCAACTCAGTTTTATAATCAACTGATGAATTGGCCGATTAGCCAAAGAAAGTAGTCTTGTTAAAAAATGCAAGCTTTAGTAACTGTGGTTTCTTCCTTTTAATATATGTATGTTGTTTTATTTTTTTACAGGTATTTGCTATGTGCCTAAATGAGCTTTTATTTTGTCTACATGAATAAGTAGGTACCTAATCTTGAATACCTATATAGCTAATAAGATTAAAGTACTAAAATTGAAGCAAAAAATATTTAAATTTTTCATATTATTAATGTACTTGAAACAAGAATAAGAAATTGGATCATATTACTGAAATTAAAACAAGAAATTATAATAATCTTTAAAGGTGAGGAATTGTCATTGTTGAAAATATAACAGGGACATCCACCTTCCCACTCAAGTTTTGCTCCCATCGATGGGTTGAAGATATAGAAGTGGCTGAGAGAGCCATTTCTATATATGGTCTTTTATAAAACAATATGTATTCACGGTAGAAAAAAGTGAGAAGTATAAAAAACCCACTTCAGATTCTTTTAAAGTAGTGCAAAATGCTCGCAATGATAATTTCATAACTCCAAAATTAAAATTCTTTATATCTACTGCAAAACACTCGGGCCCGTTTCTTATTCAATTTCAAACAGATCACCCGGTTACTCCTTTCCTCGGAGATAAGCTCGAGGAGCTGTTAGTAAATCTATTATCTCGCTTTCTAAAAAAAGAAATATTGGAATCTCTTAATACTTTTCATAAATTAGCTTCTGTCAATGTTTTGGATAAGATCAATCAGTTGAAACCTAAAAACATTGACTCGGGATTTTGTGCCCGAAAGAGGGGTCTGGGGGTATTAGTAGAGGAAGCAGCAGTTTCAGAGATTTCTTTCGAAGAATTTAAAACTCAGTGTAGAGAATTTTTAGCTAAAACAACGGACAAAATTATAGAACGGTCTCCACTTAAATATCCACTGGTCAGTCATTTAAAATGTTTTGATCCAAACAAAATGATCTCCAGCCCGAATGATTGCGCGAATAAATTTAAAAAGGTGCTCGGTTTATTAATGGCTAATAAGTGGCGTAGCGGTACATTATGCGATCAAATCTTAATAGAATTTAAAAGATTTCTGATAGACATCAAACTGGAAAACCTCGCTGAATTTCGAAGTTTTCGTCCTAATTTGGACAGACTTGATACTTTTATGTTTCAATATATGAGCGATGCTAAATATAGAAATTTGCTTAGTATTTTTAAAAAGATATGCTGTTTATCGCGTGGACAAGCTTCAGTAGAGAGGGGCTACTCCGTAAGCAAATCCATACTGGTGGAAAACCTCCCAAGAAAAATCTTTTGTAGCCGTGAGGATGGTTTATGATGCCGTATCAAATTGGAAGTGTCCTCTTTATGATATTAAGTTAACTCAATCCATGAAGCATCATATTACGTTTGCCAGGAAGAGGTATGGTGTTTATTTAGAAGACAATAAAAGAATAGAAAATGAAACTAATAAAGAGAAAAAGAGAAAAGCTGATCTAGCTGAAATTAATGAACTGTGCAATAAAGAAAAGAAGATCAAACAAACTGCGCATGACTCGGAGAAGGAAGCTGATCAACTGGCTAAGAAGGCGGAAGTAAAACACGATTTCACATTGCTTTCGTCATCAAATGCTTTAACATTGAAAGCATCAGACAAGAAAAAAGAAGCAAAAGAAATTGGAGAAAAAATTCAATCCCTAAAAGAAAAACAGAATAATCAGTGATTCGTGTTGAACCTACAGTGTGCCAAAAAGAAAATAATTTTTTTTTTTAAATATGAAGAATAATTCACAATAACGTGTCACAAACTAAAAATAAAAATAACCGCACTTAACAATTGTTTTAGAAAAAAGTCGAAACAAATTGCTGAAATAAGAAATCTGGTTAATAATGACGATTTTACATAGGTAGGTACCTTGTGTACAGTATGTGCAATTTTAGTTTTATTTCAGTGTGTGCAATTTTATTTTTATTACAATATATGCAATTTTATTTTAACATAGGTATTTGGTAAAAATAAGGGATTTTGGTGTGCTCACCTATGTATGATTTGGTAAAAATAAGGGATGTTGTGTGCTCACCTATGTATGTGCAATTATTAATGTCAATAAGGTATATAACCATTTTGCTATATACTTTTAATTTGTAATTACATACCGTATTCATTTAATTGCTATTTTATTTATTTTTATTCATCAATCAGCGACGAACATAATCTATATTCCTTTACCAGAACTGGGGTGGCCGGAGAGACCACAAAATTACAAGTTATTTGAAGTATGGAGGAAGATAAGCTCTGTAACAGCAACCGTTTTCACTCAAGGAAAGGATTTTCTTGCATTATGCATCTATATAAATTATAAATTCATGAATTCTTTATGAAAGTTTTTTTTTAAAATGTTATAAAGTCCTGGAAAAGTCCTGAATTTTTTTTCTTAAATATCTGTGGGAACCCTGCATATGCACTTAAATTGCCGGATATGCCGCGACAGACATTGAAATATGGAATAAATTGCACATGAAAATAGCGCGTGATTAGTCAATGGTGTCACAGGAATCATGAATTTCCCCATTTGTGCATGTTATACCTTTACATTGACTACACGCCACGGTACATTGGAGTCCATTTTTCCTACATGAACACGTGTTTTTGTCACTTTTTCCAGTGCAGTTGCATCTAATGATCTTCAGTAGAGATGCAGGTGCGGCACCTTGCTCCATTCTGTGTGGCTTCAAGATAAACCCATGCTGGGTCTTGCGAAGCAGTCAGCCCCATTCTGTTGCCTCCGTGTTGTTGTCTAGCCAGGCCTGCACCTGGAGGTAGACTCGCTGGCTGTGAAATCTTGCAGCATCAGATGTTCGTGGAAAACGTTTAGGGGGCAGATAGCAGGAGCTCCAAACCACCTTGGAGTACTTGACGCACGTTCGAAATTCAAATCCGAGCCAGGCATACAACCATAGAGGGTCGTAAGGGCCTGATTACCAGCCTGCTCGATATCCTCGTGATTTCTATCTGCCATCATGAACAACTTTGAGAATTCCCGGAGGTCACGGTATTTACCCATAGCTGAGAGTTTTCCTATGCCATAGGGCCTCGATGTCGTATCACACCCCGACAATGCATGAATAAAAAGCACGGAGTGGCTGAGGTCAGGGTCGAGGGTCTTCTGCAGGATGGATATATCAGTGAGCTTCGTGCTAGTCTGAAGATAGATGGTCTCATGGTCGGCAGGTGTGAAGTGCTGTTGCAACAGAATGAGAAAGTCGGTGTTATCACAACTACCACAGGCTTCGTCAGAGCGATGGTGCAGGCAGACATTGCAATGTCATAGTCAGCATCCCCGGGTGAGTGTCTGACCTGAATGCCCTCTTCCTTCTCCATCTCAGATCGATGAATTTCTGTTTGTTTCTTGGATTCGCCAAAAACGTTTTTTCTTCATTTTGAGCAGTATATCTGGGGTGAAATCCATATCCACTCCCATCTCCCTGCCAGTTCTCCTCTGATGAGTCTTTCTTGGTAGAAGGGTCACCGCCATATCCATCAAACACGATGAGAGCATTGCGGAAGTGGTTGCGTACGAGCTGAATATATAGTTGGCAGAGATTGGCATACGATGTAGACTTGGGGCCAGGGCAGGCGCTGTAGCATCGCCCCTCCATCGATGACATAGGCCACACCGATGGGACACTCCTTGATAACACACACCGGTACCTTCTTGACTAGCCCGTTCTGGAGATCAGCCTTATCCGCAAGTCGCACGAGAAGTTTTGGGTCGAATAAGGATGAGGGATAGGAGCACAGCTCATACTGGAACAGTGTCTGGAGTTCGATATTGCCGATGCCGGTGACAAGGAGGCGCTGGTACAGTTACTGAGGATCAATCTCAATCTTCTCACCATCAACGGACACATACACCGAGGAAGATAGATTATTAACCTGTTCTTTTTTAGAGAATTTGTGTTTTGACACTGACATTCCCTCCATAGATGCCAGGATAGTAGCACCGACAGTCTCAGCGGTGGCCGGTATATTCCCCCACGGTAAATTCCACCATGTATATTGCACCGAGGGTAAATTCCTCCACGATAAATTCCACCGCGGAAAATTCCCCCTGATTTCTTTTATTATTTAGTTTCAACTTTGAATATATCTATAAAATATATCTATAAAAAAAAATCTATAAAATATAACTATAAAAAAAAATCTATAAAATATAACTATAAAAAATATATCTATAAAATATAACTATAAAAAATAATTTATAATAATAATTTAGTCAATTAATATGAAAAACGGTACACAAACTGGAAAAGGTCCAACTACACTAGGATTTTTATGAGACAATTTTTAAATGAATCCATCAAATAAAACATTAAAACTAACGAAAATATTACGACAACCTAACCAATCGTCAATATATATATATATATATATATATATATATATATATTTTTTTTTAGTTCAGGAAGAACCGATTCGCCTCTATTTAAAGGGCATATCTCAGCGGAAAAACAAAGAAAAAGTGAGAGGAAAGACAGAGGAAAAAGAAAGGGTGGAGGGGACAGTCGAAGTGGAAAAAGACCAAGGATGACAAGGACTGCAGGGTCGAGCCCCATCATCCTTGGGTGCTAGGGCCGGGAGGGCGCACGTGAAACCTCCAGGAACAAGCACGTACAAACGAGCACAAAGAGCACTCAAGAGCACGAGCTTAGAACCCCCTTGCGGGGATATATATATATATATATATATATATATATATATATATATATATATATATATATTGACGATATATATATATATACCTATATATATTGACGATTGGTTAGGTTAAGTTGTAATATTTTCGTTAGTTTTAACGTTTTATTTGGTTAGGTATACGCGGACAAAGTTGGGAACGTAAACTACACTAGGCACCACTATTGACGAAAATTCCACCAGGTAAATTCCACCAATGGTAAATTTTTAACCTGTTTTATGTGAAAATAAATTTCCCATTTTTAATTTTTTTAACTTACCTAATTTTAATTAAAATACCAATGGTGGAATTTACCTTTGGTTAAATTTTCCATAGGGGGAATTTACCGTGGAGGAATTTGCCCTCGGTGCAATATCCATGGTGGAATTTGCCCTCGGTGCAATATCCATGGTGGAATTTACCGCGGTGGAAATTACCGTGGGGGAATTTACCTAGAACCGTCTCAGCAGTCAACATTGACCGACCCTTCTGCTACGACTCCTGATGACAGGCTCCGGAGTTCGTTAGTGTTCTTCGAGAATGGCTTTCTCTCTCTGAGATAATTCAGGATGGACTGTAGATATTTGACATCGCACTTGAGTCTTGCCTGTGTGAGGTCTTTGTGCATCTCCCGTCACCTCTGCATGTTGGAGTGGTCGACCTTTGCAGCATTCACATGTGCCTCTTGTATGAGATTTTTCACATTCGACGTAAGAGTTACGATGTTAGGCTGTTGCTAGATTGTAGTTATGGATACCTTCTTCCCGTAGTGATTCAATAGTTCCCTTTTCAGCTGAGTGGTAGTGTAGAGTTGATCATCGCTCAGCCCACTCCTCAATTTCATAATGAGATGCAAACTATTTAACGTAATCGCCTCATCATCATTCTCTTCCAAGTATTCAATGGCAATTTCAAATGCCGCCATCTTGGACATGCTCTTCGGTCGTCCAAGTTTCCGTTTCTTCGGTGGAGCCTCCTCATGTTTAGTGTACGCAGCAGGAATATTCCTCCCTCCCCGAAAATTGTTATCACAATCATGTGATAGATAGCTTCCTCAGCTGGTAGGTCGTGTATAGGCACAATACGTGACTGTACCATCGTGGCCCAGTCATCTTGCCTCTGGGCACAGTGCGCTGCGATGTTTTCCTGGAACTCGAGCGTCATCACACGGCTGAACTGAAGTACACTTTCATCTGGATGTTTGTATGCAGCATCCTGGTCAACACGATTACCACACGGAAAACAGTGAGTTTTGAACGCGAATGCTGTAACATGTGATCGAAGGGTTTTGTGAACTATATTTGTAGATTGCACGCGTGTTTGAGCGCCTTGATTGCTTTTGGGTTAATATGCTTACCTCGACACTCTTTGTGTACGAAAAGGCAACAGTTCTCAGTGTATATGATGTCTGGAACATCTAATTTGCGCAGTCTATTAACGTTATTAATGCTAATACAGCCTTTTTCCGTCAACTTTGCGTAATCCTGGGGCTAGTTCAGGTTAACTGGCTCCGAACACACCACGCAAGTAGTCATCTCTGATCTACAGTGGACACTTTCGGTTGAGATCAGTCACCTGCAAATAAGTAAAGGACGTTAGTTGTCATTGTTTCGCACAGTGAAAGTAGAGGCATGTACAATTTAGTCAAATCCAAGACGAGCAAAATCGGATGAAAATTGATGGAATGGCACCCACTTGCGTCATTTTCGGGCATATGGTAACGCTATGAAGCAAGAATTTTGGAAACCTAAACGCCCACCATTTCTTCAATTATCATCCGATTATGCTCATCTTAGATTTTCACTTTCACTCTGTGAAAGCACTACGTCGACCAGTCTTCATTGAAATGTAGCAAAACCTGAAATAGATACACACAGTTATTGAAACAGGCCATTATTGAGAAAGCGTAGCACATGTGTGATGGGTAGAATTTTCCCAAACCTCATTTTTCAGTGCAATGTTTAAAATTTATGGCAGCCATTTTGGACTGGGTTGACTTTGACCTTGTTCATTTTTTATAATTTGTATCAGGTATTCAAAACCAGGGCTGTGGAGTCGGTGATAAAATTTGCCGACTCCAACTCCGACTCCAAAAATGTTAACATTCCGACTCCGACTCCAGAAATCTGACTTGCATAATTCCGACTCCGACTCCGATGGAATGTTAAGGCCAAATTGATTACGATTAGCTTTATTAGGCCAATGGAGATTCATAAACAAGGCATTTCGTCACCACCACATGACTCATCAGGTTACTTAGTGACTATAACTATGCCTTAATGCCTTTTTTTCTCTTTATTCGAAAATTACAATAAATCCCAAAATACAAACTGATTGAAGCTTAAACAAAATAAGATTATTATTGGTTTAGCAAATTATTTAATAAGATGTTTTTGTATTATTATAAACATCCGTAACAAAATGTACTAACCTAAACTGAATTTGTTCTTAAAAAAAGGATCGCTTCCATTAAATCTTCTTTCAGTGATGCTTATCAAAATTATCAAATTGAAATCTAAAAATCTGAAAAAGATTTAGGGTTGCTAGTACAAATTTTTAAATTTCCTTATTATTAATTATGTTAATTAATTAATTATAATCCTTATTAATTATAAGCAACTATATTTATATATTATTTATATTTATATATTATATATTATACAGGGTGTACATAAAGTCAAGATCTATTTTTGTGAAATAATTATTTTTTTCTATTTTTCTTTTCAGAAGCCCTTAGAATGAATACAGAAGAGCGTGTGGCAATAGTAATTTGGCGAATCGCGGGAAAAAAATACAATGACATCAGAGAGAAGTTTAGAAGGAGATTTCATAAGCCGGGGCCAATAGACAAGACAATACGAAAATTGGTGAACAAATTTAAACGAACGGGATCTGTAAATGATGAAGCAAGATCAGGACGACCGTGTATGTCAGATCTTACCGTGAATGCAGTACGCGGAATTATCACTGAGGAGCCACGTACGTCCGTTCGTGCTGCATCACACAGACTCGGCCTCCCGACGTCATCTGTGCACAAAATTCTGAAAGTTAATTTGCAGAAGAAAAGCTATCATTTGCAGGTTTTACATGATTTACATGAGGAAGATTTCCCTCGACGAAGTGCTGTGTGTGCTGATCTCGTAGAACAAATCTGGAGTGATAATTTAATGGACAACATTCTCTTTAGTGATGAAGCCACTTTCCATACGTGTGGAAAAGTAAATCGCCATAACTGTCGAATTTGGGCAGATGAAAGACCGAATGATTTTGTCCAAAATTGGGAAAGAGACTCACCTAAAGTTAATGTCTGGATGGGTTTAACAAAATCTAAGGTTTATGGTCCTTTTTTTCTTTGCTGAAGCTACAGTTACGGGTATCTGGACATGTTGCAGCAATTCCTTGAACCTCAGCTGATTGGGGATAGGATTGTTAGTACCGTCGTCTATCAACATGATGGTGCTCCTTGTCACTATGCCAAAATTGTTCAGGATTATCTAAATGGACGTTTTCCAAATCGCTGGATCGGACGCGGAAGCAACAGACCTTGGCCAGCGAGATCACCAGATTTAACCCCTTTAGATTTCTCTGCATGGGGCTTTATCAAATCGCACGTCTATCAGACGAAGATTACGAGTCTTGAAAACTTACGTACACGTATACGAACTGCTGCAGATAACATAACCCCGCAAATGCTCCAGAATGTGTTTAGAAATGCTGCGGAACGATTTGAGCTGTGCAGGGATACTGATGGGCGTCACGTCGAATCCTACTCTTAATTATTTAATAAATGTTACCACTTTATCATTTTATGATTGAATTCCATATAATTTCCAAGTGCTTCACAAAAATAGATCCTGACTTTATGTACACCCTGTATATTATTTATATTTATATACAGGGTGTCCCAGAATTAACTATCTATTTCAATGAAATCGGACAAATTTTTTAAAAACACACTTTTATTTATGTTTATCATGTTTAATATGTGTTAAAAATGTATAAATTTCTAAATTTTTTTCATAATTTTATTTTCATAATTTTTTCATTATCTGGTCCAATGAAAGACCGTCTGAAGTCATAGAATGGCAAAGAGACTCTCCAAAAGTTAACGTGTGGCTTGGAATGACCAAATCCAAAATTTAAGGTGCTCCATCTTGTTGAAACACAACATTATCAAGAATGCCATCATCAAGAAGCTGTGGTTCGAGAAACTGCTGAAGCATATCAAGGTAGACGGTACCTGTTACAGTTGCTTCCGCAAAGAAGAATGGGCCATAAATTTTGGATTTGGTCATTCCAAGCCACACGTTAACTTTTGGAGAGTCTCTTTGCCATTCTATGATTTCAGACGGTCTTTCATTGGACCAGATAATGAAAAAATTATGAAAATAAAATTATGAAAAAAATTTAGAAATTTATACATTTTTAACACATATTAAACATGATAAACATAAATAAAAGTGTTTTTAAAAAATTTGTCCGATTTCATTGAAATAGATAGTTAATTCTGGTACACCCTGTATTTATATATTATATATTATTTATATATTATATTATATATTAAAACACTAGGTTAAATCTATTTTATTCATAAAATTGAGCTAGGCCTAGCCCTAGGCTGCTATGGTTATAATTGAAGGATTTGCACCGACTCCGACTCCATCCAATTATGCACTTCCGACTCCGACTCCACTCAAAATTGACCGACTCCTGACTCCGACTCCACAGCCCTGTTCAAAACTGATGTTAATAGAGCCCCTAAACTCATTTTTAGCTTCATTATTTTGAGAATCTGGAGATTTTTGTAATTTTCGAAATTTTTCAGGTGGCCATCTTGTATTTAGGATGACTTTCACCTTTAAAAATTTTAAAAATTTTAAAAATTATCTTGATTTACCTTGTCCCACCCTCTCATTTTGTTACAGTGGTAAAAAAATTCTTTTTCATCAAAAATGAAGAAAATAGGAATGTATTTAGAAGTCGCGAAGTAAAAAATAAAGTTTCAAAATAAGTTTTTATTAGGTAATTCTCAAGTGCTGGAGCTTATAAAAAACAAATTATTAGAAAAACACAAATTACACTGGCCAACAAGTATTTTTCATCAGATATCATTATGGGTGGGCTAGATAAGCGGGCGGGTCAAAACAAGTTGTTTTGGCTTTTTTTAAAAACGACACTATGTGAGGGTTTTCACTTGGGTTAACAAATAACATACCAAAAGTTGAGCTATGTGCGACCCCCTGTACCCCTCGCACATAGTCCTCCCTTTTTCCCCACTCTTCTAGCTGAGATTTCACAATAAGCTTTGCCTATTCTGAACATCAACTTGAGATATGTTAAAAACAAGTTAGAAGACCTTATTTGCCCTTATTTAAATCAAACGGCTATCTTCTTTATTTATGATACTTTTTGTTTTATAGCAGGGTTGCCAGATTGGCCACTTTGTGGCCAAATTTCACAAATGTGCAAAAAAGTCTGGCAACCCTAATTTTATGAGTACTTTTTGCAAAAAATTATATTTTATTTTTGTTTCAGATTATTGATTATTTTTTATTGGTTATTGATTCAAACTATTGGTTTTTAAGTTAAATTATTGGTTATTAAGTCAAATTAATCATGACAATAAGAAAAAGGCGTCAAATGCAGCCTTTGGACATCCTTCCGAGCTTCTAGCAGCTATGACACCAACAAAAGCAGATGATGTGAGGCACTACAACTTCGTGCGACGACGAGAAGAGGCTGAATCAAATAAATCGATTACTTTTAATGAATGTTGTAACATAGTCGCAATAGACGTTGAAACCATATGGAGAAGGTTCTCTTTCCTTACAATAAGTACTCGTGAAATCTTTCAGAAAATTTTTAAAGTGATAGAAGCAGCCTCAAAGTTGAACAAGGTTCCTATAAACCGAAGAGATGAGAGATTTGAACAAAAAGTTTCCGAGTATGATGCTATGTTTAATGTATGTACCTGTGATTGCTACGATAAAGGGATTGATAGAAATGCCTGCCAGTGCAAGAATAAAATAAAAATTGCTGAGTGGGATTCTTTTGTAGGACAAAAGCAAAGATTAAACCAACTGGGGCCAATTGATAGAAAAGGTCTATTGCTAGAGCTCAAAAAGAACACGAACGCCGAATGAGATCACAAGCAGAATTGACTGAAGCTATCCGAGTTGTCCCTTCAACATCACAGGATGCAGCCGGTGCTGCGAGCATGGAGGTAGAGACCGACCAAGAGGATGAAGACTTCTACAGATCTACAGAAGCTAAGGCTAACAAAGACCCAAAGATCCACTCTAAGGTGGCCCGAGAGAAAGAAGAAAGTAAGGGGTTAAAAGAAGAGAATAAGGGGTTAAGTAAGTAGCAAAACCTCACTCGTGAGTTAAAATTCATTCAGAAAGAGAGAAAGAAAGACACCATCATCATCCGCCGGCCACTGCCGAAAAGTCGGAAAAATAGTCGAAGAGAATACTTCCAGATGTTGCAGACCAGTCCTCCACTCCATCGGGAGGTAGAGGATGCAGTCCACTCTGCCGGAAAGGGGTGAAAGATGAAAAGAAGTAAAATAAGAACGCATTACAAACCATGCAACAAATTCTTAACTCAAAGCAACACATACCTCCAACGGTTGCAGACCGGTCCTCTACTCCATCGGGAGGTAGAGGACGGAGCCCACTCCGCCGGAAAGGGGTGGAAGATGAAAAGAAGTAAAAAAGAAAAAAAAGTAGAAAATAACAAAAAGTGGGTTAGTTTACGCTACGAGCTACATCTAACTTGAAGAGCCTAATCATTTTCATTAATCAATAAAGTAACATAAATATCATCAACTGTTGCCGCAAAATAGAAGTCAACATCTTCCTTCCTTGAATAATCAATTTTAAAATTAGAAAGAGCCGTTTTGTGCAGGAAACTGAGTTTTGTTTATAAAAAACCTCTGAACAGTTACCTAGAACAACGTGAGAAAAGTGTTAGCAGCTGATGAGGAAGTTTCTAACAGTAGCTGTATCCTCCAGCGCGGGACACGTCAACGCGAAGAAGAGGCGACGTTAAATCGAAACATCAACGCGCTGGTGACCAAACTTCCTCAAATCTCCGTACAGCGGGCTGTCTACGGTTCGCCAGACTGGCAGTCGACGGCCTGTTGCGTGGCACGGTCAGTGTGTCGATCGGCTCCCGGGGCTGAACCTATTCTCAGCGTGCTATTTTTTCATTTACGGGGAGCAATTGCGTGCTCCCCGGACTACTATTACTCTCCGGCGACATTAAGACTAATCCAGGCCCCACTACAACTTACACATGTCACCATACACAAAGACATAGACACAATAGCACCATGAGACACATACAGAAGTATAATGTTAACATTACAGTACAACGTAGATGGCCTCACAAACAAAATCATGCAGCTTAGGGAATTCGTACTCAAACGAAACATTCACATAGCACTTATACAAGAAACAAAATTAAAACGCACACACAAAACACCCACCATCCCTGACTTCACGGCGATCCGTCAAGATCGTACTGGGGGTCACGGGGGTGGACTCATCACTTACATACGTAAAAGCATTAGCTACACTGATGCCACCCAAAACATTACTAACACAATCCAAGCAGATAACACGATGGAAATACAGGCAGTTAACATTAAAACATGCGCAAAACACAACACAACACTACACTAATCACCATTTACATCCCACCAGATAGTTCACCTCAGGTGCCAGCCAATTACAATCCACAGTTACACAATCTGACAATCCTGGCCTCTCACTAATGTCATCTTAGGAGAAGACTTCAACGCTAAAGACACTAGTTGGTACCTGCACAACCAAAGCAACACCAGAGGCGCCAACATAGCGACACAACTAAACAGCCTCTTCATTCTTAACAATACAGAAGAACATATACACATACCACATCAAGCAGGATACTCAAACTCCTCCCCAGACATAACGTTCTGTTCCCCCTCACTAGCAACACATACACACTGGAGAACAGAAAAACAACTGTCATCAGACCACCTGCCCATCATCATTACAACACGTTCTACATTCTGCCCCAACAACCTTAGGCACACTTACAGAAATTACAAGAAAGCTGATTGGGAACAGTTCAAAATACAGACTGAGGAACAATTCACCACATTAAACAGCACACCCTTCATAAACATCAATACAACACTCAAGACATTTAATCAGATCATCAATAATGCAAACAAATACATACCCAAGGGCAACATTAGGAAATACAACCCAAATTACACTAGAGAAATAGCCCACCTTATAAGGCAACGTAACAACCTCAAACATAACACACAGAAGCCATAAAACAGCAGATACAACAGCCCAACACAGAAATAAACAACAAACTCAAAGAAAAACAAACAAACATTTAGGGAATTCATAACAACACTAAACCACTCCACAGATACATCCAGGCTATACAAGACTATAAACAGCATTACCCACTCTAACAGCGGCATTCATACCTCACACGTGGCTATCTGTCGCAGCCAAAATAATATCCCAACATATACACAACAAGCTAACATTCTAGTTAATCACTACACAAAGATAAGTCACTTAAACAGAGACAACAACCAGAGACACGCAGACAGACAAACAGCCAGACACAAGAAAAGCTACAGACTCGACACGACCATTACACCCTTCAATACAGACCAAATCACCAAGATCATCAAAAACATTAAGAATTCGAAGGCTGCTGGACCAGACAACATATCTAACATACACCTTAAACACTTGGGCCCACAGGGAATACTAGCTCTCACAAATATCAGCACATATTCATACCAACACTGTATTATTCCTGACATATGGAAACAAGGTAAAATTATTACACTACTCAAACCAAACAAAAATCCAACAGAACCAGCTTCCTGTAGACCCATTACTTTACTATGCACACCTTCCAAAGTAACAGAAGGACTAATCTTACAAATCACCAACCCACACACAGCACTATCGCCTACTCAACATGGATTCAGACCTCAGCACTCGACCACGACATTACTCACTAACCTCAAGCAGTACATCATGGATGGCATCAACTCCAGACGACCAGCTCAACGTACACTATTAGCAACAATAGACATTAGTAAAGCATTTGATGTTATCCCACGCTTCCCTCTCATAAACAAAATACTCAACACAAACATGCACAATAACACCAAAAGGTGGCTGAGCAACTATCTTTCAGGAAGATACTCACATGTCACATTTAATGGCAAGTCATCCAAAAACAAGCTTTTTCCGAACGGGGTCCCTCAAGGCTCTGTTCTCTCACCAACACTCTTCAACTTATACATGCATGACATTCCAACACCCATAGATAACCAGCTTACCTTATTATCATATGCAGATGATATCACTCTAACATCCACCCACAACAACATCGACACCGCTACAAATAACCTACAAACATACATAAACAGTATACAAGACTGGCTCACACACAATAGACTCAAAGTAGCGCCTACAAAATCAACCATCACCTTGCTTACAAGCAATACAAAAGAACACCAGATAACTCCACAGCTTACACTAAACAACACCAACATTCCATACACTCACATGACCAAAATACTTGGGGTCACATACAACACATCATTATCTTTTGCAAACCACATTCAGGACATTAAAAACAAATGTACGTCAAGACTTAACACCCTTAGGGTACTAACAGGCACAAACTTTGGACACCAGCAGGAAACAACATCACTCATATACAAACAATATATTCGCTCAGTTATGGACTATGCTAGCCCATGCTGGGCACCCATTATCTCAAACACACACACAAACACCTTACAGACAATACAAAACAACGCATTTCGTATCATTACAGGATGCACTCAAACAACACCATTAGAACACCTGCACACACAAACAAAAATACTGAAAGTTAGGGAACATTTAGATATGAGGGGAACACAATTCATGGCAGCAGCGACAACTAACCCACAACACCCTTGCCACTACATGTACAATAGGGTGGATCGATTTTACATTTTTTTCGATTTCCATATTCTAATAGAGACAAAAACTTGCACATGCATGAGAAAATAGCCTCTGCAAAATCTTAGCTTAATAGGTAATCATCTTCTGCCCCCGGCAGAGCGATGAAAATCATATTTTAGTAGTCAAAAACGTATTTTTAAACCCTAGCCTTGAGTCATAAAATTTTGCGTGTGTTATTTCATGCCTAAGCAACGATATAAATGCTATGGGAAATATATAAATGCATTATTTAAGACAAAGAGCCGATCTGAAAATATGTGTATAATATACATATTTTCAGATCGGCTTTTGTCTTAAATAATGCATTTATATATTTCCCATAGCATTTATATCGTTGCTTAGGCATGAAATAACACACACGCAAAATTTTATGACTCAAGGCTAGGGTTTAAAAATACGTTTTTGACTACTAAAATATGATTTTCATCGCTCTGCCGGGGACAGAAGATGATTACCTATTAAGCTAAGATTTTGCAGAGGCTATTTTCTCATGCATGCGCAAGTTTTTGTCTCTATTAGAATATGGAAATCGAAAAAAATGTAAAATCGATCCACCCTAATGTACAATCATGCACCGACACCTCGCATCATTAAGGTAACACCAGATACATTATAACCAAATACTCCATTCCATACCACGCCCCACAGACATCACACAGTACAGAAAACACATACACACACACACACACACCTAACCCACAAAGCACTGACACGACTCGGTCCGAATGCGGTCCTAGGTGCGAAGCCGCCACCCATTAACAAGTCAGAGATCAGCCTGAGCAGATCGGATCGAGTTAACTTAGCACAATTCCGATGTGGACATCACCCCAACTTAGACATATAAACACAGACTAGACAATTCCACAGACGACACCTGCCACCTGTGCCAGGACACACCACAAACAATTGAACACATTATGACAGACTGTACCACTCTAGCACAACATAGAACACAACACAACATAACTAGTGCGCTGAACCTCTCGTCCACTCCGGACGGTTAAACAACGGTTAAACAACAACAACAAAGTTCGTGTTAGTCTAATATATATATATATATATATTTTTTTTTCCCCAGAGCTCCTGTTGCTAATGGTTTTATTATATTAAACAACGTTAATAATTCTAACGAGGGAGAGGGAAAAGGGGGATTGTTTTATTATTATATTGAACAACGTTAATATTTTTAAAATGCCTCTCTAAACGGTTCTTAAACATATTAACGCTGGTAGAGTTCACGATGGGCGCGGGAAGATTATTCCATTTATCAATTACTTTAAACGTAAAGAAGTTTTTAGCGATATTAGTAATGAAACGTCTGCCACGCAACTTAAATCCGTTATTACGAGTATTGCTATTATCGAAAGTGAACAGTTTGTCAAAATTTACGTTATCGATGTTGTTAACGATTTTGAAAACTTCAATAAGCTCCCCCCTTAATCTCCTAGTTTCGAGTGAATGCAAGTCTAACTTCAATTCGTACCTGATATAGAGTTAATAGAGAATGAGCAGAACAGATATACCTATGAAGAGTTGGCAGTGACCGCAAATCGTTACAGAGTGACTTGCAGGGCAGCAGCAGCAATTGTTAATGCTGCTTTAAAAGATATGGGAATCCTGGATCAGGGCAACATGATTGATAGAAAGAAGCTGGGGAGGGAAAGAGCACGAGTAGGTAAAAAATTGAGTACCAGGGTTAAATCGGAGAATATAGGAATAGAATACATTGGTTTGATGGGAGAAGAGATGACAAACTAACCAGGGCAGGCAAGATCAAAGAGCACTACGTCATTGTTAAAGAGCCTGGAAATATCCTTATAGATCATGTAACACCTGATCATGGAAATGCTCGTTGTGTAGCAGAAGAGCTGGTTACCGTAATAGTGGACTCAGAAAGTTCAGACGCTCTAAAAGCTTTACTATGTGATTTCACTGCTGTGAACACTGGAAGAATCGGTGGAGTAATAAAGCTTGTTGAAATCTATCTGAATCTATCTGTTCAGTGGCTGGTATGCCGCCTTCATATGAACGAACTACCATTCAGGCCCAAGTACTTTCAAGGGTTCAATTGGAAATAAATTGAAAACTGATTTAACAAAACTGGAAGTGGTTGCTTTTTCTCCTGTTAAAGGAAACATTCATGAAATTCCATCTGATGTTAATGCTTTAAGCAGTGACCAAAAGTGTCTCTACAATATGTGCCTAGTTGGTTCAATCTGGAAATGTCTCCAAAGATCTCGTAGAAAGATGATCTGGTACAATTCATCATGCTCGTTGGCTAACTAGAGCAAATAGAATTCTTAGACTCTGTGTCTCAACACCAAATTCAACACAAGATCTTAAAGATCTAGTAGAAATTATTATGCTATCTTATGCACCAGGATGGTTTTGGGTTGAGTCCCATCCACTGGCATCTGACGAATCGTCTAACTTTTGGTACTTGGGTATCTGCTGCGATACTTGAAAGAGAAATACAGATTGATCATGGAACCGTTGTTTCAGAATAACTCATACTTTGCGAACCCCGAAAATATTCTACTATCGATAATAACAGACTCAAGAAGAGAAGTTAGAGAGGTTGCAATCCAGAGAATCATTCTCTCAAGAACTACATTTTCTGGATCAAGAAACTTTGACCTACCTCGAACTCTTAATTTTGATTCTTCAGATTACACTGAAATGATTGAATTGGCAGAAAGAGGTAATTTATCCGCCTCCACTTCTGAGAAACTTTAGCAATAAGGAACTTTTGCTAGCAAGACAAGAAACACTCAAAATACCAGCCTTTCCTTGTCACAGCCAAAGAGTAGAAAACGCTGTGAATCGAGTCACGAATGCATCTGATGTACGCATTGGCTACGAAAATCGCCAAAAATATATTCTTAACCTACTGGAATCATGGCAAAGATTGCCTAAATTTGAATGGAAAGGACAGTGGAATAAATAAACATGTAGTATTACTTTCAAAATAGCTTAAGTTTATGCATCGTGCAAAAAAGCACTTCATTAGGTAATGTTTTTTCTTTTTCTTCTAGAAGACAAGTTCTGTTGTTTAATTTTTCAAAAATGTTATGTAATTCATTAATTTGTTCCTTATTTTTTATCTTAATATACGTATAGTATATACTCAAAAACACGTAAATATGTAATTTTCTTTTGAGTTCGAATAAAAAAATAAGAAATATGAGTTTAACACAACTGAAACAATTTTTATCTGAATTTTTACTGAAAAATGTACATTTTGACAAATTGAAACTAAAAACCGGAAATTTGTGCCCGGGATAGGAGACAGGATACGCGAAGTATTTTACTGGGTGACTACTGTGACCCATACGAAACCCCCACAATGTGTCACTTTTTAATACAAAATATCAACCCGCCCAACAGTAGATAGCTCTTGGGATGTTGATTCCAAATCTGTTTTCGGTTTTCCTCTAGCACGTCTAGTTTTTGAGATGAGACCGATCATACTATATATATATTATATAATATGCATATAACAATATATAATATAATATATAATACTATATACAGTATAATACTATATATACACATTTACACAATATATAATATGCGTCCTTTATACATGTAGCGGTGTAGGTTTTTGCTTTACCGTTTCTGTACTCTCATGTATGGCATTTTGTCGTTTCAATTTAGGCTTTCCGCAGGTTGCCTTGTGGTATTTTAGGTGAGAGCAGTTGTTGGCCAGAAATTTGCAAACGTTGCACATGTACACCCTTTTATTCTTTGGCGTAACAGTCACATGTCTAGTTGTGTTGTGTGTTTTGTTTTGTGTCGCCCACTTACACATTTTATTTCTTTAGGTGATTAACATCAACCCACTCATCGATCATCATGCCTCGAAAGTGTAAAAATCACCCCTACAATTTCTATTACGTATGCGGCTCGTTCGCGACTAAATCACAACGGCATACAATCACGATGGATTTTTGGAAAACTTACCGGTTATACTTCGGCTGTCCACTAGGCGACCAAGATAAGGCGTGAGCACCACATGTTATCTGTACCGCTTGTTCGAATGGATTACGTGACTGGTTGAACCAAAGGAAAAAATCGATGCTGTTCGCTATACCCATGATATGGTGGGAGCCGAGAGACCATCATGGCGATTGTTACTTTTGCAATGTTAACATTACTGGATTCTCCGTGAAGAACAAGTATAACATCGTTTATCCGAACGTAGACTCCGCGATCAGACCGATCCCTCACGATGACACGATGCCGATTTCGGTACCTCCACAGCAAGGGAATCCGACGAAGGTGCGATTGGCGGAGATGCGGGACCTTCGGCTGATCTTGACTACACACCTGACGAAGAGCAATCGTAGCCGGAGAAGCTTACCCAAAACGAGTTGAATGACCTCATTAGAGACCTAGCCCTCTCCAAAAAGAAATCAGAACTTCTCTCCTCGAGACTCAAGCAGAGACACTTACTTGAGAAGAACGTCCAAGTGTGTCACTATCGAAAACGAAACCATGATTTGGCGACATTCTTTACAGTAGACGGTCTGCTCTGCTATTGCCATGACATCAATGGACTTTTCGAGAACTTGTTACAGGTACACACACCGAGTGGCGCCTCTTCATTGATTCCTCACAGCGAAGCTTGAAAGCGGTTCTCCTGCATAACGGGAACTTAAAGCCGTCCATTTCGATCGCCCACTCCGTTCATCTAAAGGAGACGTACGATAACATGAATATACTACTTGAAGCAATCCAATACAGCACTCTTGCCTACTTCTTATATTCCTCATCATGGGACACGTCCTTGGGTGAGTTTCCAGCCACTTTGTTCTTATACCCAGCCTTTCGAACAAAGACAGTGATTTACCCTATGTCAGAATGTGAAATCCTTCTGTCTCCCTTTTGCACCCTAACAGCACTGTTTTTACTTTCAGGCTTCTTAAGAGCATCCACCATTGCCAGTTTGCGATCTTCGGAGACCCTGTCATCAAAAAATCCCAGTGATACCAAACTATCACTTATATACCACAGATACCGTTTCAGTGCTTTGAATGCGGTCAAAGAAACTTTCTCATTTACTTCATCGTATCGTCGGAGCTTGGTCAGAGCATGTAGGTCATTTAAAGGAGCGTGGTATCTTAGGTACACCTAAGAGCTTGTCGATCCCCAGTTCTGATACGAGAATCGACAATCTGTCTGTTTCATTGTGCTTATATCCAGTCAACTCAGAGAGCAGTTTGCCGTCCCAGTGCACCACCAATGGAACCTCCGGCATGAAATGTATTCGAGAAGTTTGACTGAAGATTTGCCTTTGCCATTGGCGATCTCTCCGGATTTGACTCCTGGATATTGAAAGTTCTTCGGGCGAGATTGCCAGACTTCTCTATGTGGACGCAAGGAAAAAGGCTGCTTTGCGATCTGAGATATTAATCGGGTCCATTGTGGCTGCTACTTCGGAAGTGATGTCAACCCACTCACGAGAATAAAGGAAATTAAAATAAGAAAACCAAGAATTAAATGATAGACTAAGGAATAGAGAGAAAAACAAAGTTAAGTGCCGTCATTTTCATGCAGCGGGCTCGAATGGTTGAGGAAGGTATAAACCATTGTACTTTCAACACAAGTCTTAATAATAGGACCATATAAGTTATCTGAAGTGCACTACAAATAGTGCACCAAGTTCAAGAAGCGAAGAGTGAAAGATATAATATTTCAACTTATTTTGTGACCGCTAATTATAATTATTTTTCAGTCGACATAATTTTTTACATGTGGTAATATTTACCGCATAGGAACAAATTTCAGGGGTGGGAGCAAAGAATATTGAAAGTTTGTTTTTATGGACCACTCTATATAATTTGCATTTATCTTTTCAAGCTGATATGAATAGACTCATCATACATGTTTTTATCTTGATTGGTTCCATATTTATGACTTTTTTCCACTTTGGTTCGTTTCGACGGCGGCCATCTTGGATTTGACCTATTTTCAGGTAGTTCCCCATATCAGATTTTGGCAAACTATTTTTTTTTTTTTAAAGTAGAGGTATCAAAGAGCTGAAACCCGTTAAGAAACCTTTTCCGACAATTTTGTTGAACCTCCATGATTTTTTTCACTTTTAATTACTGGACTAATATTACACTTGGTTATAATGTCTGTCTTTAGTAGTCAATTGCGAAAACAGTCGTTTTACATCAGGTGCTCCGATTTACTATTCTACAGTACTTAAATTTAACTAATGGAATAACTGTGGACCTTTTGCATTAAGTTACGATTGTGTCAGTATAAAAGAAGGTTTTCACAAAATTATTAACTAGTTGTTAATGATCAGTCACTAATTGATTAAAATGAATTGTATTTTGATGACAGGACAAAGCCTACATGCAACATCGTTACATCGAACTCTTCTTGTTGTCTACGCCTTCAAATTGAGGAATGGTTGGTATGGATAGTGGTGGCCAATGGGAAGTCCTACATTCCCAACATTCTTATACACTCTTCACAATTCTGTCATCTTTCATTCTTTCAACATATCCAAACCACCTAAACACCCTCCACAATTTTCATTTCCACTGATTTCCTAACAGTACATCTTTCCAGAACCACAAGATTTCTTACTTTATCAATATGACACGCGCCACACACGCTTCTCAGGTTATTCATCTCGACCGCTCTTACTCTTGACTTCTCCCTTTCATACCACATCTATATGTCACGCCCATACAAAAGTGTCGGTATTAACACACCTTCGTGTAAACATCTCGCAGCATCTAATCTGCGCTTTCTCATAGCTAATTTACTTAAGAATTTCCTTTTTGTGTATTTTACACAATCTTAATTCTAATATCTTTACAAGAGAAGAAATTTATACAAATAGTACGAACTTCAACCGACACTTTTAGCTTGTAACAACTTCAAGACTAAATCGTTAGAACAGTTTCCTTATGAATGAAACCCTATGTAATTTATTATAGACCTTTTTGAATGTTCCAATAATGCCTAATATCTAATATGTACATAATACTCAACTACTACATATATATATAAATAATAATTATATTCATTTATCTAAATTTAATTAATTTATCATATATAATTGTATTCAATTTAAAAACTACAATAGCATTTCTTTCCAGGACGAAATCTTCTAGCGTCGGTCGTTGCTAGGCAACCATTGTTCTATTCGTTGGATTTTCTTCCGTAACTATTTTCTACCTACGACGTATTTTGGCGAGGAGAAATGAAACTATAAAGAGTAAAACTTGTTAGTCTCAATATTACTGTTATTGTACATATTTTATTTAAAATTTTCTTAATATAATGCTTGTTTTTCTAATAAAAAGGGAAGAAAATAGCAAATATGAAGTTATATATACTGGAACTTAGGGCAACCTGTTTTCTTCGTCCTAGAAAAAGAAGGGAATAAAGTATATTGTGTTACAGTAATAATATTCGAAGTTTTTAATACGAAAATATAACTTTAGTGCCTAAGAATTGTTTTTTTACGCTTTTCTCAGTAATTTCTTTCACTAACAAATTTCTTGGTTTCTTCCCAAACTCTTTGCAACACAAACCATTATTTACACTATATTTACAAAAGGATTTGGTCCTTATTCGTAATCCGAGTACACATTTTCAGAGTAAGTTTTGAATTTATAGAATGGTGAGCCAATTTTATATACTGGATTGGATTGGATACTGATCTTTTAGCTGATGAGGAAACCTGCCTTTCAGTTTCCTCATTAATATGCATTTTCAGGTTTTTTAAGTGATACGCACCATGTCATAATAAATTTCCTTTATTGGTTGTGGCTTCTCGATTATTTCGCCCACCTCAGTCTCTTCCTTTTCTATTATTTCCACAACTTGCGACTTGATTTGGATGGAATGCTAATTGCTTGTACTGGAAGAGATCATGTTTAGTACTTGCCGACGGTGGTGGCGTGTTAACCTTTAGCGCAAATTTTCCTTGCGCAGGAAAGGTTTTAACTGAGGTACAGTACTGCCATCCAAAATGTAGTTGCTAACCTCGAGCTTGGATATAGACTGTTCACCAGGTCTCCTTAAGTTATTTCATTCTATAGTATTATCCGTAAACCCTGAAAAATCATACCACTCTCTCATATTATTTATAAATCCTGAAAAATCGTGTGGAATTAAAATGTCTGTACTTCTCTGTTTCCAAATATTTGAATTGTCTTCAGTTATTGAACTAGTAGATGAAGAAGAAAACGATCTTGAGCTCTTATCTGTCTGTTAATTGGGAAGAAACTCTATCGTTACAAATTCCGAAGTCGAGCCAACGGAATCGACTTTTCCCTTGAATTTAGATCTACGAACGGATGGTTCTGTGGGAGTAGATTGATTTACAATAAACTGTAAACCATGCAGTTTGTTTAACGTAACCCTTTCACTGTGGATGACCTGTAAACGGTTCCAAAATTTGTGGCGTTACGAAATTCGCCGAAGCGAAAGGGTTAAGACCCCTAAAATCTGAGAAAACTTATAAAATCTTTTAAAACGCTAGTATTTCCAGGGAAGGAGACTGTATTACCTAGCTTCTCAAATTGTTTTTTTGAGATACTTAGGCTAAATTAATAATATACCGCAACCTCGTAGCAGTTCCATGCGTTGGTTTTTCTTCGTACAAAGGTCAAGCTTGTGGCCTCCCCTTTAAGCCTGGCCTGGTGGAGGAGCGAGTTGCTCTCTTGAGATCTCCATTGTACATAGCCAGGCACACCCGCCTCATTTGGTACCGTTCTGAGCCAGGCGGCGTCGTCTTTTTGAATAATTCTACGTTGATACCAGTTGTGTTTTGATCTCCTTTGGAAGCTGGTTGAATAGTCTTGTACCCCTGACAATCAGCATATCCTTTATATTTGAGGGTGTCCCTTATTATTATTTATCATACACCTTAACTTCAAAATTTCCCTGGAAATTCTTTTACAATTTATTTTAAGTATTATGCCTTTTTTTATGAACTTTCTTCACTACCCATTGAATAAAAATATTTTCCTATAGTTTTCCACACGTTTTTATTTGGAGATAACACTTGGCCATTGATTTTGGATTCAAGAATACGCTGGCTGCAGTCTATTTCTGAATAAGTAGTTATAAATATGTAATATTTTACCTAAACAATCACCCCCATTCCTGTTTTTCATTTAATGATCATTCTTAATACCTTTTTAAAAGTCAGATTTCAACATCGAACAAAACCATAACTGGATGGGTAAAAACCAGTAGTGAAAGCGTGCACGATTTTTAAATATTCCAATAATTTATTGACTGACGAATAAACTCGCTTCCTCCATCGGTCGGTCTGAATGACGGAGTATTTCAACGTGGCTGGTAAAATATAATCATTAATTCCATGCCATTCTACTATCTCTGATTGGGGCAGAGAAAACCTTGTGGCTATCAATGCCTTAAAAACTCGGTTCCTTCGTCTGTCTACTCGTCACACACTTCCACACGACTGTCCCCTTCATCCTCTCTCAACATTCTTGGCGTTTCCTTTTCCCGTGATCTTTCCTGGAAAGATCATATATACTCCCTTTCCGAAACAGCTTCTAAGAGATTCGGTGTGTTGTACCGGCTCCGGAGCTTCTTCACCCCGACTCAGTTGCTGTTTCTGTACACGGGTGTTATCCGCCCATGTTTGGAGTACGCATCTCATGTGTTGGGTGGCTTAACCCACACAGCCCTACTTGACCGAATGGAATGAAAGTCTTTTCGTCTCATCAATTCTCCGCCTCTTACTGACTGTCTTCAATCCCTCTCTCTTCGCCGCAGTGTTGCCTCACTCTCTCTTTACTATCGCTGTTATAACCGACACTGCTCTTCTGAACTCTCTAACTGCATGCCTCCTCGCTTAAAGAGAGCACGCGGTACCAGACTTGACACATTCTCATTCCTTTTCTGTCCAACTCTCTAACGCAAGCGTTAATCAGTATTTTCAATCTTTCATATATTCAACAGGTCAACTGTGGAACAATCTTCCTCAATCGATCTTTCCCCCTGTCTTATGACGTCCAATCTTTCAAATGCAGTGTCCAAGCATCTCGGAAAATCCTGGACTGATTTTGGCTCTCCTTTTCCTGTATGAGCATGGTGGGGGCACTTGGCCCTTCCTTTCTGCATAAAAAAATTAAAAATTAACCCAGTTTCCCCAAGACAAAATATTTCCTCGATTCTCTCTATCCAAATTACTACACTCCGCGCTCGAACCCACAAAACAAAATTCTCTGGACGCGCAATAATTTCTCCTTTATGAAATTAAATTAATTTATCCGTTAAATTTAAAATATTCAAATAAAGAATCGAAAAATTCTCGTATAAAGTAGGCGCGGCTAAGGCACCTGGAAATTTGATCGTT